>JAVGWX010000010.1:78484507-78919507 GCA_036924085.1 Ariolimax columbianus
TCTGCCAAATTTCTCCGCTTTAGTTTCCCTTTTCCAAATCTATTTAGTCTCTGATGCATTGGACGGTCTGTCAGTCTTCTTAGTTTTTCTGCTTGCTACTGGGCTCTGCAGTTTATCTTGTATTTGTATATGCATACATGGTTACTTGTCTTTGCTTTCTTTATGTTCATGTCTAATCCAAACTCTTGACAAATTTTGTATATTGTTGTAACAAGCGCCTGTAAATTCTCCTCCTTTTCTTGTCATCAAAACAGTATCATCCGCATATAACTTAACTTAACTGAACTTAACTTAACTTAACTTAACTTAATATCTTTATACTGGTTTAGAAAACTCTGCAGAGTCTGTGTACAACTAGTTTCATTTACATCATCGTGCTTTAAAAGCTATGCGCATCCAGTTTATTCTTAAATGCATTAACTGTCCCTGCCTCCACTACAGCCCCTGGCAATGCATTCCAAGCAGACACCACTATCTGACTAAAAAAATATTTCCCAATATCTAATCTGAACCTCTCTTTAGTCAGCTTGAAGCTATGCCCTCTTGTTATTGTGGGTGGCTGTTTAAAAAAAATAAATTGTTATAGTCTAATTAATCCATTTCTCTGATCATCTTATAAACCTGTATTAAGTCACCACGAATTCTTCTCTCTTCTTGACACTGTAGGACGGTTTTTCTGAGTCTTTCCTCATAACTGTAATTCTGGAATCCCACTATAATCTTTGTCGCTCTTTTTTGTTTTCTTTCCAGCATGTTAATATCCCCTCTATGATAAGGACTCCACACATGTACAATCTAGGTCTAACTAAAGCTTTATACAGTTTGATCTATCACTTCCTTGCTCCTATTTTTAATATTTATTTGTATCATACCTAACATTGCATTTGCCTTTTTCATTGCTACCTTAACTTGCTCACTCATCTTTCCTGTATGATCTATTATAACCCCTAGGTCCCTTTCCTTATCTATCTTTCTAATAGTGTTCTCTCCCATTCTGTAATTATGTTACATATTGGATCTACCCATGTGGGTGACTGTACATTTATCTACATTAAACTCTATTTGCCAGCTTACAGACCATTCTCGAATTTTATCTAAATCCGACCTCAATATATCCACTTCCGCTTTAGATGAGACACTACTGCATAGTTTTGTGTCATCAGCAAATTTTGCAATCATGAGTCCCATATCAATGTCCAAATATTTTATATATATCAAGAACAAAATTGGTCCCAAAACCGAGACCTGTGGCACACCACTTTTCACTTCACTCCACTCAGAGTACTCCTTATTTATGCCCACCCTCTGCCTTCTTCCCGTTAACGAATTTTTAATCCATTTGGCAACTTCCCCACCTATTCCATGTGATTTTAACTTTCGAAATAATCTTTGATGAGGTACTCTATCAAAGGCCTTTGCAAAATCTAGATAAATAACGTCCACTGGCTCCTCTTTATCTATCCGTTTAGTAACCTCCTCCATGAATTCTAATAGATTTGTTAAGCATGATCTCCCTCTAGTAAACCCATGCTGACTATTTCTAATTAGATTACATTTGTCTAAATGCATTACAATGTTTTCTTTCATTATTGACTAACAATTTACAGACTATGCTCATTAAACTCACCGGTCTATAATTCGCTGGATCAGATTTTTTTCTTTTTTTGAATAAGGGGATCACTCCTACATCTTTCCAATCCCGTGGAATAATCCCTTTTGTAAGTGATTGAGAACATAATATAGCCAATGGTTTTGCTAGTTGGTCTCTAATTAATTACAGCAGTTTAGGGTGAATACCATCTTGACCTGGACATTTATCCACTTTCAACCCCTCCAATTTAAAAAAAACCCATTTCCTCTGTAATACAGATTGATCTAAATCCCGCTGTATCCATGTCTCTTTGAAAAATATCTATAGGCTCTGGGATCTTGGAGCAGTCCTCTTTTTTTTCATCGCCACTCCTCCAATGACAAGCCCTGCTAACCCCACTATATGTTTCAATGTTTGTTCTGTGTAGATATTAAAAATACAAGGGGATAATACACATCCCTGTCTGTAGTATTTACTGTAGCAGTTTGTTCCAAGAACAGATAACTGAACAGTCTAATGCCATTACCATCTAGACCTATTTCTTGGAGACATTTAATTAATTCTCCTGTTAAAATCGGTCAAAAGCCTTTTGGTAGTCTGTAAACATAAATGTCCTTTTTTATTTTGTATATTTCTCTGTATATCTTATAGCATATGACAAATTAAACAATTATACAATTCCAGTTTACGTACATGACGTACATATGGGATTCACTGGTATAGCTGTACCCAGCTTCTCTCTGGCGATCCAACTAGTCCGAATTTCTTTTAATTCAAGACAAACTGAAAATTGAAAGAAAAACAGTTGTCAGTTCACATCTCCTTGATTGGCAATGTCTTATAGAGCTGTTGTAGTCTGTGGTTTGCCGATTGTTTCGCCTCTGTCTGCCAGTATGTATCTGGACACGAGAGTTTACGATTTGCTTTTTGCACGCAATGCTTTTCCGACAGATACTTTTATGATATATTAGTGATTTGTGTTTGAACACAAACTTCCTCTAATAATGCTTCTGACAATGCTTCCCTGGTCTCTGCTTCGATACAAAGCTTTGTTGACAACGCTTCTCTTATAATCATATTGCACACATTAATTCGCTGGGAATGATTCTCTGATCTTGCATTGTTTCAACACAATGCCTTCATGGCAATGCTTCTTGGAGAATGCTTTTGCACACAATGCTTTTCTGGCAATGCGTATCTGACAATACGTATGTTATCTTTACGAGATCTGTGTTTGGCCACAATGCATTTCTGACAATATTTTCTCAATAATTTTCAATACTTTCATATTATGGCTGAAAGTCTGGTCTGTTTCACTGAGTGGTCTTTTAAGTAAGTTGCCAATCGCTCATTCATTTATCCACTAAAGATAAAAGTGTAAATCTGTAAGTCGATCTGCTGGTGAAGAATAAAGAGTCAAGCGAATGGTGAGCAAGTAGCTTTTACTGATGGAGCCGCCCTAACCCCTGCTTCATGTGTCCGGTTTTATCACGTGTGTAGGATTCCATAGTCTGACTTACTGGAACCCGCTGTGCTATGATTTCTATGCGTTTCTACACCTGCCCTTCTGGGGGACAGTAACTCTACCCCTAATAATATATAGGTCGACTTAGAAAAACAAACCCTAAGTCTGTGTTGAGTAACTCTCGACAAAACCTTATGGAGTTCCAAATGAGCAACCATAACCTGATTGTGTGTATTTTGTTAACCACTCGCTGACCTCTTTGTGAGCAAATATTTTGGTTAATAAGCCGGAAAGCGACTGTTACGGCTAAAGTGGCCCTGGCCAATGGTATGTAGTAAGCTGGTCAGGATGGCCTTGAAACTTTTTCTTGGATCTTGTTGGAGAAAACTAAACGACAATAACAAGTCGTCTTGGTCATGGTTCTGAAGTTATTCGAGTTTTTTTCTTCAAATGGCGTTAATTGGATCACCTTCCTGCGCTTCCATGGGACACAACTCTTCTATCTAGACTCCCATGGGATCTATGACTCTGTCACAGCTGTAAATAACAAGAAAGGAGGTATTAAAGAGGAGTTATAGCTTTGCAGGGGGTAAACTCGTTCCTGCCATAAATAGAAGATTGCTCAGCAAATAATAAATAAGAAAGAACAAGACGATGGCTATTTACTATTCCACCTATGTTCTCGTACCATATTTATATATGGATGTGTTTCATAAGCCGTGACAACAATCCAAGAACGCCATCTCCTGTCGTTAGAAATGAGGCATCTAAGGAAGGTGGTCCAAGTAACACGAGGAAAAGTCCACAATCAGACCCGAGTAACAGGAGAAGACAAAGTCCACAATCAGACTCAAGTAACAAGGGAAGACACAATGCACAATCAGATCCAAGTAACAGGAGGAGACAAAGTCCATAATCAGACCCAAGTAACAAGGGGAGACAAAGTCCATAATCAGGACCAAGCAACAAGGGGAGACAAAGTGCATAATCAGACAATACGAAGCCCAGCCCTTGCAGATTCAAGGGAGACAATTTCAACTTTGATGATTTGGCCATGCCTGCAGAATGAAAGAATATCGCTACGACGGGAGACATGGGAAGCAAAGAGTTATGCACCCAGAACCCGAGGCCGGCCCAAATTCCGCTAGATTATAACATAATACAGTATATAAAAGACCCTGGATTAGACTGGAACTAGACCAAGAAGAAGACGGTAGATAGAAAGGCCTGACTCTCTTCTGACAAACTACTTTATCCCACTCTCCTCCTAGGAGCGACTAAGCAAGTAAGTCAGTACAAATTATGAAGGTATCACTCTACACCGTGTATGTCATTTCTGCTTGCTCATCTAAGGCGACGAAAAGACCTTGCAATTTAAAGCATGCCCCAGGGGACATATACTATGCCGATCAGGCACAACATAGTGACCAGGACGTCGAGTAAAGGTCAAACACAATACACTGACCAAGACCACAATCTCTCTTCCATCTAACGTTCACTAGAAACATGTTGTTTTCAAGGCGGTCTATCTGACCAGATGGAGATCGACTTTATCCCCGTAGTAGTGAGTGTCACGCAGATGAAACCAAGTATATCACAACCACCTGGAGGATCGTGGTCTACCTTTATCATCATGAGGGAAGCTACTACTACCCGCCACCATATCATTTACAGTAGGCACAAAAGAGTTACTGAATGCGAGCATTAAATAACAGCAACAGCAGCACCAACGCCCAACACCACTCACCACCAGCTGCAACAGAAAGAGCAACAACAACAACGCATGCCATGTTAAACTTCATTTTACATCGTCCACCAGGTCGTCTTTACATCTTACAACAGTTTTGAGTGGAAACTTCACTGGCTTAAACAGTGTGCTGGTATCAAGCAAACCACGCCAACAGCTTCAATGAAATACTTTTAGACAAACATCTTACAGGAAAATAAGTTTCGTTGCTATATATATGTTGGTCACATCAAACGCCATAATGGCCCAGAGAAAACACTATCCTGGAAGGCGGGGCAGAGGCAGACCGCGAAGCAGATAGACAGAAGACATCACAGAGGTCCTGAAGATGACAGCGACGGAGGCGGGCATTCTGGCCAGAGATAGATAGTCTTACAGATCGGCTATTGTGAGATCGACATTCTGGCCAGAGATCGAGTCTTACAGATCGGCTGTTGTGAGAGCGACGTTCTGGCTAGAGATAGAGTCTTACAGATCGGCTGTTGTGAGAGCGACGTTCTGGCCAGAGATCGAGAGTCTTACAGATCGGCTGTTGTGAGAGCTACGTTCTGGCTAGAGAAAGAGTCTTACAGATCGGCTGTTGTGAGAGCGACGTTCTGGCCAGAGATCGAGAGTCTTACAGATCGGCTGTTGTGAGAGCGACGTTCTGGCTAGAGATCGAGTCTTACAGATCGGCTGTTGTGAGAGCGACGTTCTAGCTAGAGATCGAGTCTTACAGATCGGCTGTTGTGAGAGCGACATCCTGGCTAGAGATCGGCTGTTGTGAGGGCGACATTTTGGCCAGAGATAGAGTTACAGATCGGCTGTTGTGAGAGCGACGTTCTGGCCAGAGATCGAGTCTTACAGATCGGCTGTTGTGAGAGCGACGTCTTGGCTAGAGATCGGCTGTTGTGAGGGCGACATTTTGGCCAGAGATAGAGTCTTACAGATCTGCTGTTGTGAGAGCGACGTTCTGGCTAGAGATAGAGTCTTACAGATCGGCTGTTGTGAAAGCGACGTTCTGTAAAGGACAAGCTACATGATGATGCTATTTAAATAGCAATTAATGAACAGCCTTCTCTGAAAATATGTTTAGACAAAGGCACATTCTGCTGACCTACATATTGCTTTCTAGAATATTATATATTTTATCACATCTGTTTTGTCGCTCAAGCGTTTCGGTATGTTTTTGTTATGAACATTGCCTTCTTTTATCACAATTAAACATACATGGTTATCGCGATATTGAATAAAGACATAATCCACAGTTCATCCATCGAAAGTGTAACAATGTTTATCCAATTTCCGTTTTATTCACTTGACATTGTTATTGTGTAACAACTAACTTATAACAACTGAGTAGCGGCTATAATCGCCGCTCTTATTCAAGTGTTCCTACCATCCATCTCCACCCCAACGGTCACTTCCCCTTAATCATTCAGATACCAAAGACAAAGCTACGTCACCCTTTTTTGTCTTAGAGACGTGATGACATAGCAACAAAAAAACTGTCCCGCATCAGTTTTTCATTTCCAAAGACACCGACTGACAATGTCTTCACTGCTCGAATTTGGTTCCTAACGCGTGATTAATCGATTACAGATTCGATGACAATTTTTCATTTGACTACACTGTTTAACAATTCATTGCTATTTTTTAAATGTTAGAAATTATTTATTAATTTTAAATGCGCTATTCATTGTTTGTTGTGTGTACGCGTATGTTATTGATAATAATTTGTATAAGCTCATTGGCCGAAGTGTAACGTAATTCTCAATCATCTCAGAGGCCGATCAAAATTGTTTGGCGGGCCAGTTCTGACCTGCCAGAGATAGATTGACACCCCTGTACTAACTTTATTTAACCAATTTGTTAATCTGATATTCAGCTTACCGCCTCTTGTTTAGGCCTAACCTTACTATCTTATCCTATCGCTGTTCCAATTTTGTCATTTTTATTTCTGACTCTGCAAATTCTGTTCTAACGAATTGCGATCGTAAACTGTTCTGCTTATCTGCATACATATATACATACATTGTCAAACGATAGTAATTGTGCTTTGAAACAAAAGGTATGTAACTACAGTCCATGACGGTAACGAATGTGACTCGTAAGATAAATCCGAGCAGAGAAGCGTCTTCCTCAGTGTGTGTGCAAGAAAGTCAGGACCGTTTGGTGCATCGCATGGTGGGGCGTATTTTCTCAAACGCTGAGTGGTTAGCCTATCAGCAATCACTATCTCATTTGTCTGTATTACATGCTTAATCCGGCCCTTCCGTGTAACTCGATCCATGGCGTCCTGTTCCCATGATTCCAAATTGGTGCCGGCATAATTCAATTCCAGTTTGCATACATCCTTGTACCGAAGTATATATTCTTGTTAACAGTGCCATGTTTGTTCCCACGTAAAAGCATTTGAACCTTGTTGACATTAAGAACGGGGGCTGATTATTACAAATACTTTTTTCCAACACCAGAAAAGTCATATTTAAACTTGGTATCGGTGGAATAATACAGCCATATCATCCCAAATAATAATACAGCCATATCATCCCAAATAAAAATACAGCCATATCATCCCAAATAGACTACATACTAGTCAGGGAGAGACAAAGACCAGAAATTACCGACTCACGAGTATTTCCCAACATCAACATGGACACCGATCACCGTCCTGAAGTACTAACACAAATACCTACATTACAAAGCAAACAGATGCAAAGACATATTTACGTCACAAATATGGCAAAACTAGAAGAGGAAGACATCCACAACAACATACACAGTAAAATGAAAGACATATACGAGGCCCTGCCAGTAACAACTGACAATGTAACAAATGAATGGTAACCTACATCGTAACTCTGCAGGCGCGGATGGAATAACCTGCAAGACTGATAATGATTGCGGATACCTAGGAGTAAAATGGTTACATTGAATATTCTCAGCAGCTTCGGAGCAAAGTAGTCCATGAAGACTGGCAGATAGCTATCAAAGTGCCAATCTAGAAAAACAGAGGTAACAACAAAATAATGCGATACCTTCCGGGGAATATCGCTACTAAGCCACACAAGAAAACTACGTGAAAATCCGGGAGCAGAGAAACCGACAAATCCTCGAAACACAGCAGAGAGGACTCCATTTGGCTTCCGACGGGGTAGGAGCTGCACAGACGCTTCATTAACCTTGAAACAACTAAGTGAAACAAACACCGAATACGATCGGAAACTCAACGTTGCTTTCAAAGAGCAAAAAATGATTTCGATAGAGTAGACATAAATAAACTGTGGGCCATCCTAGACGACTACGGAGTAAAGGGGCAGCTATTAGAATATTTGAGTATTATACCAAGGGTGCCAAAGTATAGTAAGAACAACAGATGGTCTGACCGAAACAACGGAGATAACCGGGGTGAGACAAGGGTGTGTGTTGTCGCCACTACTCTTCAACACATTATGTACAGAATAACGCTGAAGGCCAAATTGGAGCATCTGCTAAGAAATGCAGTGGAAGAAAGGACAGAGGCTGATCAGTTAAATGAGCTTCTTGCAGATGATGAATGCCTGCTATACGAGAGTGAAGACGATCTGCAGAAACATCTGACTGCGCTCAACTGTGTATGTGAAAGATACAGAAATTATAATGAACACATCCGAAACAGAAACTGTGCAGATGCAGATCACCTGAAAACTTGAACATTATGGTAAACGGGACCAAGATCAAACAAGTGCATGAATTCAAGTACTTGGGCAGTACTTTCACACATGATGGAGGTTTAGATAGAGAAATTGAAATCCGGTGCCAAAAACTAAATGCAATTGCAAAGCTGTCACCAATATTGAAACACCCTAACATTTACATGTCCACAACAAGAATGCTAATCAACAGTATATTCGTACCACTTCTCTATTACCAATGCCAAACGTGAACTTTAATCAAATCTCTTTGAGAGAAAGATCACGACCTTGGAGATGAGAAGCCTCTGGAAAACAATCAACGTAACTAGGAGAGACGGAATGCGCAATGAAAATGTGAGAATAATAGTTGAAGCAAGACCCTTCACTGACTATATTGAGGGAAGAATCAAGTGGTTCGGCCACCAAAGGAGAATGCAACCTGACCAACTACCCTTGTGCCCCTATAACGTACGGTGTTCTGGTTTTCGCAACCATGGCAGATCGAGAACTAGATGGATAGGAAATGTTGCGAATATTCTAAATCGTCATACAATGATGACTACATCAGCGGCGAGCCGGGCCCTGGACAGAAAACTACGGCTCCCCACACTGCCTAACAGCCAAAGCGGATAACACAAGACAAGACAAGATATTAAGTCGCATAATTGTTCTCAGTTTTACACTGCACATCAACGTCCACAATGAAACATAGAACTTTAGAACCATTTGCATTCTTAAAATATACAATTTTTCGAAACATAAAGAAATATAACAAGTGCAGAAAGGCATCGCAAGTTTTCAACTTTTTAATTGTCGATAAATATAGCCTGCATGTCATCTCACGTGATCTCAGTGAAGACTTAGCTTTCCAACTGTGATTCGTCAAAATCCTAGTCCCCCTTACACTTTCTAACAGGCTGACAACATTCAGGTGCAGGTTTGGTCTTATCAGTAGTATAGTAGCAATCAGGGTTGTCGTCCTTGATTGAATAAGTGCCACAACTGTTGAAAATAGAAAAGACACGAATCATTTATCTGAAAATAAATATTTGATTTCAATATACATATCAATAAACACTTTAAGATTTCAATTTAGCACCTGAAGAATTTATGTATGACCATGTAATGCAGCTTTATAGATACCAGGATCAGTAATGGGGAGAAAGTCGTTATTGTATGTTTTGGTACGTGTTATAAAATACCAATACGTAGGTTTAGACAAGAGGCTGGACACATCGTATAAAAGTAACGCTTCCTTATATAGATCTTCGCTAGGCCAAACATACAAAGGAACTTCGTATATGAACATGCCTACTTATAATACACGGAATCCTGGTATTTAAACATGCATTTCAATGGCTGTTGCCAGGTAGCAGAGGGCTTCGGCTATCCGTAGTTCTTAGTTTGACCAGTTCTTCGTCAGGGGATGGGCACCATTGAGCGGGTCCCAACTCAGGTTCCTGTCGTTTCTGTCGCGGAGGGGTGTCGTCCAATTGGAAAGTAGTTTGTTGTGAGGTCGTGTTTGTTGTGCTTGTCTTGTGAATCTCGTCAGCGAGATGGGGGGGGGGGGGAGGGGGGCGCGCAGTTCTCCATGTTGAGGAGCCTTTCCAGATAAACATATTCGTCAGCGAGATGGGGGGGGGGGGGGGGGGGGCGCGCAGTTCTCCATGTTGAGGAGCCTTTCCAGATAAACATATTCGTCAGCGAGAGGGGGGGGGGAGGGGGGCGCGCAGTTCTCCCTGTTGAGGAGCCTTTCCAGATAAACATATTCGTCAGCGAGATGGGGGGGGGGGCGGGGGGGGGGCAGTTCTCCCTGTTGAGGAGCCTTTCCAGATAAACATATTCGTCAGCGAGATGGGGGGTGGGGGCAGTTCTCCATGTTGAGGAGCCTTTCCAGATAAACATATTCGTTAGCGAGATGGGGGGGGGGGGGGGCAGTTCTCCATGTTGAGGAGCTTTTCCAGATAAACATATTCGTCAGCGAGATTGGGGGGGGGGGCAGTTCTCCATGTTGAGGAGCCTTTCCAGATAAACATATTCGTCAGCGAGATGGGGAGGGGGGAGGGGCAGTTCTCCATGTTGAGGAGCCTTTCCAGATAAACATATTCGTCAGCGTCCTCTATAGGCGTTGCACTCAAGAGGTTGTGGTTGGGCTCTGCAAAGCGGTTGCCCATAGTTCTGGTTTTCCCTGGTTCATAGCTAGACCTGCGTTCCGTATTAGTTATTCTAAAACTTGCTGCTGCTAACTAGGCCGGGAAAAATATACAACTAATTTGTGTAGACTTTTAATTAGAATTTTAAAAGTTTGTCCGAGCAGGGGCCATTAAGTCTAATATTTTCGATTTATAACTGCCAAGGTATTTTTAACGGATTCGACACTGAACACGGGAGTCCGATCTACCATGAGATCAGGGGAATTTTTACGAGAAGATCCACATGAAAAATGTCTGGTCTCCACCGTGATTCGATCCTGTGACCTGGAGCAATATGAAGATTGTTTGCCTAATAATACGGTCAATAATTTGGTTCATAAACAGCTGTTTATATAATTTAAAAAATATATTTAAAAAATACATATCAAAATATTCATTATTATTTTTACGTTTTATATTGAGCGATATTCGAGCAGCGATTGAGGCGCTGAAAAAAAGGGAAAACCCCAGGCTGCGATGATATACCGGCTGAACTAATACAAGCGGGAGGAGTGGCATATACCATGCAGTCTATAATAAGATCTGGTACAACACCGAATGGCCCAACGCATGGAAACGAACTGTGCACATTCCCAAATCTCAGAAAGGGAATCTAAAGTTATGTACAAACTATCGCACTATCGTCTTGATGAACCACGCCAGCAACATCGTATTGCGTATCAATATGAAAAGAATAGAAAGAAACCTAGTCTATGAAATAAACGAAACGCAAGCAGGATTCAGACCAGAAAGAAGCACGAGAGACCATATCTTCAACATGAGAAACCTCATTGACAAAATCAGAGAAAGCAATACGGACGTGTATGCCTGTTTTATAGACTACACCAAAACCTTTGCGTACAACATCAAAGGTGGAACATTGTAAAAGATATGGGCTTCCCAACACATCTGGTTCAACTAATAGAAACTCTCTACAGGGGACAGCAAGCAGACATCAGAATACATTGTGAAATCTCAGATTGGTTCGAGATACACAATGGGGTCAGACAGGGCTGTATTCTGTGAACATACCTGTTCAAGATATTTGTGGAATATATCATCAGGAATGTAAAGGCAGTTCCAATTTCTACATCTGCAGTCCATTCACAACAGGAGGAAAGGAGATATCGGAAATACGATACGCCGACACAGTTTTGGCCTCGAACAGCGCCAAGGGCTTAGAACAAATAATTACATCAGCCCAGAAGCACAGGGAATCTCTACTTGAATTCAGAGACAACAAAGATAATGACAAATGACAAGACAAATCTCCAACCTAAATTCAAGATCGCTGGCGAAAAGATTGAAAATGTTTCACATTTTGAATATCTGAGATCAAACCTAAACAACAATGGAAACTGAACAAAGGAAGTAAGATGATGACTGAATATCCCAATGCAGAAGATAAATAGTATGCAGAGCCAATGACATAATACAAACAAGAATTAAAACTAAAGATCCTAAAAACATGCATTTTTCCTGTGGCAACCTATAGTTCTGAAACATGGACGATTACAAAAGCAATAAGAGCGAATATCTGTGCTTTGGAAACACAGTGCTACAGACGAGTCCTGAAAATTCCATGGACAAAGAAAGAAACAAACAAATCTATCCGGCAAGACCTGAATCTAGAGTAGAATTGGCTCATAAATGACGTATTGATCTAAAAACTGAGGTTTTTTTTAGACACGCCAAACGACACAACGAACTGGAGAGAGTGGTTATGGAATCCTTGGTCACTGAAAAGAGAGGCAGGGACCGATCAAGAAGACGATGGACTCCGGACATCAAGGAGACGCTGGATTGATCTTGGAGCAGATCGGAAGACTGGCGGAAGATAGAGTTTCCTATAGACAGGCTGTCATGAGAGCGAGATTCTGCAAATGACATGCTACATGATGATGATTTGTATCACACACTGAACCCTAATGGCCTATGAACTATGATATTAGTTACATACGCACGGATCGTATTGTTAGGAAGGATAGATGTTTAATAATTTTGAAAGCGGCGTTTATTTGCATTACTGTGGTCCGTTTTATAGAGTGGATTTATACAGCTGATGAAATGTCGGTTGTCATCGCGCGGTGTAGATTACGTTTTTGATCCACACATTACAGAAAACAAGGTTTGACTTATTTGGATTTTGAGACAGTATCTCCGTTTGAAAATCAATATCAAGAAAAGCAACAGTTCAAGAGAATCATTGTCCATGGATTACCATTGATACGCAATAAAACGATCTGCTCATTGCCGCTAATAGACTTTCTGGATCTCAGTTATTCATTGGTTGTATGTTAAAGTTTTAGAAACCAATTGTTCAGACCAGTTCATGTGCCATTTCCGCATCAAAGGTCAGCTGCAATGGATCTACAGCGTACTCGATCTCTTGCGGTAATAGTGCAATCTGAGAGACTTTTTCCAGTCCAACTCCTGACGTTATCCACCCACTTAAAGCGTTGTCTACCTCGAACGACTGCCTTCCACCCTACCCTCTAGTATGGTCTTCAACAAGGAAGTATGTCTTGTTATATGACCAAAATAACCCTGACTTATGTAATTAATTCTCTTTTCACCCCAGACTTTTTAAATATCTCCAAATTTGTTTTCTTCTTTTTTCAAGTCTTTGATCAGCCAAACCTGACTACCGACGATGTGCAAAGGAGCACACACAAGAGGATACAATGCCTTATTCTAGAGCGAGGAAAGGCAACCTCAGCTGAGTGTTGTGGTAGGGCAGACCAGGCTCTTAGCCTTGGTTAGCTAGGAGTGAAGCTCCGACAGGCGAACAGATAAAGCATTGCTCTGCTGATCCGGCAGCTTCTGCAGCTTGCATTGTTCCAAATGTATTGGTATCACCATTCCCCTTGGAATAAACAAAGCTGACCGAGAGAGGGACCATACTGCATGGGCAACACATGGTCTCTATATTTCTGCCCGTGCGTTGTGCTAATAGCACAACTTATATCGTCTGACAAGACGAAATGGGGCAATGATGTGTCGCAAGTTGCCGAATACCTTTTTGGCCATACCTATTCTCTTTCTGATTTCTTTTTCACAGGAGTTATCATCCGTTATTATATGACCTAGATAGGAGAAACTATGTACCTGTTCAAGTAGTTGATCTTTATAAGCACACACCGTTTCTTGTCACTTTTCCTAATTATCATAGTCTTTGTGTTCTTTATGTTTATATCTAATCCAAGCTCTTGACTTATTGTGTATATTGTTGTCACAAGCTCCTGTAATTCTTGCTAATTTTGTTCCATTAAAACTGAATCATACGCAAATCTGAGGTTATTCATTGCCACTCCTCCAATGACAAGCCCTGGCACCCCCTCTATCTGTTTGAATATTTGTTCTGTGTAGATATTAACAAGACAATGGCAATAACACACATTTGTCTCACTTCTCTCTTTACATCCATACTTGGAGAGCATAACTTTCCTGATTTTACTGTAGCAGTTTGTTCCCAATACAGATTACTTAGCAGTCTTATGTCTTTACCGTATAAACCTATTTCTTGGAGACATTTAATTAATTTCCTAGGCTGGACTCTATCAAACGCCGTTTCGTAGTTTATGTAGCAAATGTAAATGTCACTTTGTATGTTTATATATTTCTCTGACAGAGTTCGCAAACAGAAAATTGCTTCCCGTGTTCTATTGTTGCATCAGTTGCATATGATGCGACACGGTATCCCTTCGTACCAACCCTAGTCTGGCAGCCCAATTAACCACATCCATAAACAGCAAGTTTGACGCTCTTTGTATCCTTCCTGATGACCCTAAATCTGCCTGGCGCATCGCTGTCCAGGCCATCCACTAACCTGCCGGCGCAGTTTTGGGTGAGAAAAAAATTCGGAAACCGCTGCTGACAGTGTCCACCCTAGCAAGCCTAGAGGAAACCGCTGCTGACAGTGTCCACCCTAGCAAGCCTAGAGGAAACCCTGGCTGACAGTGTCCACCCTAGCAAGCCTAGAGGAAACCCCTGCTGACAGTGTCCACCCTAGCAAGCCTAGAGGAAACCCCTGCTGACAGTGTCCACCCTAGCAAGCCTAGAGGAAACCCCTGCTGACAGTGTCCACCCTAGTAAGCCTAGAGGAAACCCTGACTGACAGTGTTTACCCTAGCAAGCCTAGAGGAAACCCTGGCTGACAGTGTCCACCCTAGCAAGCCTAGAGGAAACCGCTGCTGACAGTGTCCACCCTAGCAAGCCTAGAGGAAACCCCTGCTGACAGTGTCCACCCTAGTAAGCCTAAAGGAAACCCTGGCTGACAGTGTCCACCCTAACAAGCCTAGAGGAAACCCTGGCTGACAGTGTCCACCCTAGCAAGCCTAGAGGAAACCCCTGCTGACAGTGTCCACCCTAGCAAGCCTAGAGGAAACCGCTGCTGACAGTGTCCACCCTAGCAAGCCTAGAGGAAACCCCTGCTGACAGTGTCCACCCTAGCAAGCCTAGAAGAAACCCCTGCTGACAGTGTCCACCCTAGCAATCCTAGAGGAAACTCTGGCTGCCAGACAGTGTCACTCTAGAGGAAACCCTGGCTGACAGTGTCAACTCTAGAGGAAACCCTAGCTGACAGCATCAAGTCTAGAGGAAACCCTGGCTGACAGCGTCAGGTCTAGAAGAAACCCTGGCTGACAGTGTCAACCACAGAAGAAACCCTGGCTGACAGTGTCAACTCTAGAGGAAACCCTAGCTGACAGCATCAAGTCTAGAGGAAACCCTGGCTGACAGCGTCAAACCTAGAAGAAACCCTGGTTGAGAGTGTCCACCCAGCAATCCTAGAGGAAAAGAGTGTCCTCCCTTGCAATCCTTAGCAATCCTAGAGGAAAAGAGTTTAGCAAGGGCCAGTGGCGACCACCATGAACGGCCACCCTACAAAACAAGTTCCAGGCTTCCGCCAAGAAGAACCTTGAACACCATTACAACACCCACACAACGCTATTGCCGACAGCGCCGAGGAAGGTCTAGTGCACAACGACATGAGAGCGACATACCGCGCAATAAAGGTTCCCAGCTCCTATCCCTCCCAACGTCACTCCGTCACCCACCAAAACCGAATAAGTTCATTCGATCCCCCTTCACCCCAAGAGGAAATAGCTAGCAAGTGAGTTGAACATTATAACGTAGCCTTGAACTATCTTCCCGCCAACCCCTCGCCAGATCTACTCTCAAAACAACTCCTGAAGCTGGTACCAGCTCTGGCGGCCCGTCCCTACCATTGCTGCTATTAATGCAGCAATAGAAAAACTGAAAGACGACAGAGCAAAGGGCCCCGACAATATACCCCATGAACTTTTAAAGTACACATTGGACCCGATGACCACCAGCCTGGACCCGATGACAACCACCCTGGATCCGACCACCACCCTGGACCCGATGACCACCACCCTGGAACAGATGACCACCACCCTGGAACAGATGACCACCACCCTGGAACAGATGACCACCACGCTGGACCCGATGACCACCACCCTGGAACAGATGACCACCACACTGGACCCGATGACCACCACCCTGGAACAGATGACCACCACGCTGGACCCGATGACCACCACCCTGGAACAGACGACTACCACCCTGGAACAGATGACCACCACGCTGGACCCGATGACCACCACCCTGGAATAGATGACCACCACGCTGGACCCGATGACCACCACCCTGGACCCGATGATCACCTTGGACACGATGACCACCACCGTGGACATGACGACCACCACCCTGGACCCGATGACAACGCCCTGGACCCGATGACCACCACCCTGGAACAGATGAACACCACCCTGGACCCGATGACAACGCCCTGGACCCCATGACCACCACCCTGGAACAGATGACCACCACGCTGGAACAGATGACCACCACGCTGGACCCGATGACCACCACCCTGGACCCGATGACCACCACCCTGGACCCGATGACCACCACCTGGCACCAACTTTTCGCATTGGTATGGGACACTGGCCAAGTGCCTGCGGCATGGCGCGACGGAATAATAATTTCCTTAATTTTGTGGTGTGTTTGTGGTGTGGGTGTGTATGTTTGTGGTGGTGTATGTGTGTCTTGGTGTGTGTGTGTCTTGTGCGCTGGTGGTATGTGGTGTGCGCTGGTGGCATGTGGTGTGCGCTGGTGGTATGTAGTGTGCGCTGGTGGTAGTGGAGTGTGCGCTGGTGGTAGTGGAGTGGTGATAGTGGGGTGGTGATAGTGAGGTGGTGGTAATGGGGTGTATGTAGTGCTAAGGGGGTGTGGTGTATACGTGGGTGATGTGTGAATTGGGGTTGGTGGGTGGTGAGTGAATGGGGGTTGGTGGGTGGTGTGTGAATGGGGGTTGGTGGGTGGTTTGTGAATGGGGGTTGGTGGGTCGTTTGTGAATGGGGGTTGGTGGGTGGTGAGTGAATGGGGGTTGGTGTGTGAATGGGGGCTGGTGTGTGAATGGTGGTTGGTGGGTGGTGTGTGAATGGGGGGTTGGTGAGTGGTGTGTGAATGGGGATTGGTGGGTGGTGTGTGTGGTGGTGGTGGTGGTGTGTGTGGTGGTGGTGGTGTGTGTGGTGGTGGTGGTGTGTGTGGTGGTGGTGGTGTGTGTGGTAGTGGTGGTGTGTGTGGTAGTGGTGGTGTGTGATGGTAGTGGTGGTTTGCGATGGTGGTGGTGTTTGGGGTGGTGGTGTGTGCTGTGGTGGTAGTGTGCGTGTAGTGGTGGTGTGTGTGGTGTTGATGTTATCTGTGGTGGTGGGGAAGTTGTGTGTGGTTGTAGTGCTGGTGGTGGTGATTTTGTGTGTGGTTGTAGTGCTGATGGTAGTGTGCGTGGTGGTGGTGGTGTTGTACGTGGTGGTGATAGTGCAGTGTGTAATGTGTGGAGGGTGTGTGCGTATTATGTGGTGTGTGTGTATGTGGTATATGTCTGTTGTGTGGTGTGTGGTTGTGTGCTGTGGATGTATGTGGTGGTGTCACGTGTGTGTGACGTGGAGGTGGGGTATGTGTGTGTGGTGGTGTGTGTTTGTTGGGGGTCTATGGTGTGTGTGTGTGTTTGTTGGTGGAGTGTGGTGGTGTATGTATGTGTTTGTGCAAGTCGTGGTGTATGTGTGTGATATTAGTGAGGTGTGTGTATTGGTTGTGTGTGATGGCAGTGGGATGTGTGTGGTAGTGTGTAATGGCAGTGGGATGTGCGTGCGTGGTGGTGTGTGCGTGGTATGTGTGTGCGTGGTATGTGTGTGCGTGGTATGTGTGTGCATGCGTGGTATGTGTATGCGTGCGTGGTATGTGTGCGCATACGGTGTGCGTATGCGGTGTGTGTATCCGGTGCGGTGGTCTGTGTTTGATGGTGTTGGGTTTGATGGTGTTGGGTTTGATGGTGTTGGGGGACTTGTGTGTGTGGTAGTGGGGGACATTGTGTGTGTGGTGGTGGGGGTCTTGTGTGGTGATCGTGTTGTGTGCGCTGGTGTTGTGTGTTGTGGTGGTGTTGTGGTGGTGTTGTGTTGGTGTTGTATGTTGTGGTGGTTTTGTGTGTTGTGATGGTGTTGTGATGGTGTTGTGTTGTGGTGGTGTGTGTTGTGGTGGTGTGTGCGATGGTGGTGGTGTGGTGTGTGCGATGGTGGTGGTGTTTTGTGTGATGGTGGTGGTGTGGTGTGTGCGATGGTGGTGGTGTTTTGTGTGATGGTGGTGGTGTTGTGTGTGATGGTGGTGGTGTTGTGTGTGATGGTGGTGGTGGTGTTGTGTGTGATGGTGGTGGTGTTGTGTGTGATGGTGGTGGTGTTGTGTGTGAGGGTGGTTGTGTTGTGTGTGAGGGTGGTTGTGTTGTGTGTGAGGGTGGTGGTGTTGTGTGGGAGGGTGGTGGTGTTGGGTGTGAGGGTGGTGGTGTTGTGTGTGAGGGTGGTGGTGTGTGTGAGGGTGGTGGTGTGTGTGTGGGTGTTGGGCATGTGTGGGTGTTGGGCGTGTGTGGGTGTGGTGTGTGCGTGTGTGTGGTGGGCGTGGTGTGTGTGTGTGTGTTGGGCGTGGTGTGTGTGTGTGTGTGTTGGGCGTGGTGTGTGTGGGGGTGTTGGGCGTGTGTGGGTGTTTGGCGTGTGTGGGTGTTGGGCGTGTGTGTGTGTGTGTTGGGCGTGGTGTGTATGTGTTTGGCGTGGTGTGTGGGTGGTTTGTGGGTGTTATGTGGGTGTTTGTGGTATGTCGGTGTTGGTGGTATGTGGGTGTAGGTGGTATGTGGGTGTTGGTGGTGTGGTGATTCGTGGCGTGGTGGTTCGTGGCGCAGTACTGGTTCGTGGCACGGTACTCGTTTGTAGCGCGGTACTGGTGCGTGGCGCGGTACTGATGCGTGGCGCGGTACTGGTACGTGGCGCGGTACTGGTACGTGGCGCGGTACTGGTACGTGGCGCGGTACTGGTACGTGGCGCGGTACTGGTACGTGGCGCGGTACTGGTGCATCGCGCGGTACTGGTGCGTGGCACGGTGTTGGAGTGCTTAGGTGGAGTGCGATGGCTGAGTGCTGTGGTGGAGTGCTGTGGTGGAGTGCGGTGGTGGAGTGCGGTGGTGGAGTGCTGTGGTGGAGTGTGCTGGTTTTGTGCGGTGGTTTAGTGTGGTGGTTTAGAGTGGTGGTTTAGAGTGGTGTTTTAGTGTGCTGGTGGTGTGAATATGATGTTTGATGTATTAGTGGTGTGTGAGGTGTGATTGTGGTGTGATTGTGGTGTGTGTGGTGTGAATGTTGTGTGATTGTGGTGTGTGTGGAGTGTTTTGCGTGTGGTTTGTTTTGCGTGGTTTGTGTTTTGTGTGTGGTGTGTTTTGCGCATGGTGTGTCTGTGTGTTTGAGATCAGGATGCTGGGAAGTGCATGAACTGTAGCGATCAGTGTTCCAAAGCTGATTGTTATTCTCAGTGCCAACCGACCAGAGCTCCGACGACCATTCATCTTTACGCGGCGAAATTGGATTGCAGTCTGCAACAGGATATGCTGGCTAAGAAGAAGGGATCGAAGAGAGAATGCTAAACCAGTACTCCACAAATGCAATGCTGGAGTCGAATGTCTCAGACCGAAAGATGTAAATATCGCAGTCAAGCTGTAAACTACGACACATCGCATTTTCGTTCTCCGGACTACCTCCTGCTACATGTAACTCCATTTTCAGCGCTCGGTTGCGGGAGTTTGAGAACAAACGACCAAAGATTGTATATGTGTATATATATATATATATATATATATATATATATATATATATATATATATATATATATATATATTATATATATATATATAAATATATATATATTTAAAATTTAATGTTTTTGCCTGTAGCACTATAAATATTTTAGAATGTGTATTAAAAATGAATTGACAGGTGTTTGTAAAGTGTTCTATGATATCAAATTGTAGTTGGCTCTGTTCTTTACACTTCAATCTTGGAGTGTTCCTGTCTCTAGGTAGGTAAGGATGATAGTAACAGTTTAGTGTTGCCTATATACGAATATGCAGTCGTCATGCAGGCTAGTTGCATTTTTTGGTGATACCATCTATGCCTGGTGCTTTATTTTTCTTGTCTGTCAGGACCGTTTCAACTTTTGATTTAAATATTTCTTAGCTGCGCTGTTTCATTCTCCATCTGGTGCTGTGCTGGTTCATACTGTACCGGGTTAAGCAACTAAAGTATGCTCTCCATCTGTTTCTTATGTCTTGACTGTTGGTGAGTGCTTCTTTGGATTCATTTTTGATAATTATCGTTGAATTGAATTTTTCCTTTCTCACTCATTGCCTTGATGTTTCGGTAAAAATGTATAGGCGATGATGTATATAAGTTTGTTAATTGTTTTCCATATTTTGTACATGAATCCATATTTTGTACATGAATCAGCACATGAATTGTACATGCAATTTGTGCTGTCGTCATGCTATCTCTTGCAGCTTGTCTGTAAGCGTTGTAGTTTTTATTGGTTTTCGATTTCTGCCATTTGCGAAAACATTTTTTCTTGTATGGAACTTTTGACTTCTCCATTCCACTCTCGTGTGTCCTGAATATGTTCCGAACTTTGAGGCCGTAATCTTTTTGGACTATGTATAGAATTGTAGTTTTGAAAATTTGCCACTGACCTTTTATGTTGCTTGTACTGGTTATGGGAGCAAAATGCTGTATTGGATCTATGATTTAATAAACTGAGATACGGGAGAAAGAATGCACATAATAGGTTGCATTTACGTATATTGAAAGTAACCGTCACTTGTGCATTGGTTGTCCACACAGTTGTCGGAGGTCCATCTGTCGCCTGCCTTGTGGCCGTCTGGACACACTGTGGAAAGTTCAAATGTCAGGAAAAGAACAATTAACAAATTATCGGGATAAGTAGCATACTCTCTACACTACAACTATATATGCTACTACTTCTACTACTACTACTAGTACTACTAATACTCCTACTACTACTGCTATTAATATTGCTACTACTATTCTGACTACTTCAACTACTACTCCTAATCCTACATCTGCTACTGCTATTACTTACTACACCGGCCCCTACTACTACGCCTGCTCCTATTGCTACTACTACTCCTATTTCTACAATCACAACTAATCATATTACTACTACTACTACTATTAGACAAAAACATGAAAAAAAGTACTTGACACAACCGGTCGCTTAGACAGAAAGCGTCTCCTACCTGAAACAGATGAGTTGACCCTTTTTTTCTTATATGTTGATTTGTTAGTTCAGTGTTGTTGTCCCTGATGAAGGCCTATTGGTCGTAACGTAGGTTTTGTTTGTATTCTCGTCTCGGTGCGGTATCTGACCATACCCATTTTTAAATTTTGATTAAGCTCAACCTTAATCAACTTTTACTTGTTTTTTTTCATGTTTTTTTCCCTACTATTAGACAACAAGAGAACTCCATAAAGACAGCAAATTGCTGAAAAATAGCCTGACAGGTTAAGTGTTTGACACAGTTACCTTTCATTCTTGATTTCAATTCTTTGTCACAGAGACCATTAATTATCACGTGACAGTGCATCACTTTATCCTTTGTGCTTTTTATAGTAGACCGGGATCCTATTCCCTCTTACGCATATGGAATGCGCTGTGAAAAAAATCAGCAGCTCTTCGATTCTCTATCCCTTCGTCAACTAACAATTCAAGACTTGTTCTTTTTACGATTCAATCTTTTTCTAACACACAACATACTAGGAGGTCTAAATACATGTTTGTAGCTGTTCCTCTAAAAAAATACATACACGGTTGATTATATATATATAAGTACGAGGGGTGTTCAAATGAAACCGGACCTAACTGCACGAAATGAACATACGTACGATTCACATGATGACGTTAGTGTTGATGTAAACAGCACATAGCAACCGTCGAATTTGCAAAATCATCCTCCGATAGTTTCCTGAGCAGACCGTTTAAAACATGAGTGTGATATGGAATCCGTCCAGAGTTGATCAGCGAACGGTGATTCGGTTTATACCAGCTGAAGGATGTCGGCCAGTTGACATTCATCGCAGAATGCAGGCAAGTGTATGATGAGAAAAGTGTGTCGAAGACAACAGTGACGAACTGGACATCGGTGTTTAGCGAAGGACGGAAGTTAACGAAAGATCTTCCAAGACTAGGTCAGGCGCATATTGTTGCGTCAGAAGATGCCATTGCTAAAATTGATGCAGCAATTCGCGTGGACCGTCGCCGGAGCTTATGTTCGCCACAATGTTGTCACCATGTACTGCCTGCATTCTGCGATGAATGTTAACTGGTCGACATCCTTCAGCTGTTAGAAATCGAATCCCCGCTAGCTGATCAACTCTGGACGGATTCCGTATCACACCCGCCAAGTTTTCAATGGTCTACTAAGGAAACAATGAGTCAGAGGATTATGAAATTTGCAATCTTGACGGTTGGTATGTGCTATTTACATCAGCAGTGACGATATCATGCGCATTGTACGCATGTTCACTTTGTGCGGTTATGTCCCGTTTCATTTGAACACGCCTCGTGTGTATATATAAATATATATATATAAGTGTGTGTGTGTGTGGGTGTGTGTAGGTGTGTGTGTAGGTGTGTGTAGGCGTGTGTAGGTGTAGGTGTGTGTATGTGTAGGTGAGTGTAGGTGTGTGTGTAGGTGTGTGTGTAGGTGTGTGTGTAGGTGTGTGTAGGTGTAGGTGTGTGTATTTGTAGGTGAGTGTAGGTGTAGGTGTGTGTAGGTGTAGGTGTGTAGGTGTAGGTGTGTAGGTGTAGGTGTGTGTAGGTGTGTGTGTAGGTGTGTGTGTAGGTGTGTGTAGGTGTGTGTAGGCGTGTGTATGTGTAGGTGAGTGTAGGTGTAGGTGAGTGTAGGTGTAGGTGTGTGTAGGTGTGTGTGTGTAGATGTGTGTGTGTGGGTGTGTGTGTGTGTAGGTGTGTCTATGTGTGTCTGTGTGCGTGGGTTCGTACGTGTGTGTGTGTTTATGTGTGTGTGTCTATGTGTGTCTATGTGTGTCTGTGTGTGTGTATGTGTCTATGTGTGTCTATGTGTGTCTGTGTGTGTGTGTGTGTGTGTCTATGTGTCTATGTGTGTGCGGAAGAAAAGTATATTACTTTAAAAAGAGCAGGGAGATATACGAAACAGTTTAATCACAACCGCGAAAAAAAAAAAATAGAATTGTTGAGACAAAATAAAGACCAACAAACATAAGTTAGAAATCGTCAAAAGGACTAAAAGTATCAAACCAATGAAATTAAGAGATGGGAGCTGAAATTATTGTCAATCATCAATTGGCAGAAATAGCTCCCCAATATTTAAATGATCATGTAAGAAAATATGGGAAAAAAACATGAAAAAAATGTAACAGTTGATTAAGGTTGAGTTTAATCAAAATTTAACAATGGGTATGGTCAGATACCGCACCGAGACGAAAATACAAACAAAACCTACGTTACCACCAATAGGCCTTCATCAGGGACAACAATACTGAACTAATAAATCAACATATAATTAAAAAATGGTCAACTTATCTGATAGGAGACCCATTCTGTCTAAGCGACAGGTTGGGCCAGATGCTCGACTGAAAATGAAGGGGAGCGGTCAATTAAGGTGGCCAGGAGAGCGTAAGAAGTGGAGGGGAATGCGCCGGATAAGCCAATGGTGGTCAAATAGGAGAACAAAAAGGTGATATAAGCCGGGATGGGTGAGATTAATATAGGAGGGGCGAGGACTGATTAAAGAAAGGGGGGGGGGGGGCGCAAAGGAAGATATAGTATGATGTTTTAAGAAAAGGTATGGAAGATAATAATGCCATGCGGTTGGAAACAAAATCTCTGCAAGAAAATATCAATAGAAGGAATACTTTCAAGCGCTTTTCAACCAAACATACCCCCATGGACAACCAGTATCGTTGGCAAAAAAACAAAAACAAGGATAATCTATAACCTGATATATTTACTCAAGAGTTAGAAGGGTATGTAAAGAGGATTGTGTAGCCAAGTCGACAGTGAGCTGTCTTGCTAAGACTGGGAATACAGTGTGCCAGGGTTCGAAATCACGGACGGACAAACAAATCCGGACGCGGTTCGTTCCTGTTACGACCGCTCCTCCAGTAGACATAGCTGTAAATGGGTACCTGTCGTATGAGGTAGGAAAAGTATTTTTGTTTTGTTTTTTTTGCGTTCGCCTTATTTCTTAATTCCCCAAGGCGTGTGTGCGTTACACTGTGGTTTTTATTTTGCGCCTGACGGCCCAGTGCATCCGACTTCAGCATGCATTTTATGTAAAGGTCTGCTTCCTCCTGCATTTTCTAAAAAGGAAAAGTACAAAACAGCAATGAAAGAAACTGATCACCTCACCCCCACCTCACGTAGGCTGCGGCTTAGCACATAAAGAGTTATCTTCATCCACAACGGCAATTGTTGTTGATAAGGGACTGACTTTTATTTTTATCTAAATAGAACAATTCTAGAATTAAGTATCCTTGTATGGATGACACATTCTCTAAAAATGCTCTAAAACCACATGGGATTTTGCCCATCTGCAGTTCAGCCTTATGTCTTAGTCTTTACTCCAGTATCCTGTCCTGGGCTAGTCATTGCCGAACGAACTCTGGGGTGATGTTCATCCGTGGTTTTCGCACAGTAGGTTATCCCCCAGTGTGTAATATTGATATAATGATTGTTATCTCCCATACTTTGGTATAACCGTGTGGCGTCAGGCTGTCAGCAGAACCTTTAGGAATAATAGTTCATCTGTCGCTCCCACGTACTTTACTGTTTCTAATGTTAAACTGTCATGTCCAACTACTTTACTGTTTCTGATGTTATACCATAATGTCCAGCTACTTTACCTTTTCTGATGTTATACCATCATGTCCAACTACTGTACCTATTCTGATGTTATACCATCATGTCCAACTACTTTACCTTTTCTGATGTTATACCATCATGTCCAACTACTGTACCTATTCTGATGTTATACCATCATGTCCAGCTACTTTACCATCCTTTATTGTCACCAATGCCGTCTTCAGCTTCTTTGTAATTTGTCCCCTTCATTGATTTCCTTCTCTGTATTAGAGCCTGTCGAAACCGGAACTATGGTTGCCTTCGCACAAAAGAACTCTGAGATTGTCAATTTTTCCACGATATCCCTCTGAGCGGTAGGAAAGCAGCTGGTTTGTCCTTTACGAATTTCAATGGGCACTCTTTCCTTTCTCGTATTCTTTAGGGTCCTGTAGAACAGATTCTAATTTTTCTACGGCCGTTTTTTATTAGTCTTTCTCCAAAGTCCTCCCATAATGTGTGCTTTGCTGTTAGCACTGTTGTCTGCGTTCCTTCTCAATCTCCCGCTACCAAACCCTGAAAGGGCTTAAGTAGCAGAATGTAGTCCAGAGAACAGAATGCGTTGTGTCGTAGTTTACAACTTGACTGCGGTATTTGCACCTTTCGGTCCAACACATCCGACTTCAGGAAGCATTTTTGGAGTACCGGGTTAGCATTCGCTCTTCGATCCCTTCTTCTTATCCAGTCTGCCCTGCTGCAGCCTGTTATCTAGGATCACCGCGTGGAGGTGTAAAAGGGTCATGGCAGCTCTGGTTCGCTGGCCCTGACGCTAGTAGTCAGCTATGGGTCGCTGACCACTGCAGCTCATGCGCTGCTCAGCGTATTCTATCCCTTCGATTGAAATAACATTTACAATGTTTACTAAATTGCTTTCTTTTCGAAAGTCCAGTACCATAATGCATTGGCATCTCTTGAAGGTGTTCCTGTGACTCTTGGACATATTACAGTCCACCTCTCCTTCGGCCTTCTCGTTAGTTGGAACTCCGTCATAGAGAAGCATTCTAGCCTCAAGATCGATGACCTCCTGTCATTATTTCTGAGTTTTTATGAGAGCTAGGATTTCCAATGTGGATTTCTTAATTTCTCCTTTGAGCTAGTTCTCCTTTCCATTCATAATTCAAATAGTCCATATTCCAAAAATCGTAGCGCGTTTTTTCCTTTGTTAACTTGTAATCGGGAATAGACAAACATATTATTGGCATATTGTCTTTGTATGATGTCAGGTCTGCTTCCTTTTTGACCCACACGGAGGCCACCATTTGTGGTTCGCGGCTGTTAGCTTAAAATTAACAGTTAGCCTTGAAACACAGAGGCTTTTCAGCTGTCCACCGCTCAGTCGCGCGACTGATTGTACGAATCAGGCTCATCACAGAGGTCAGGGGCTTAAGGGGTAATTACAACGTTGAAAATTAAATGCATAAAAAACAAGTTAGTGTTGTGAAAACTATCGTTTGTGCTGAATACATATCAAGATAGAAAATGGGCTAGTTCATTGATTTCGCGAGAAGTCAACCTAATCAACTACAGCGACACGCCTACAACGCAAAAACGATATGGCTTCACTTCCGGATAAAGGAAATGCCTTGGATAGATCAAGTAAGAATAATCCTACAATAACACGGGCTTACAAAAACCAGGCGCAACACACTTAACCCAACGAAAGAAACAAACTCCCGACAGCGCATAATGGCACAAGTGGATAGAGACTACGTAAGTGTACAAATGACTGTAACATAGCTGCCAGTTAGTTCACGAATAGTGGATGACAATTTGAACATTTAATGTTGGAAAATTACCAGAATATTTGAACATTTAATGTTCGAAAGAATTAACAGAATATTTTAACATTTAATCTTGGAGAAAATACCTGAATATTTAAACTGTTAATGTTGGAAAATATTCTCTGGTATAGCAAGATCAGGTAATATTCAACATTATTTCTGAACTTGGTATGAATTGAACATTGGGACGTTTTCATCTCTAGTATGGTACATTCGAGAATGTTCAAATATCCAGCCTTAGAATATAGATACATAAATAATCATCCACCATTCGCTTGGTAATGGGAAAGACTACATCTGAATATTTGTCGCTCACAATAATGGGATGAGGTTCCCATTATGGTCTAAGCATGAACCACTGTGCCAACATGAAAGTGGGTAAATGTATTACAGATAAAGTATCTAGTGCAGGTAGAATAGATGGTAAACATATCTAAAACAGCGTAATACCTCGTAATATCAAGCTTCAACAACTGGTCTCAGAAAAGCAGTATCTGCTTTGTCACTACATTTATCCTTTTGTTGGTTTTGTTTTAAACTGATGGCAGGCCCATGCAAAAAATGTATTAAATAATTTAGTGAAAAGAAAGAAAACAAATGTCCGAAAGTAGCTTTACTTAAAATGTGTTGACCTCTCTATTTCAAATATCTTACCGTAGCCACGAGACGTCGCTCCGTGGGCATGACCCGACATCATAAACACCATGAGCAGAGTTAAGGGTAGAGCAGCGTTCATCTTGAACAGGTTGTTCTGTGAATAAAACTAGAGGCAAATGTGTGAGGATGCTCGGAATCCATGTCGTTTTATTTACGATCGCTGAGCCGTAAATCAATAAGGAGATTAAAATACGACATCCGTGGCATGATTTGACAGATGAATGTGTTGTGGTGGAAAATAGAGGGGGGGGGGGGGGGGGGGGGGGTGGTGGGTTGGACATTATATACAATTGGTTCATTGCATAAACAAACAAATTAAAGTAAGTTATGATTATTGTGGATGTTTTATTAAGATGATTTGATTATGTGCAATTATTGGGGAAGCATTGTTTTAGACGATTTGATTTTGTGCAATTATTGGGGAAGCATTGTTTTAGACGATTTGATTATGTCCGATTATCGGAAATGGATTATTTTTGACGATTTGATTATATCCGATTATTGAGGATGGATTGTTTTAAACGATTTGATTATGTCCGATTATTGTGTAGGAATTATTTTAGACGATTTGATTATGTCCGATTATTGTGTAGGAATTATTTTAGACGATTTGATTATGTCCGATTATTGAGGAGGGATTGTTTTAAACGATTTGATTATGTCCGATTATTGTGTAGGAATTATTTTAGACGAATTGATTATGTCCGATTATTGTGTAGGAATTATTTTAGACGATTTGATTATGTCCGATTATTGTGTCGGAATTATTTTAGACGATTTGATTATGTCCGATTATTGAGGAGGGATTGTTTTAGACTTCCAGGAGCGTCAGCAGGGTGGTGGAAAGCAGAATGGTCACTATTAAGGAGGTTAGCTGCTAATATCCAGTAAATAGCCCTGAACCAGACAAGGTGACTGCATTGAGATAAAAAAGAGGCATTCCTTAATCATACAAAGACAGAGAATAAATTCACGGGAAAAGGGAAGAAATCAAAATGTGAAACCCTAGCTCTCACAAATACTTAAGAAAAAAGGACATGGAGCTATCAATCTTTTGGGTAAAATTCTTCTCTATAGTGAAGTTCCCACGACCCACAGAGCCACAGAAGGGAATGGGCTCTATTGTGGCCAGGAATCAAAGAGACAGCATCAAGAGTTGGAAATGTCACTATGAGCGCATGACATGTCACTATGAGCGCATGACATGTCACTATGAGCGCATGAAATGTCACTATGAGCGCATGACATGTCACTATGAGCGCATGACATGTCACTATGAGCGCATGACATGTCACTATGAGCGCATGACATGTCACTATGAGCGCATGACATGTCACTATGAGCGCATGACATGTCACTATGAGCGCATGAAATGTCACTATGAGCGCATGAAATGTCACTATGAGCGCATGAAATGTCACTATGAGCGCATGAAATGTCACTTTGAGCGCATGACATGTCTGAATCTTAATGAAGAAGTCAAGAAAGTAAACATTGCCATTATATATGTAACCCAGTGAAGGGGATTGAGCTTATGACAACGAGCAATTCATTACGTTTATTGAAAACACAGTGGACGAGCATCCTTCTTGGGGATGTCAGTGCCAGAGTGGGAGAGATGATTCTCGATGGGACTGAGTGATAGAGAGATACAATGAAGATGTGAACATTGATAACAGAAGATATTTCCTGAAACAATGCAGTGAGAAAAACTTGGTCATTACAAATACTCATTTTTTTTCTTAAAAGAATACTCATTTTATTCTTAAGAATTCGTCGATGAGAATCGACCATCATCATCGTCATCATCATCATCATCATCATCATCATGTGCGTTGCGGTTGGCTTTGGCGATCATGGATCTCCATCCACTTCTATCACGTATCGTTTAAGAACGTTGTTGTTTATCTTCATATGAGTAATTCCTTAAGGCTGTCCAATATTTCTGTCTCTCTGGCTCCCTCTGTCTTTCTTTCCTGCTGTCTTAACCGTTGTCACAGTATGTTTTAACTCACCTCTTCTCATGACATGCCCGACAAAGGATTTTTGACTTCACCTGACTTTTGCAATAAACTGTCTTTGTGTCTTTGCTTCTTCAAGTGCCGTATCGTTAGTACTCTCTGCAGTGCATGCAATTCTTCTGTTAAACCACATCTCTGTTGTCTATAGTGATCCTTGTACTTGTTTGCTGTTTCTCCATCATTCATTACCATACATCAGTACTGATTCCACATACCATCAAAGAACTCCATTTCTCAATTCCAGCGATATGACTGTGTTGCACAATATTGGCTTCACGCTTTGGACGACCGATTTTGCCTGGGCTATTCTGTTCCTTGTTTCATAATTGCATGTCCCATTAAAACTCGATAGAGCCACACAGATTAAAATCGATATTCATCTGTGCTTCATAGACTATATCTAGGCGTTCGACAGCGTGAAACATAAGGAAATTACTGAAATGTGAAACAATTGCATGTCGATGGCAAAAAATCTGAGAAATATTAATACCATATACTGAGGACAGACTGCTGCCATTTTGTTGTTGTGAATGACCACATTGACTAGATTTACTTCTTTGTGTGACCTGGAAAGGACGTTAAATAGCGGGTAGTTGTAGCTTTCCTCACATCCCGAGCGTGCGGATGAAAGGGCGTTAAGTAGCGGGTAGTTGAAGCTTTCCTCACATCCCGAGCGTGCGGATGAAAGGACGTTAAGTAGCGGGTAGTTGTAGCTTTCCTCACATTCCGAGCGTGCGGATGAAAGGACGTTAAGTAGCGGGTAGTTGTAGCTTTCCTCACATCCCGAGCGTGCGGATGAAAGGACGTTAAGTAGCGGGTAGTTGTAGCTTTCCTCACATCCCGAGCGTGCGGATGAAAGTGGACCGTGGCCTTTCGGACGGTTGTGCAATATTTTTTGCTTCATCTTCGTGCTTCTCAATACTACGGGGATCACGTTAATCCATCACTTCATTAGCCAGGCTGCCATGAAAACAGCCCATTTCCAGGAAGGACTACGGAAAAGTCGAGGTGAGGGTCTTGGCCAATATTTTGCCTGACCCTGACTATCATTTCTAATCAGTATGGTGTGCCTGACCCTGACTATCATGTCTGATCAGTATGTTGTACTTGACGCTGACTAACATGTATGATCTGTATGTTTCACCTGACCCTGACTAACATGTCTGATCAGTATGTTTTGCCTGCCTCTGACTAACATGTCTGATGAGTTTGTTTTGCCTGCCCCTGATTAACATGTCAGATCAGTATGGTGTGCCTGGCCCTGACTATCATGTCTGATCAGTATGTTGTACTTGACCCTGACTAACATGCCTGATCAGTATGTTTTGCCTGCCCCTGACTTACATGTCTGATGAGTATGTTTTGCCTGCCCCTGATTAACATGTCAGATCAGTATGGTGTGCCTGGCCCTGACTATCATGTCTGATCAGTATGTTGTACTTGACCCTGACTAACATGCCTGATCAGTATGTTTTGCCGGACACTGACTAACATGTCTGATCAGTATGTTGTGCCTGACACTGACTAACACGTCTGATCAGTAGTTGGTCTTCCTACTCGGACTGCAGTCATAAGAATAGACAATCAAGTGGGAGACTGTAGTCAGATACAAAACGGCGGAAGGCACAAATCTGTGATGTCCTGGAATATCACTTTTTGAACAGAACATGAACAATTTACGATATGCGAACAGACATGGACCAAATAATCTATGATTCATATTTCCATCGCGAGAAAAAGATTTATTTAAGTATGTTAGAGATGCAGAACCTCGAGAAAACCAGAAATCGGAAGTGATACCACCACCTCCTGACAAACAACCGAAAAAGTATTCCCACAAAAACAATTTCCACAATCAGGAAATAAATAAAAACACACGAGATAAGGAGAAGCAAGCACTAAGGTCTACTAGCTAAAAGAACCAGACGCTAATAGCAAATACTAGAGACTTATTTCAACAGTACTGGCAAGCGATAGAAATTACTTGTAGATATAGACACTCTCTTGCTAAAATTCAAGATAATCCTCAAGACAGTTGCAGTAGAAGCGTATAGCGAAGTCAAGAGTCAAGACGGGTAAGAAGAGGCCAAGTCGATGAGAAAAAAAGACAGCGCGTGACCGAATGTTTCGATGCCTGGCTGCTAATAAATAGAGCAGAGCAGAGCAAAGCAGAGTAGCAGAGCAGAGCAGCTATCGATTTCCCGGTGAGGCAGATGTTGTTTTTCTGTTGGGGGTGATCGATCGATCGCTCTAAGACTATAGTAGTTCGTGTTCCATCAATACAAATTCAAAAGGAACAAAGAAAAGGGTAGATAGCTTGGACAGGATTGTGATTGGAAGAGAGATTTGTAGAATGTTTGATTCCAATGAAACCGTGACATTAAGGAAAGTGTAGTCTCGTCTGAGAATACACATTGACATTGGTGTATCAAAATCTACATTGTGGAGAATTATATGGGGCATGCTAGCGGGAGAAACGTCATCTGTTAGAAGCCGCGTCTAGTATCCACGAGAAGCAAGTATTTACGTGAATTACGCGAAGTCCGTAAACAATGTTATGATATTGTGTATGTGGTTGAAACTTAGATAAATGCTGACCACACAAGGGATAATGAATGACAGTCAGCGGATGGAACGATTAAAAAATTAGTATCATGTGGCAAAGGACAGTGCTTGATAATAGCACATGCATGTAGCATACATAATTGACTGGTAAAGAACGCAGAACTTGTACTTCCTTCAAATTATACAAACAATCTGAACTATCATACCGAGATGAATGGTAGGATATTTAGATTAGAGAGTGGATTTTAAAAAAAAAACTGGTCTTCCGTGTCCTTAGATAGACCTTCTTGTCTGATAATCGACAATGCATCAAACCACAACGCAGTCACACAAGAAGAAAATATCCAGACACCATCTCGTGCAAAATATGCAATAAAGATATGGCTCACAAAAGAACACATACCATTTCACGAAACGTTTCTAAGACCTGAATTGCTTTCCCTTGTCGAGCAAACACGAAAGGAAAAGATATTTCACATAGACCTTGATCCAAGAGCATGATCATATCTGTTTGAGACTAACCCCTTACCATTCACACTTAAACCAAATTGAACTCGTTTGGGCCAAAGTTAAAAATAACACTTTCAAACTGTGGAATATGAAAGAAATAAAATATGCCACCCTCTCAAATATAGACAAAGATTAATAGGCTACATGTGAGGACTACGTCTTAAAAGAGGAAGAAGGCTATTGGAAAAATGTTCTCGGTCGGCCACGGTTGCGAAGACCAGAACTTCGTTTGTTATAGGCTCACAGGGGTAGTTGGTCAGGATGCATTATCATTAGGTGGCCGAACCAATTGATTCTCGATTCATCAATATCTTCAGAGCACGTTCTAGCTTTAACTATTCTTCTCACTTCTTCATTGCGCATTCTGTCTCTTCTAGTTACATTGATTGTTTTCCGGAGGAATCTCATCTCACATGTGATCTTTCTCTCTAGAGTTTTTGTTGAAATCCAAGTTAGGCACTGGTAACAGAGAGTTGGCATGAATATACTGTTGATTAGCATACTTGTTGTGGACATGTTTATGTTAGGGTGTTTCAATAATGGTGACTGCTGATATGCAACCGTATTTGCTTTTTGGCATCTGATCTCAATCTCTCTATCTAAACATCCATCCTGTGTGAAAACACTGCCCAAGTACTTGAACTCCTGTATTTGTTTGATCTTGGTCCCTTTTACCATAATGTTCATGTTTTCAGGCAATCTGCTTATCCGCAGTTTCTGTTTTTGATGTGTTAATTCTCATACTGTATCTCTCACATACAGAGTTGAGCGCAGATCATCTTCACTCTCGTAAAGTAGGCATTGATCATCTGCAAAAAGGAGTTCATTTAACCGATCAGTCTCAGTTCTTTCTTCCTCTGCATTTCTTGGCAGATGCTCCAATCAAATGAATAATTTACAAATTTGTAGTCTTAAAACAAATTAGCCGTTAAAGATTATATTAACACAATTTATCGCTGATGAGTTGTTCATTCACATAAAAAAATTTAGATGTCAAATCTACATTTCCTTGATTCAATCTTACTTTAAAATAAAAATTCAAAAAATTCAAAACCACGTTTTTAAATCTGAGTTATGAAAGTAAGGTTGTCATTTCATGTCATTTGATCCATGCAGTTCCAGAACTTTATTGTGTGGGCTTTCTTTCCTTTCAATAAATGTGTAATTATTCCTTGTCATTCAATTGGATAATGGCGCAGGTGGTCTCCAGGTAGGGTGTTCGTCTCAGGTGCTGGAGTAGTGGATTCAAGTCTCGGTCGATTTATTCACGTGGATTATCCGGTAAATATATCTCTGAGTAGTGAGGTCAGACACACGTGTGCAGTGGCGTAAACGTTTAAAAGACCTTAGCAGTTACAAATCGAAAACAGGAGGCAAACGATCGTTGCTCGGGCTAAATTCAAATTAAAAGTCTACTCAAATTATTCTAGGGATTCTCTCCCCATAGAGAATATGTCCCCCAAAAAGGGGACTATGTGGCCATAACAACAGGTCTTGGGTATGTGGTTAGTGGAGCGGCTTATATGACGCCGGACAGGCTGCGGGTCTACCTTGTTCTAATTTACGCTTCCACCTCCACCAGTCTTAAAAATAGGCGATCGTATATTCCTTGGGCTAACAGATGCTGGGATTGATCTGGCAAGTCACCAGTGAGTTTCCACCTGTCAAAGAAATAGGAAATAAAGAAGTCACACCTCTCCACGACGTCTAACGACATAAATGGACTGAAGATAGATAGATAGATAGAGAAAGAGAGAGAGACAGACAGAGAGAGAGAGACAGGCAGGCAGGCAGGCAGACAGACAGAAAGACACAGTATGCAGACTCGACTTTTGTTTACATAAAGTTAAATTAATGCATTTAAGAATAGATTGGATGCGCCTAGCTTTTAGAGAAAGAAAATGTAAATGAAACTGGTTGTATACAGTCTCTGCAGAGGCTTCTAAGCCAGTATAAAGACGTTAAGTTAAGTCAAGACAAGTTAAGTTGAGTTTTTTTTTAAACATCTAAACCTTACCAAGATTTGAATATTGACACCCAAACCACCCGCTCACCACTCCCGTAGATCATTACTGCGCAATAACTGACGTCCACAAAACTATTTGTCGATATCTATGTAAAGGAAAATTCAGTTAAGCTGCTAGGTGGTTTCGCATGATTGCCCCTATTCTCAACAGCTGCAAAATATATAAAAGTGCTTCATTCGTGATGCAAAGCTTCATCGATATTAACTTAACGCAAAAGTATGCTGTCTGTTACTATTCAATAGAAAAGTGCTCTGACGTAGAGGCCTGTCCAGAATGTCGTATTCGGGTCAACCACATCTCGTGGCTAGAAGTAAGTCGCATGTCCTTTTACAGAACGTAGCTTCTTGCAACCGCCACCTATTTGGCTGTTATGAGTTTCTTGACAAGTGTGTAGTACGGTAGGTTGCCATTACTTTCCGTACGTGAATAAGCATTAGCCCGAGAAAACAAAACTCAGTGTCTGTCAAACTGGACACAAGTAGGAGTCAAACTCGGAACAAAAACCGAGTGAGTTTCACTCCTAGGCGACGCGGCTTCCACACAACGTGGTTAGAAAAAGTTAGCAAATTGCACTGAAAGGTTTACTAATAAACAGCTTGTTATAATTGTTGTTTCATATTTGTTACAATTGTTATGTTTCATATTTATTACATTTGTTTTGTTTTCTACTTATTATAATTGTTCTGTTTCCTACTTGTTATAATTGTTTAGTTTCCTACTTGTTATAATTGTTCTGTTTCCTACTTGTTATAATTTTCATAATTGTTCTGTTTCCTACATGTTACATTTGTTCTGTTTCCTATTCGTTATAATTTTTCTGTTTTATACTTGTTCTGTTTTTAAACTTGTTGTTTTTCTTACATGTTATAATAGTTCTGTTTCCTACTTCTTATAATGTGTATGCTATCCTCTTGTTATAATTGTTCTGTTTTCTACTTGTTATAATTGTTTTGTTTTCTACTTGTTATAATTTTTATGTTACTCTCTTGTTATAATTGTTCTGTTTCCTACTTGTTATAATTTGTATGTTACCACCTTGTTATAATTGATCTATTTCCTACTTGTTGTAATTGTTCTATTTTCTACTTGTTTGAGTCTAAAAAATAAAATGCTTTGGATCTAGGTCAAAGTTCGTCTGACCCCTGTATTGGTCAGGTTAGATATGTATAGACAATTGCCCGCACTGCAATCAGACAGACACAAAAACAATAGCCAGACTGACCCCAGATACAGAATGATGAACTTAATGTCTAGTAACAAATGCTGGGCTCCATCCATGAAGAACGTTTTCACAAGTATATCTCTAATGAGCAATGAAATACGAGTGTCCAAAGTGTGACATTAGCTAAGACATGAATTATTTCTGTGTTTTACAAATAGGATATTAATACTTGTGTATCCATACATTGGAGGGTAAGGCACCTGGAAAGCGGGACAAAGGCGAACAAAGAAGAAGATGGACACAAGACATTACAGAGGACCTGACGATTTTTAGCAACAGAGGCGGGAATTCTGACCAGAGATCTTACAGATCGGCTATTGTGAGAGCGACGTTCTGCAACGTCGATATAATAAGCCATTTATTACAACAGAGTTGATGACACTTTCGCGTACCATAGAACACCACTTGTCCCATTTTAGTCGTAGTGTTTATTGTGGGGGTGTGTATGTCCATGACATGTATCATTGAACCACACTTATTTATGTAATTACATTGATACATACAATCTAGGTAACGCTATGTCGCTATTTCATCCAAGAAACACGGATTACACAAACAATATGTACTCCTTCCGTGCCTGCCATGATACATTCAGTTCATAGGTTCGCGCTTTTTTTTTATAGAGCCAAGCTACAGTGACCATCATACAAAACACTTCGTCTCGCCCAATCAGCAGACTATATCAGTTTGTAAAGTAAATATGCCCTAATATAAATGCCCACTGTGATAAAGTATTTTCGTAATGTCGGAACACAGCCAGAAGTACTACGTGGTTGGTATTTGAGGATTATATTAGTTGCTCATCACAATCAAAGATGGCGACAGTATGTGATTATCTTGTATTATGTGATCGTGTGTGGTCGTGTGCCCTACCAAACAACGACATATCAAACCCTATGTGGGAGACACACATGGATGGAATCGGTAGGAGGCAGCACATGTATGTGTCTGTGTGTGGGTGTCTATGTGTGTGTGGTTTATAACTGTAAAAGTAGTCTCATGGCAGGCACTGCCGGCGGGGATGAAACGTTCAGACTTTGTTGAACTAAGTTTCTGCTTTTCCAGTTTGATTAGTTCCCTTCCTGCTGCTTTCCTTACCTAACAGTAAGCCATGTGCCCACTTACTGCTGGGTCACCTGGTTCGTACCGGTAAAGGGAGTTGAATCTGTGATTTAGGCATGAAAAAAGTGATCTGTCACTATGCTAATCACACGAAGTAGTGTAATACAAATTTTCTCAGCAGACTAACCATTATTGAAACCCCCAACGTACCGGCTAACCTTAACAATTTACCTGACCCTAACCCTGGCCTAAATCTTACCCCTGATACAGGGCAGGAAGACTAACATCTGGTCAGAAAAAATATGCTGATCAGCCGTGTTAGTCAGGTTCAGGCAAAACATACTGGACCAGACCCTCACATTGGCTTCCTCTAAGCCCTTTCTGGAAACGGGCTGTTTTCATACCAGCCTGGCTAACAAGGTAAAAGGGATCGACGTGATCCACGTAGTAGTGAGCGACACGCAGATGAAGCCAATCATAGTACAACCGCCTGTAGGATCCAGGTCCACCTTCATCAGGACGCTCGCGATGTGAGGAAAGCTACGACAACCGGCCACTTAATGTCCTTTTTAGGGCACACAAGAGAGTAATCCTACTCATTGTGGGCTTTCAACATCAACAATACCCCTGATCCAAGTCTGAAAGCAGTGTCTACTTCGGAGCTCTCATTACTTCTATCTTTTTATATGTTCACATATTTCTTTGCCAGAAACTGTTCATCGTCAGGTTTTACTTGACGTCTTCACTCATTTCTTTCTCTACTTCGGAGCTCTCATTACTTCTATCTTTTTATATGTTCACATATTTCTTTGCCAGAAACTGTTCTTCGTCAGGTTTTACTTGACGTCCTCACTCATTTCTTTCTCTACTTCGGAGCTCTCATTACTTCTATCTTTTTATATGTTCACATATTTCTTTGCCAGAACCATTTCTTCGTCAGGTTTTGCTTGACGTCCCCACTCATTTCTTTCTCTGTGGGCTCCAATGCAGCGGATGTTTGGTCATATGTTCAGACTACTATCGGCAAGTGTCCTATCCATCTACATTATCTTACTATTCTCCTGATGCTTTCATTGGTTGTAGCTATGGTCTATGCAGATGTTTGTGTTGGCTATTATGTTTCACCATCTAATATGAACTTTGCCAGCAAGAAATGTGTTTGTAAAAGGTTTACAGTCTGCACGTGATACTGTTAGTCACATGACATGTTTCCATCCATCTGCCAGGACCGACTTTAGATTATAGTTCGAATGACAAATTTGATTTAAGACGTCGAATTCTGCCCTGTTTCACATTGGACAAAGACAGCAGAAAACATATCTGCTATTGTTAATCATTGCGTTAGCATTTGCCAAGTGTTTCACTGTCTGCGATTGTTCCCTGGTAACGGATTTTTTTATATTTTTGCGTTCGTCTTATTTCTCTATTCCCGAAATCGGTGTGCGTTGCACTGCGGTTTATTTTTTGCGCCTGTCTGTCCAGTGCATCCGACTTCGGCATGCATTTTATTTAAGGGTCTGCTTCCTCATGCATTTTCTAAGCGCTTGCTTCCCAGGAGTAACGGCCGGTGCTGTCATGAGAATCGAGCCCAGCACCTTTTGGTTGTGAGCCGTGTCACTTAACCACTAGCCCACGGATTCGTACCGGTTATTCTTACATCGAGAAACGTAGTGGAGAAGGTGGCCATTGATACACCAGGTAGTATTGCAATATAAAAGCGACATAAACCAGACAAAGATGGCGCCATAACTGGCTGCGAGTCTACATTTCTCTACTGTTTTGGATCATTATGGATGCCACCAGACCACGGATTTCCCTGGAATTCACACTAGTCGACGACTTACACTTGTGTTCACGGAAACGTGGTGTTGTTTTCCGTCTGGGCTTGTTATTTCGTTCATTTTTTTGTGATTTCTTCCATCCGTTTATCCTGGTCTGGACGCCGGCTGAATGGCACTACGCTTATACCTGTGTCGTATTTCACGGGTTAGTTCTGCCGGTTCACCTTCACGAATTTGGCGTGTGGGAATGTTAGATGCTACTATGATGAACTGAATACAGCTGGGGAGAGATGCCAGACTCACTCACACGTTGAGTGTTGTTCATACGACCTCTTGTGGTTATCAAAAAGGCACGACAAACTGCGTTAGATGCCAGGGTAGACCTTTCTACCCTGCGGGTTACATGTTTATGGAAAGGCTTCGGTGGTAACCCTGAGGCAAAATCTGCACTCTATGCTAACTCCAGTCGTCTCGATGAATGTCTTGCCACTGGCAAAAAGTAGCTTAGGCTCTGTGAGTGAGGTTGACAAAGGGCGCAGTTTCTTCCTCACTTTAATCCAAATCACCGCGCAAGTCACCCATTTCAGCGGACACAGCAAGAGATACGACTGTCCATACGGCTGAACAAAGAGAGTGGTCTTCATCACTTGTGATGGACAACTATTGTCATTAAACCAGACATGCCAGTAGGGAATCAGAATGTCGATCACCTAATTAGTCTGACAGGACGTTCAATAATGAGGTTGAAGTGAGTGCAGATATTCTGAAAATGGAACAGTTAGCCCCCATCTTATATGCAAGCTGTTGTCGTATTTTTCCATCAGTGTTTTTCAAGTCTGATATTATGCATATATGACTTTTGTAAATGCAATCCGGGTGACACATTGTAATGAATGTGTCATGAAGGCAGCTGCAGCTAGATGAGCTTATTATAACTGAAATACCACCAAAAAACCACCTTCATGAACCTCTTTATATATATATATTAAACGACGAATGGCGGCTGAAACCATTCAAGTATGAAAAGGCGGCTAAAGTGGTTTGTGATTGAGTCCGGAACCTCATTTTGTAAAATGGTTTGCTGCAACAAACAGGGATAACATATCATACGCAAATGCATTATTACGGGCTTTCTTATCAGGCGCCAGCTGGCATGCATCAGCATAATTGTTTGGAGAAGAGTAGCAGTAGTAGCCCCTTTCAGTCATGACTGAGTATATGATGATACGTCTTGAAGTGGTAAACAAAAAATATTTATATTTTGCTTTTTTATTCGTTTTGCGGCGTTGTCTTTTCCCTTCTCCGTGTTGCAAGAGCTTCTCTTCAATAAGCTTGAGGCAGCCCTTCACTATTCATCTCCACTTGCATCAGTTTGCAGCTTCGTCTTCCTAGAATGTCAGACTCATATGTCCAACGAATTTATATCACGCGTGCACACATCTTTGAACCTCATTTGTGGTCCATCGTCTGTTCTCTTGCCATCTGCCACCTGTCCATAAAAGATATCTTTGAGAATGCGACCAACGTTTATGCGATGAATATGGGCAAGTCACAGTAGTCTTCACTGTCTAAGGAGAGTTTACATGCTTGGGAGACCGGTGTTAGAATGCGCCTATGCTTTTGTCATTCTGTCCCTTAATGTACATCCGAGAATGGATTACAGGCGCCGTAGATGAGAAATGTTAATCATGTGCTCTTGTTTCGCAAAGAATGCCAATGTCTCGCTACCATATACGAACGTGCTTATGACACAAGCATTTTACACCATGGCCTTGATTTTACTCCTGGGAGGTGCGTAATAGGGAGACATCGTATGTGTGTGCCCGCGCTTGTGTGTGTTGTGTGTATGCTCACAAAAGGATACTATAGTAACACCCTTCCTTTCATGATAAATTCGAGTTTCGAAATGTATCGCTACAATATTACGTCTAGGAAACTAAGACACTTTGGCCACATCAAACGTGTTATTGGCCTGGACAGAACTATAATGGAGGGTAAGGTACCTGACAAAAAAAAAACTGAGACAGAATAAGGAGAAGATGGACAAGGGCCATTTCAGAGGCTATGGGATTCACAGAAGCAGAAACGGGAGAACCGTTGACGATGGAGATTTTACAGATAGGCTGTCATGAAAGCGGCGATGCTCTGAAAAGGAAATGATGAGGATGATGATGATTATTAATACAAATCAGTGATTGTCCTTCGTAAAAAGTTATAGATTGTGTGAATGTGTGTGTTTGTGTGTGTATATATATATAGACAGAGAGAGAGAGAGAGAAGAAGAGAGAGGGTAACCATGGCTCTCTTAAAGTAGCCAATTGCTTCATCATCTAATTAATGACACGCGAGCTCAGAAATGGTACGGACAGGGAAGTTCAACTTTTTATTTATAGCAAGGCGTTGAGGTACTGTTGAGGGGAAGAAACAGCTTCGTGATTTATGTGCAGTAGACGATAAATGTAATGATGAAGAATTGATTCCGAATACAGAACGGCTAGGGCAAGTGTGGCATTTTGTAGACCTCATACTATGATGTGGGATAGGCGAGGGGTCAGGACTCAATCCCCCCAAAAAAGATCTACGCTGCAATTGTTCTTACTACCCTCTTATATGCGCGTGAGACCTGAACCGTGTATAGTCGCCATGTTGGGAAATTAAACTACTTCCACATGCACTGCCTGCGGAAACTGCTGAGGATTAGATGGCAGGACATGGTGCCAAATACAGATGTGTTAGCGCGGTCGGATATGTCCAGTATACACCCCATGATATTTGTGCAGCACAACTGAGGCCATGTGGTACGCGAACTCCAAAATGGCAAGAGAGCAAGCGGTAGGCAGTGGAACAGGTACAAAGACACACTAAATAGATCACTGATCCAGTGCGGTATTAACCACGAGGACTGGGAAAGCACAGCCACAAATCGCACAGACTGGCGCAGTACTATTGCTGAGGGTGTTCAGAGACAAGAGGCATCGAGAACAGATGAGGTCATCCAGAGACGATCGCTCCGCAAGTCAGCTCACATCAACCGTTTTTCAACCTCGGAGGAAGGAGGTGTCTTATTTCATTGTATAAAGTGCAACAGACACTTTAGAGGCTCAGATTGGCTTACTTAGCCATCTTGGAACTCACGCGAACAGTGAATGTTGACAGAGTGGTCCTTATCGATTACGATGGACGAACAACAATGATGACGTAATGGTGGTATCTAAGAAAGGCAAATCTCCAAATTGATGTGTGACTTGACCTGATTTCGTTCGTTCTCATTCTCCCGCTACAAAGTCATGAAAAGGATTTCATTAGCAGAATGTAGTCCAGAGAACGAAATGCATTGTGTCGTAGTTTACAGATTGACTGCGATATTTGTGCATTTCGGTCCGACAAATCCGACTCAGCAGGCATTATTTTAGCACCGGGCCAGCCTTTCCTCTTCGATCTCGTCTCCTTAAACCAGTATGCTCTGTTGCAGCCTGTTATTCAGGATCAGCGTGTAGAGGTGTTGGAGCGTCTTGGTGGCTCTGGTTCGCTGGCCCTGACGCTAAGAGTCAGCTATGGGTCGCTGTCCGCTGCGGCTCATACGATGCTAAGCGTCTTGATCCAAAATTACTGTGTAACGGTCAACAAGACAGAATTCAGAATTAAAACAAGAGCACTCATTTCAATACTTGGACACTCACATCAGTTCTGATAGTTAGATGCACTTATGAAATTGAGAACATAATAGCCGAGGCTAAATCGGTCTTCCATCGTATGAAGGGAATCTTGTGCAACAAAATCTTATCACTCGATTTAAGGAAGAAAGTTCTTAGATGCTACGCGGAACCAGTACTGACATACGGCAGCCAAACATGGACAATCAGCAAGCAACTACACGGATCATTGACGGCAACGGAAATGTGGTTTTACAGAAGAATATTAAAAGTTTTATTGGCTGCATAGAAATCTAATAACGTGGTTCTTGAGGACGTACATATACAAAGACAGCTTGTGGCAAAAATCAGGACAAGATAGTCATCCTTTTTGGGAATGTCATGAGAAAAAGCAGGTTGGAACACGCGATGGCAACGGGCAGAATCGCTGGCAATAAGGACAGAGGGCAGAAAAGAGAGAAAATATTAGACAGCTTGAAACATGACATGGGAGGCGATCAACAGGGGAACTCATACGCGACAAACGTGATAAGAGGAATTTGATGTCCATGATCGCCAACGCCATCCGACATGGCACTTGATGATGATGATGATGATGATGAAACGACATATATCTCCGTGGCTGCAATGTCTCCCTGGGTCAGAGGTCATGTCTGATCGCCTATGTCTTATCTAGAAGTCCAGGGAATTAGTTTGGAAAGTAACCAGGCGGCTAAATGTCCAGTTCTGATGTTTAACGTGACAAGGCACGGACAGTACAAACGAGACAGCCAAGCATCAGTTCTACTTACTTGCTTAGTCGTTCCTCTTTTATTGTGGGATGTAGGTGTTTCCTAAAAGGAGCGCCATAATCTTATATTCACTGCTTTTCTCTTGGGCACTGGGAAATTATCTTCCCGTCTATCTATTATCTCCCACGAATTGGCAAGTAAAGTATATTGTCTTTTACAAATTTCAGTGAACTTCCCTCCTCTTTCCTCGTGTTCTTTAAGTGTCCTGGTTTTCTCGGCCCTTCTTTCTCTTAAGTTCTCCTACGATTCTTTTTTTAGCATATTGTTCCTGGCAATCGTTGTGAATGTATTCTTTATCTCAAGTCTATCTTGTCTATTCTAACGCTTTGCTATTGTATACGATTAACATGATGATGATGAGTAAAAGAGGAAAGCCATGTAACATACAAGTCTAGTAATCAAACTATATACCATCAGGCCATAACTATTGCAACGAGTTTCAGAATATAATGCACGAGGAGAGAACATGAGAAAAAGGAAAACGGGAAGGGAGCCAAAAGCAATTTAATGTGGACTTCGGTTTAGGGAAAAGAAAGGACTAACATTGTAGCTTCAAAATCACCCATTACGGACTCATTAGATACGAATAAAGATGGCATTTTGAAGACTATCAATGACCGCATGTTGGATGATAAATCCGAAATAGATGAATCAGCAATTTGCAAAACTTTGAAACCAAACTAGAAGTTGGAGCGAAGTGGGTCGCATGAAAGGACAGAGCAGGGGTGTGTACAACTTAGAAGCAGCCACCAGAGGCAAAAACATACTCGACCTAGTTTTTACCACATAGGAAAATTTGATTGAAAACGTTACCGTTGAGGAACTGTTTGGCTCAAGTGACCATCAAATCATCCGTTGGGATCTTATTGCAGGGAAAGAAGTAAACATAAACACGCGAACATACGACTACTCTAAGGCAGATGTTAAGAAGATGAAAGAGGCAGCGAACCACATAATCTGGAAAGATATTGTCGTAGGAACAGATGTTGAACAGGAGTGGGGAAATTTTAAAACAGTTCTAGAAACGCTAAGAGAGGAATGTGTTCCATGTAGGGAGGTAAACCCAAAGCGTAAAAAGTGGATAACTAGATTTGTAGTGAAATGTAGAAGAGCAAAAAATAAAGCATGGAAAAAATATATAGAGGCAGGTAAATCAAAAGAAACATATGCAAAATATTTGGACAAGCAGAACATATCTCAGAAAGCGAATAAAACAGTAAAAATAGACTTTGAAAAAAAACTTGCTCAGAGGATCAAGACTGACAGTAAAAGCTTCTTCTCTTATGTTAGAAATAAACAAAGAACGAAAGACAAAGTAGATCCTCTCATAGACAGTACAGGGAAAATAATAAGTGAGAATAGGTAGGCAGCTAATCTGCTCAATCAGTACTTTGGCACAGTCTTCACAAAAGAGGACTGCTCCAAGATCCCAGAGCCTATAGATATTTTTAAAAGAGACATTGATACAGCGGGATTAAGATCAATCTGTATTACAGAGGAAATGGTTTTAAAAAAATTGGAGGGGTTGAAAGTGAATAAATCTCCAGGTCAAGATGGTATTCATCCAAAATTGCTGTATGAAATTAGAGACCAACTAGCAAAACCATTGGCTATATTATGTTCTCAATCACTTACAAAAGGGATTGTTCCACGCGATTGGAAAGATGCAGGAGTGATCCCCTTTTTCAAAAAAGGCAAAAAATCAGATCCAGCAAATTATAGACCGGTGAGTTTAACGAGCATAATCTGTAAATTGTTAGAGTCAATAATGAAAGAAAACATTGTAATGCATTTAGACAAATTTAATCTAATTAGAAATAGTCAGCATGGGTTTACTAGAGGGAGATCATGCTTAACAAATCTATTAGAATTCATGGAGGAGGTTACTAAAATCATAGATAAAGGGGAGTCAGTGGATGTTATTTATCTAGACTTTGCAAAGGCCTTTGATAGAGTACCTCATTAAAGATTATTTCGAAAGTTAAAATCACATGGAATAGGTGGGGAAGTTGCCAAATGGATTGAAAATTGGTTAACGGGAAGAAGGCAGAGGGTGGGCATAAATAAGGAGTACTCTGAGTGGTGTGAAGTGAAAAGTGGTATGCCACAGAGCTCGGTTTTGGGACCAATTTTATTTTTGATATATATAAATGATTTGGACATTGATATGAGATCCATGAGTGCAAAATTTGCTGATGACACAAAATTATGCAATAGTGTGTCATCTAAAGCGGAAGTGGATAAATTGATGTCGGATTTAGATAAAATTCGAGAATGGTATGTAAGCTGGCAAATGGAGTTTAATGTAGATAAATGTACAGTCATCCACATGGGTAGATCCAATATGGAACATAATTACAGAATGGGAGAAAACAATATTAGAAAGATAGATAAGGAAAGGGACCTAGGGGTTATAATAGATCATACAGGAAAAGTGAGTGAGCAAGTTAAGGTAGCAGTGAAAAAGGCAAATGCAATGTTAGGTATGATAAGAAGAAATATTAAACATAGGAGCAAGGAAGTGATCGTCAAACTGTATAAAGCTTTAGTTAGACCTAGATTGGAGTACTGTGTACAGGTGTGGAGTCCTTATCATAGAGGGGACATAAACATGCTAGAAAGAATTCAAAAAAGAGCGACAAAGATGATAGTGGGATTCCAGAATTACAGTTATGAGGAACTGTAATTCTGGAATCCCACTATCATCTTTGTCGCTCTTTTTTGTATTCTTTCTAGCATGTTTATGTCCCCTCTATGATAAGGACTCCACAGCTGTACACAGTACTCCAATCTTGCCAATTCTTTAGTCAGAGAGTGGTGTCTGCTTGGAATGCATTGCCAGGGGAGGTAGTGGAGGCAGGGACAGTTAATGCATTTAAAAATAAACTGGATGCGCATAGCTTTTAGAGCAAGGTAATGTAAATGTAATTGGTTGTATACAGACTCTGCAGGGTCTTCTAAACCAGTATAAAGACGTTAAGTTAAGTTATGACTACAGGAACTATAAGTTTCCACATACGTCCAAATTTGCTGAACATCTATGTGCATGTCTTGAAGGCAGCGAAGTCGATTCTTAGAATCAGGACAGGTCTCGGTTATTGACGTTCTTGAGGTCCGGTTCCCTAATTAATGCCCAACAATAAGTAATAAACCATTTATATCTGGTGGAATTAACGAACATAGAAGCTTTACTCGAAAGCCAGATAATCTAACGGCTTTGCCTCTCCATTTTTAACTTGCGCTACATAAATTTGACATCGCTTACTACATTACTTCGCTGGAGGTTAGTGGAACAGCGGAAAGAAACATTCGGTGCTAGGCAACGCAGCTGAAGCTGTGACTGTGGTTTCCTTGTGCCCATCAGAAGAAATGTTTCTTATGAGAATTTATTTGTCAGTTTAGCTTGCGATAAGTTCACGATATAGTTTGAGACAAGTCCAATATGAGCGAAGAAAGCTCTGATCAAAATGCATTTTAAAATATAGTATGGTCATCAAGATTTACTTGACTGTGCGCGCTATTTATACTATTTTTATCTTGTGTTTAGACAGAGTGACAGAGACATTCAACATTGTTATTTGTAGCGGCAAATTATTATTATTTAAATATACCATTATCATACGCAAACAAATTGTCGTATATATAAATTAATTTAGACTAGCAGAATAGTAACTCGTGTCTTGAAAATAAACCCAGAATAATAATCTAAGAGATTCGGTTGACTGACTGGTCCTACAATTGTCTTCTAGCTCTTATCTAACCACGAGAGGAGGTCAGAATGTAAAAGTAATGCACCACACCATTTTTGTCAGAAACTGGTTATTTAAAATGCAAGATATTTTTACACAATGTACACTGATTTGTCATGTAAACATATTTATTAACCAACATACTCCCCATTAACTTGAACGACTTTACGCAAGAGCGAAACAAGTGTGTGTTCTCAACTCCATTATTGCTGGTTTAGAAGGCTCTACCTAGTCTGTGTATTCAACCACTTTATTCCACTCCACCGATTCAAAAAATTACTGATCATCCAATCTTTTTTTGAATGCATTAATTGACCATGCCTCCACCACATCATGTGGTAATTATTAATGCATTCCAAGCATTCACCACTCTCTGACTAAAAAAATATTTCCTAATATCTAATCTGAACCTGTCTTTAAATAATTTGAAACTGTGCCCTCTAGTTCTTGCAGCCTGTTGAATTTGGAAAAACTTGATATAGTCCAAATTATCCTTTCCATTGATTAATATATAAACTTGTATTAAGTCACCTCGATTTCTTCAATTTTGTGTTTTCAGCAAAGTTTGCAATCATGGGTCCGATAGCATTTTCCAAATCATTTATATATAACAAGAACAAAATTGGTCCTAATACTGATTACTTATGCACTAAACTTATTAGATCACACCAATCATTTATTCCAACTCTCTGCCTTCTGCTCGTTAACCGAATTCCTCTCCAATTGGCAACTCCAGCACCTAGTCTAAGTAATTGCAACTTCCAAAACAATCTTTGATAAGGTACTCTATCGAAAGCCTTTGTAAAATCCAGATAAATAACATCTACCGCCTCTCCAGCATCTAACATTTTGGTAACCTCCTCCATGAATTCTAATAGATTTGCTAAGCACGATCTCCCCTTAGTAAAGCCATGCTGACTCGTCTTGATGAGATTAAACTTGTCTAAATGTATAACTATGTTGTCTTTCATAATTGACTCTAAAATTTTGCAGAGTATGTTCGTCAAACTCACTGGTCTGTAATTGTCTAGATCTGATTTTTTTTCCTTTTTGAACAAGGGGATAACACCTTAATTGATCCGTTCCCTTCAAATAGTTGACTTCTCAAGTCTGTGGAACTGTCAATTGAGTGGTCAGTGTTTTGATGTAAGCTTGCGAATTGATTGTCTGTCATCTTGGCATCACATCCACAAGAATCACACCTCCATTGTTAGGAAAGACAGTGATCATGAATTTTCTTTAATTTCTTTGTGGTGATTGAGGATAATGTCATTCCATTGACTGCCATTTTGTCTCAAGCTCAAAATGATGCACCAATGTTTCGTCACCTGTAGCGATCCAAGACAAAAAGTCTTCTCCAATAGCATCGAAATGTTACAATATTTCAAAAGAAATTGTTTTTCTTTGCATTTTGTGTTGATTTGTAAGACTGAGGAACCCGTCTTAAGAAAACCTTTGAAAATCTAAGTTTTTGATAATTTGAACTGCACTTCCCTTGTTGACTGAAAGCTGCAAGACCAGATGTTTAATGGTGTTTTGCTTATCATTACGAATAATGACAGCATGGTCCAACATGTCTGGCCTTGTTATTGTGGTAGAATGTTTAGAACGCTGCAGATCATGCAGCTCCGTCTCTCTATTTGCTGAAGTTTTAATTCTCTGAGAACATTGACTGATTGTGTTCCTATTGACTGTACAACATCCATACACAGTACACAAACGTTTGTGAATATTTACAACAGTTTTTTTTCTCTGCAATGAGAAATTATAGAACAATTTGCTGTTTGTAAAGCATGCTGTTCAGAGGTGCCATTTTAACGGATTCTTGCGCCTGGTTCATTTGTCCAAATGTGATGTCATTTTGTATACACAATCAGCACATTGCAAAATTAAAGTGTGCAAGATTTCATGTTTATATTTTTATTATTAGCTAAAATAAATAATGTGGTGCATTACTTTTGACCTCCGCTAGTATAATGGTATGCAAGTAAATAAGCAATAAACAATATTTATGATTAAAGGAGATTATTTTGATTTGTCAAACATGCTTCAATCAGATAATCTTTGGAGTAGATCAGATATTATACTCTCAAAACTGACATTTTTCATTGTTAGGTCTCAGTAAAATGCTTCAGACAATGAAAAAGCACATGAACATGTTTATATCAACACCCTTTTCCTGATAGAAGGAGAGTTAATAAATCATCTAATAAATAAATAAGGATAAAAAAAGCATGAAGAACATTTTGATTTCTTACTCTCCGGATGCTGAATTTCAAGAGCGCAGATTTGTTGCAGAACTTGTTCGACAGATGAAGGAAAACAATTTATCAGAAGATATCTGGTTTGATGAAGATGAGAAAATCATAGATAGCCCTTGCTGGTTTTCATTTAGATTGGAAGCAGCTGAAAAATGCAGGGCAGCATTTCTTGTCCTCTCTTACAGCTATTTTATGAGTCCAGTATCTATAATTGAAGGAGAAGTACTTCTACGCAGGCAGGTCACAGAACCCAGCTCTATAAGATTATTTCCTATACTATTCTCCAAACCACACAATAAAATTGTACCCAAGCAGTTTCTGGAAGTGGTTAACTTAGCAATTAATCTGACAGATGAACATGACAGAAAAACATCAGCGGAAAAGACTTCAGTTGTCGTTGGATCAGTAATGAAAGAGTTGGAAATATATGCAACTGCTCACACATCCCACCTGCCTATACAGCCAGCAGACTCAGAATTAAGAGGTCAGTTTAAGAAGAAAAAAGTATGTTACTGGAATACAAGTGATCTTCAAGAATGGTTACTTAGCATTGGTATTCAAGAGTTTTATTGCCTAAATTTGTCAGAGGCAATGGTGGATGGTTTTCTCCTGGTATCCCTAACAGATCATGATATGATTGTCCATTTGGGCATTGAAAACCGGGTCATACGCAGGAAAATAATGCAACAACTTTTATGTTATCTGGAACATGAACATAAGCAGGCTGATAGTTGGCATCTACGAGCTAGGGCACAGAGACCAAAGTTTGATGTGGTGTATATGATTTATGATCCTGCTGATGTGAGACTAGCTCAGAGCTTAAAGGCAGACCTCAAAACAAGAAACCTACAGGCAAGCACCTGTCAGTATTTACTGTTTTTAAATTGTATTTCATTTGCTTGCAGTCTGCAAAAATATAATGAATCCAATTCTTTCTTCCTGACTTAACTTAACGTCTTTATACTGGTTTAGCAAACGACAACCTAAACTACCTGGCAGTCACATTTGATCGGCGCATGACATGGAAAAGTCAGATCGAGAGAAACCGAATGAGAGCCAGACAAAAAATGGCAATCACGAGGAAACTTGCTGGCACAAGCTGGGGAGCAGACGAAAGAATACTAAAGAAACTGTACACTAGAAGAGTGAGACCAGTTCTCTAGTATGGAATTGCGGCATGGACAACTGCAGCAAAGGCGAACTTTGATAAAATTAGCAAACTTCAAAACCAAGAAAATATACCAGGTATTGGAAACCTAGAACAGCCAGACTGAAAAAGAAAGAAGAGACATAACCCTGAGGTAGATAACGAAAAACTACCCAAGCATGGACTGGACCCATGCATACACCGACCGTTCTGTAACAAACACAACACAGAACGGAGAGGCAAGGGTATTCCTGAGCCTACCAAATGGTAGACAAATAACACTGTCAGTGGCAACTGGAAAATTCTCAAGCAATTTCAGAGCGGAGGCAGAGGCACTGAGGGCTGCAGTAGAAGCAATGCTGACAGGCGAAAGCAATGAAAGCCAGATAGTTCTGTTTACAGATGCCCTGGTAGTCACAGCACTAAAAAGCCAGAAAATACTGAACTTAATGATTTAAGAGCAGTACTCTATCAACTATGCCAGCAGTCCGCACCAAAAAGAGCAGTGGTACAGTGGTTTCCATCCCTCTGTAACATCCAAGGCAACGAGGAGGCAGACAGACTGGCAGAAGAAGGTGCAAGTCTACCACAACCAGATTCTAGGGCCAGATACATGGCCAAATGGGAAACAGAGCATACTGGCTACACAAAAAATGATGCCTATTACCAGTTGAACAGAAGAGAGCAGGTCGCGGTCTTCAGACTCCGCACAGGCCACAATAGACTGAGGTACCACCTTTTCAATAAACTGAAGATAGGTGGCACTGACGAATGCACTTGTGGTACCGGGAAAATGACAGCTGAACATCTGCTGTAAAACTGCCTGACATACGAGGACCAGAGAAAGCACATGTGGCTATCACCAGTGGCAACACTAGACAAGCCTAATTTATTAATTTCTCTGATCATCTTATAAACCTGTATTAATTCTCAACAATACATTTTCTTATGGCATTAATATCGAATAATATCCTTTCCTTATGTCATTAATTATAAACAATAGTTTTCCTTATGGAATTAATTAAAAAACAATAGTTTTCCTTTACTTCGAAAAAACTTGTCCAGAGGATCAAGACTGATAGTAAAAACTTCTTTTCTTCTGTTAGAAATAAACAAAGAACGAAAGACAAAGTAGGCCCTCTCATAGACAGCACAGGAAAAATAATAAGTGACAATAGAGATGCAGCTAATCTACTCAATCAGTACTTTGGCACAGTCTACACAAAAGAGAACTGCTCCAAGATCCCAGAGCCTTTATATATTTTTCCAAGAGACATGGATACAGTGGGATTAAGATCAATCTCTATTACAGAGGAAATATTTTTTTTTTAATTGGAGGGGTTGAAAGTGGATAAATGTCCAGGGCAAGATGGTATTCATCCAAATTTGCTGTTTAAAGTTAGAGACCAATTAGCAAAACCATTGGCTATATTATGTTCTCAATCAATTGCAAAAGGGATTGTTCCATGGGATTGGAAAGATGCAGGAGTGATCCCCTTATTCAAAAAGGGTAAAAAAATCAGATCCAGTAAATTATAGACTGGTAAGTTTAACGAGTATAGTCTGTAAATTATTAGAGTCAATAACCAAAGAAAACATTCTAATGCATTTAGACAAGTTTAATCTAGTCAGAAATAGTCAGCATGGGTTTACTAGAGGGAGATCGTGCTTAACAAATCTATTATAATTCATGGAGGAGGTTACTGAAATCATAGATAAAGGGGAGCCAGTGGATGTTATTTATCTAGATTTTGCAAAGGCCTTTGATAGAGTATCTCATCAAAAATTATTTAGAAAAAAATCACAGGGGATAGATGGGGAAGTTGCCAAATGGATTGAAAATTGGTTAACGGGAAGAAGGCAGAGGGTGGGCATAAATAAAGAGTACTATGAGTGGTGTGAAGTAAAAAGTGGAGTGCCATTGGACTCGGTTTTGGGACCAATTTAGTTCTTGATATATATAAACGATTTGGACATTAATACAGGATCCATGATTTGAAAATTTGTTGATGACACAAAACTATGCAGAAGTGGATATATTGAGGTCGGATTTAGATCAAATTCGAGAATGGTCTGTAAGCTGGCAAATGGAGTTTAATGTGGATAAATGTACAGTCATGCACATGGGTAGATCTAATATGAAACATAATTACAGAATAGGAGAGAACAATATTAGAAAGATAGATAAGGAAAGGAACCTAGGTGTTATAATAGATCATACAGGTAAGGTGAGTGAGCAAGTTCATGTAGCAGTGAAAAAGGCAAATGTAATGTTAGGTATGATAAAAAAGAAATATTAAACATAGGAGCAAGGAAGTGATAGTCAAACTGTATTAAGCATTAGTTAGACCTAGATTGGAGTACTGTGTACAGGTGTGGAGTCCTTATCATAGAGGGGACATAAACATGCTGGAAAGGATACAAAAAAGAGCGCCAAAGCTGATAGTGGGATCCCAGAATTACAGTTATGAGGAAAGACTAAAAAAAAACCGGCCTACGGTGTCTAGAAGAATTCGTGGTGACTTAATGCAATAAGGAAAGACATTGTTTTAATTAATGCCATAAGGAAAACTATTGTTTATAATTAATGCCATAGGGAAAGAATATTGTTCAAAACTAATGCCAAGCGGAAAAGTATTGTTTATAATTAATGCCATAAGGAAAATGTATTGTTGAGAATTAATGCCATAAGAAGACGTGAACAAATAGCAGTTATTACATCAGTCTCCCTGTCTGCATCCAGTCAAGAGTTTCGTGATGAAGATGATGATGATGTTAATTATATTAGTGATGATTTATTATGGTTACAATCAACACATTTTCATGTACTATTTTCATGTATTGTTTACATCTATTGCAACCATGCAGGTACTCCACCATAATGATCTCAAACTGGGCAGTTCCAAAGAGGAGTTTCTGCAGATCAATGGTTCGAGTCTTGCTACAGCATCGTATGTCATTGTCATGATGACAGAGACACTGCCCAGCTCAGCATTTATTTTCCAAGAAGTTCTGTTTGCGGACTGGTTCGGGAAGAGATTGATTATAGCAATGTTCAGAAATGTCTGGAGTGATCTCAGAGCATCTCTTAAGGCAGTTTTAGGTAGGCTAGAATTTAGAAAAATGTTCATTTGATCAATACAGTCATTCCCCTTACTTACATCACTTTAGGTTCCATGGAGTGTGTAGAAAATGTGCATAAGTCAAAGCACTGTTGTTTTTTTACTCTTGTATATACACAAAACCATGGAAATGATATTAAATATTTTTTTTCCTATCATATATTAAGTGCATCTTAGAATGAGACAGGATCAACTCCACAGTCACATGTACAAAAAATTGAAAATTGGCAACTCAGCTATGTGCACATACTGACAGGCACCCCAGACTTCAGAGAAAATCCACTCGCCCAGGGAGACAATACTGGAAGAGAAACTCTTTGGACCGATATGTGATCTACAAAAGACAACATTACAGATATAGACATTGCATTTTTAAGCAAAAGAAAGAAGTGGTAGTGCTCAATAATGCTAGGCCTATATAAATGATAAGAAAGCAAACTATATATATTGTTTATCTTATTCTCACCTGACGAATAGATATTCATAGTTGGTTGTACTGCCTGGTTGGCCAATTTGCATACCTTACAACTTAAGCCAGGCTTGTTCGCTGAGTACGGTGACTTCTGACTTCACATTTAAAGCAACAGCTTTACAATTGAATTTGGTAAAATATGGTTAGCACAGCACACCAATTGCCAAACCTAATGAGGCCAATGTATATGTCGTGTCTTGTCCTTCTCATAGCCCTAATGGGTCTTAGGGCCATCACATCTTACTGCTTCTCGTGTAATGTGCGAAGGATGTGTCTTGGACATATCTCTAACCAGGCAAGGCCCAACCCATTTTTGTGCATAGTGATCATGCATTGATCCGGTATTTGTAATTGTTTCTTTTGGTGTGGCTTCCTCCACTTGGGTTGTTTTCTTTGAATATGCAAAGTGCTAGTCTTACAGGGGATTCGGGGGCTTGTAGGGATGTGTAGTTCTCCTGAATTCAGAGAGGACTTCTCTTAGACATTTAGCTGTGTTAGGATGATCTGTATGGTGTTCAACATGGTCGCTGAGCAGGATGTAGGATGCCAGTTTCCAGGTTGCTAGCTGACCTGCATGTAGGCCCTATTTCTTTTGCCAAAAAATGATAAGCACTAAATGTCTCCAACTCCAAAGTAAGCACTAAATGTCCGCAACTCCAAAGTAAGTACTAAATGTCCGCAATTCCAAAGTAAGTATGTGAAATAGTCGTGGTATGACTAGATTTTTATTGTGAATTACCTATATAAGAATGTTTGTGTTCTAGAGGGAAGAAGAAATGCACGTCTTATCTGTTTGGTAGATTATGTCTCTTTATCTGTGGTCATAGTTCAAGCAATAATGTTAGCTGAGAGATAAAACTATATACAAGTAGATAAAGTTGGACTAGTAATACTTAACATATGTCCAGAGTAGGATGTAAAGACTAAGATAAGTTTCTATTAAAACTAAACAGCAGTTTGTGAACACTACATATAAACCTACATAATAGTAAAGATAATAGAATACAGCTGGCCACTAAAGAGGGGAATTATATCAGACTATATCTCTTAAACAGTATACATGAAAGCAAAAATTTAAGGGCTATTTGCAATCTTATTAAGTGGCAAAGAGGCATCCAGAAGTTGACAGAAAATAGTCTCTCAGCATTAGCTGTCAATAGAAGCAAGTAGGTGATACATTACTCCCAGTCTTTCATGTAGAGATGGTAATTAACCCATTACACACTAAAATTCCCACAATATTTTGTTCTGAAACAATTATATTCCCATTAATGCAATTGTAAACTCTTATTGTATACTCAAAAAGCATTTAAATCTCACTTGTAAATTAATAGTATATAAATGAGTGAAAGAAGTATCTCCCTGGTGTTATGAACAGATAGTTTCTGTTTGAAGGCATCATTGTCGGCTATTTTCATCTTGTCAGACGATAGTAATTGTGCTATTAGCACAAAGCCCAGGCAGAAATATAGAGACCATAGGTTGCCCATGCAGTATGGTCCCTCTCTCGGTCTGCTTTGTTTACTCCAAGGGTACGGTGATATCAATACATTTAGAAAAAGGCAAGCTGCAGAAGTTGCCGGATCAGCAGAGCAATGACCTATCTGTTCGCTTATTGAGGTTTCACTCTTAGACCAGCCGCCAACCAAGGCTAAGGGCCTGATCTGCCCTACCACAACACTCAGCTGAGGTTGCCTTTCCTCGCTCTAGGATAAGGCATTGTATCCTCTGTGCTCTTTTGTACATCATCGGTTCTCAGGTTTGGTAGATGCTGACCAACTTTCAGAGTTATCAAAAAACAGGTTGCACAGCCATATCTGACAAAACCCATCATGATACGCCAGTATCTTATCTGCAATGTTTCAGATGGTTTTAAATCAGAGTTTTCTTTGTTCGAGATGATCTGCCTTCCTAGGTTTTCGAGCCCCATCTGCCCGAAACTACTGGTTTTAAGACGCCAGTGACTCGTCTTCCGTCACTTCTCCTGTTAGTCAAAACAGTTCTTCCGCGCGAAGACCATGAGTTGGACTTTGTTGTCAGAGGCTATATGAGACGCACATAATTGAAGCTGGACCGGCGTGGCCTAGTGGTTAAGTGGCAGGGCTCACAAATTGAAGGTGCTGGGTTCGATCCGCATCACATCACCGGCCGTTACCCCAGGGAAGCAAACCCTTAGAAAATGCAGGAGGAAGCAGACCCTTACATAAAATGCATGCTGAAGTCGTATGCATTGGGCTGACAGGTGCAAAATAAAAACCACAGTGCAACGCACACCACCTTGGGGATTAGAGAAATGAGGCGAACGCAAAAAAAAACAAAAAAACAAACAATGGGAGCATTTAGTTGGTGTTGAGAGTTCATCCTCAACCCCATCCCCAACTATAACAACAGTTAGTATCAAGGCATAGATAATGGTTAATATGATCTAACTTCCTACTTTGTTTGTCCAATCAGTCTGCAAGCAAACATCATCTTGGGGTGTCCTTTGACATTGACTTGTCGTGTCCTGCTACTTTTCAAATTTTCCTCCATAAATCTTGTTTTACAGTAAGATGTGCAAAAACCAATACCATGCGTTTGTTCGCTTACAGTTATCTACATACCACACTTTTCTTAGTTTTCCCCTTTATCCACTTTCACTGCTGGTTTTATGTCAATGTCAGATATGTAATCCTAGACTTCAGAATTCTTGGTGTATAAATTTGCTCATTTTTATCTGCTGCTCAGCAGGCTCTAATATGCCCTTATTTGATGATTTCAAGACTTTGCATCCTCAAAAACTAAACTTTTACATAAAGTTGCTTTAATATGCAGCGAACAAACAATTGAAAATAAATGTTAGTTTAGTTGTCCATACAAGCTATGATGGCAATATGATCAGACTTTTTTTTTGTGGTCATGATGTAATTTGCGCTGTATTTGGATTACAGTGAGGAAGAAACTGAGCTGGTCATCAACCATACTTTCTTGTCCTGAGCTACATTGGACCAGTGGCAAGACAAAAAGTTGAGACAACAAGAGGTAACTCAGGATGCAGGCACTTTATTCTTATCTGCTTTGCGATGAGAGGTAGCTTGCAACTTGAGTGATTCTATCGCCCACCATTTCCATTTATCGCTTTGAGAGGCGAGTGCCTTGCCTCTCCACTACTTTGAGCCAAAATGTTAAGTAATTAACCTACATACTTCAAACATCTAATTTTTTTAGCCTTTAAACCAGTTTATGAAACAAATATAGTCTTTAGGTAGTGTATTGGTTAGTGCACTGACTTTCCAGCTGAACAGTCAGAGTGTTATCTTCAGTCGGTGCTAGATTTTTCAAAATCGCAAAACGGCTCCTCGGGCTCAATCAGAATTTAACAAATATTTGGGTATGAGATTAATCTGTAAAAGCAAAGGCGGCCGCGTGAGGTTTACCACATCATCCCTAGTGTGCTGTTGGTCAAGAAAAATATGGGCCTAACACCAGATTCCCAATATACCACAAAGGCGTGAAATCGGTATCTTTACTTTAGTTGTTACTGGAACGTATGAAAGTCTCTTTTGTCTTTGTCAGTTTTGCTGCCATATTCTTATCAAGTTTTTATTTGTATTCGTTCATTGCACTTACAAATTATATTTCTTGATTTTTATTATTAATAAGTGTCCTTTATGTAACTGTCCTTCAAAACAGCCATTAATATTTCTCTTCTCTTTATACACTATAATTGTTTGATTTATTGACTTGAATCCTAAAGGCTAAATAAAAATGGATGAAAGGATATTTCTTCATTTCCATAGGGGATTGTCCAGCTGTGGATTTTGAGGCTAAGATGTACGTGGAGAGCTTAGATGTTCTACTTTATCATATAAAGCCTCTAAAAAATGTCTCAGTTGTACTGGAGCAGACGTATCTCAACAAAATGGCAGAATGTTTGCAACCACTGGAAATCTTGGCCAAGGTCAGAGGTATCTAGTTCCTATTGGCTGTGTCTCCATATTATTTATAGAAGCTTCAGTTTTTGCAGTAGTTACACCAATTAAAGATGATTGCTAACTAAAGTAAACTATAACAGGCTAAACAGGCTAAGTACATTGAACACACACTCCAAAGGGATGACTTAGAAAACTTTCTGACAGTCGGGAAAGAACAGACCAAAAGAGGCTGACTATGGCAGAGGTGTAAGATTTTTTATAGCATGACATATTGAATGGCGAAATAAAGAACATCTTCCTGCTGAAGACGGATGTGTCAGACCGATAGGTGCAAATATCACAGTGAAGCTGTAAACTAGCGACACAACGCATTCCGTTCTCTGGACCAAATCCTGCTACATGTGACCTGTTTGGGCTTGGTAGCAGGAGATTGAAAACGAACGCAGAAGAAGACCATCTGAAATGCTGGAATGCCCAGAAGAAGAACATCTGAAGTGCTGGAATGCCGGAAGAAGAACATCTGAAGTGCTGGAATGCCCAGAAGAAGAACATCTGAAGTGCTGGAATGCCCAAAGGACAGATGGTTCTGGTACATGTCTCTCAAGCAGAGGAATATTGACAGGGCTAATGTATGCATTAATCTGATCTTCGTGCATATGGCTAATCGTTTATCCTGCATTTAGTGAAGCCGTGCAAGCACCGCTATTGTCTGTGCTATTCTCGTCAACACCTCATATTTTGATCCTTCTTCACTGGCAATCGAAGCCAGATATTTAAAAAGGCCAACCACTTCCTGACCATTAGATTTCATCCAACTGTTTAAGCCCTCAGCATTGTTGGTCATTAATTTTGTCTTCCCAGCATTAATCTCCATACTATAGTCAAGAGCTGTTTCATCAAGCCTTCTGACCCATTCCCGGAATTTTGCTTCTGTGCCGCCAACCTGTCCATGTCATCTGCAAAACAAAGGTTAATAATTGTTCAGTCCCCTATCTTGACAGTACCAATGTGATCTACAAGTGCCTCATTCATAATTTTCTTAAGGAAAAAGCTGAATAGTGTTGGGGAGAGCGTACAACCCTGTCTCACACTGTCCGATGTGTGAAATCAGTCCCTGTGACTACCATTAACAAGAACTGTGCTGGACGCCTTGTCATACAGGTGTTCAAGAACCTGTATAATATTTCTGTTGATTTTATACCTTCTCATGGTTGTCCGTCTACACAGCTCGTGTTATGACTCGAGAACTTGCCTCACCTCCTGCCTCCTGCTTGTATTAGCTTTGATTGGATATCATCACATCCTGGGGACTTTCCCTTTTTCAGGCTTTTGATTGTGGAGCATACTTCCTCCAATGTTGGTTCAGGTTCTTTCTCATCCTTTGGTAGGATTGTAACTGAGCGCTTTGTGCTATCTCCATACATGGTTCTGCAGTACTCTCTCCATCTATTCAGTATGTCTTTGGTTTCTGTTAATGTGTTATCCTCTGTTATTGATGACATGCAGAACTGGACGGAATTCCCTTGTCAGTGTTATCGCCTTAAAGGCATCTCTCTCCCTGCCTTGTTGCTGTAGGTTTTCTATGTCCTTACAAGTTACCATGTATCTTCTTTTATCGTTTCCTATTTCTCTTCTAACTTTTCTTGCGCAGCTTTTATATATTGTGTTGGTCCCCTGACTTCCCATTTGAGTGGCCAGAAGCATGGAAGAAATCAATTTATATTCCCCTCCCCCAAAAAAACAACCTGAAGCTGTGCACGAACTACCGTACTAAGGTGCTGATCAGCCACGCTAGCAAGATACTCTTGCGAATCCTATTAAGAAAGACAAAAAAGATTTGAATCTGAAATTCATGTAGTCCAGACAGGTTTTAGGAAAGACAGAGGGACCAGGGACCACATATTCAATGTGAGGAATATCTACAAAAAATGTAGAGAGTTTAATGTAGACATGTACACGTGTTTCATTGATTACACCAAGGCCTTTGATGCGATAAAACATCAAAATCTGTGGAAAATCATGAAGGAAATGTACACATTATACATCTCATTGAAACATTATACCAAGATCAACAAGCCGCTGTCCGAGTATTTAGGCAAACATCAGATTGGTTTGCAGTACACAGGGATGTAACCTCTCACCTTATCTATACAACATATACGCAAAATTTATAATCAGAAATGTTAGAGAAGACGAGAACATTGAAAGTTTCGACCCATTTACTATTGGCAGGTACAAGATTCCAGAGTTATGATACACACACGACACATTGATACTATCAAGAAGTGCAGAAGGGCTAGAGCAGCTAATTTCAGCTGTAAATGGAGGTAAAGATCACAACCTGTTTATAAACATAAATAAAACAAAGATAATGACCACCGACAAAACACAATGTCAGCATAAATTTACAGTGGGAAGTGAGGAAATAGATCAGGTCATTCATTTTGAATATCTGGGCTCCAGAATTTACAAAACTGGCGACTGCTTGAAAGAAATCAGAAGACTAGCAATGGCAATGCAGAGACTGAACAGCCTGAAAAAATTATGGCAGAGCATCAGCAAAATGATAAAAGTAAAAGTCTTGAGAGCCTGTGTTTTTCCTGTGGCAGGTTATGGTTGCGAATCATGGATGATTACCAAAACTTCCAGACAAAGAATCAAATCCTTTGAGTCAAAATGTTACGGAAAGATCTTCAGAATACACTGGACAGAGAAAAAAACAAATGTAGACATTCGGCAAGAGTTGAAGTTAGAGGAGAACTAGTTTATCAATTCCATTTTGGCTAGAAAATGTAGATACTTTGGTCACATCAAGAGACACAACGGTCTCGAGAGAACAGGAATGAAAGGTATGATGCCAGGCAAAAGAGGCAGGGTTAGACCAAGAAGATGATGGCACCAAGATATCTGGGTATGACTGGCGGAGGCTGGAGTTTTGGCAAGGGAAAGAGTTTCTTAACATACAGACTGTGATGGGAGTGACTTTCTATAAAGGATATGATACATGATGATGATATATAACCTTTCAGAAATATAGCACTGATAAAATCACAAGAAGATTTACTAATGACCAATGTCATGGATTGCAAATTGAAAGACTGCATGTGGAATTCAGCATAATGGAACAAAAATTATATCAATAAAATATATTAAAAACATGTTTGCAGCTTTTCTTTGGCTGACATGATGAACAATCAGGTGTACCTGGCACATTCCTGGGCTCTCAGGACACAGGTCCCAGATAGAAATTGTCAGAAGTGATCCTTGCCTTCATTTATATATACTTTAAACTACTGTTTGTGTGTTAACATTAAAAATAAAAGTTACTGTACCACTGCTGCTAGACATGAATTTTTGTATTCTGATTATAAAATTATATTTGAATACCATTTTTTTTAGGTCAGAAACATAGTAATTATGTTTTTAGCAATATTTTGTATTTGCTTGACATTCTTTCCACAGTAGGTCAAGCAGGAAGGAGGGTTACCTAAGAGAACATACCACAAGCTACAAGAACCACCAGTGTAACTACCTTTAGTCATCTGCTGCGTGAAAGTGAGCAAAGTCAAACCTGCCTGAAGAGCAAGGATGCTTGAATCTGACTAACATAACACAAAGCTGTCCATCTGTTTCTGTACCACAGAATTTAAAAAACAAAAACATTTGACATATAATTAACACAATGAAGAAAAACTAAGTCAAGATTGTGACAATGAGCCAAGAATTCATATAAAGGAGATTAACATAGTACATCTCTGAATAGAACAGATATTCAGGTACTCATCAATAAAAAAAAATAAAAAATTGTATCTTTTTTATGTAGATTTATTCAGTCAGAATATGGCTCTTACCATTTGACCCAGTGCCATATAATGGTATCTGCACATATTTGTTGGTGTTTTGTTTCGTACAAAGTGTTCCATTTTTCTGGCACTGGTGGAAGAAACATTTTCCCAATATCTCTGATTGCCAGGCACTCTGATGGTGTTAAACGGGTAATATGATGTGCAAAAATATGTATCTATGAACAATATTTTGTGTATAGGAATATTATAGGAAATGTGTTAGAATACAATGGATGCTTGCATGAAATTGAGGAAATACAATGGTATGAATAAAGTTCTGAGATAGAACTGTGGAAAAGAACTAGACAAATTGCAGTGGGACTGGACGTAAAGAGAAAGCGTTGGCGATTAGATAGGACACTCATCATAGAAATCAGCAGATAGCATTACAAGGCATATTCTGTTTTCAAATCCTCAGGGTAAGAGATGTAGGGTCAGATCTAAACATTTTTTAGACGAGGAGTTGAGACAAACTTAAAAATAACATGGAGGGATCTGGAAATGATTGCGCATGACATGAAGACTTGGCCAGTATTTGTTGAGGACTTCTACTCCGCAAGAAGTTGAAAGGTTTTGATTGATTTATTGAAAATAGAGTATAAACTTACAGATGATCATCTAATGAGATAGACATTAAGAATATCATGGAATGTGCAAAGATTACGCCGTAAAACAGGAATATCACCCATGTGGGATGATAGTGGGATTCCAGAATTACAGTTATGAGGAACGACTCAGAAAAACCGGCCTACAGTGTCTCGAAGAGAGAAGAATTCGTGGTGACTTAATAAAGGTTTATAAGATGATCAGAGGAATCGATAAATTAGACTATAACAAGTTTTTTAAATACAGCCACCTACAATAACACGAGGGCATAGCTACAAGCTGATTAAAGAGAGGTCCAGGTTAGATATTAGGAAATATTTTTTTAGTCAGAGAGTGGTGTCTGCTTGGAATGCATTGCCAGGGGAGGTAGTGGAGGCAGGGACAGTTAATGCATTTAAGAATAAACTGGATGCGCATAGATTTTAGAGCAAGGTGATGTAAATGTAACTGGTTGTATACAGACTCTGCAGGGTCTTTTAAACCAGTATAAAGACGTTAAGTTAAGTTAAGTTAAGTTACATTAATTGAAGACTTCTTTTAAAGGCAGACATATTCTCTATTTTACAGTGTTCAAAAAATGAAATATTACATTGGACCTGTTTATTGTACAAAAGTTTATTAAATAATGAGCAAAGAAGAGAGAAGATAGAAACAATATAAATACAGTTTTGCATTATGATCCAGGAAAAATGCTCTACAGAAACAGTTATTTAAAAAATTATGAATGCATCTTTATACAGAAGATGAGGTAAAAAGTGGATATCATTATGTTTTCAAAACAATAAAGACATAAATATCATTGAAAGAACATTATCTTTTCAAAGCAAATTTAAACCACAATCAAAACTTAATAGTATATACCATTTACTGAATGTCTCTAACAAATCATGATTTTTTTTTTTTTAAAAGCGTTTTAAAAATAGACTAAATAGTAATAGCACCTAATAAAAACATATATTGTTTTAAAACTGTCATTGTGGCTATTATCTCCAAAGCTTGTAGGACTGATAAGCAAAAAGCTTCTTGTCGCAGCAAACACCATAGAGTGTGCAGGATAGAATATAATTATTTTTAGAAACTAATCTAGACTTTACTAGAGTAATTTGAACCTATGAGCCAGGCAATCAAGCCTTTCGCCAGAGGCTAAAGATGCAGCAAGTGAATGAGCTGATAGCTGGCACCTCATATTTGAGTCAATGAATCACACCTGACCAAGACCCTATTCCACCTCCAAGTGGTGGCCCTGAAAACAGGCTGCACAAGTGTAGTCTTGCTAAGAGAATAGGGATCACAATCTGGAAATGCAGGCAAACCTTTTACCCAAAAAAAGCCAGCTGAAACTGGATGTGTAAAGCCGAAAGGCGCAAATATGGCAACCACGATGTAAACTACAACACAATATCACTTTCAGGATTTACGCAGGAGAAGAAAAAAAAACAATCAGCCGGCCAGTGAATACAGCATTTTATTTTGTGCTTATTTATCCCAGCTGGTACTGATTGGCAGTAAACTGCAAATAATACCATTAAAAATCATGATAACCTATCCATTTATTTCATGTGGAATAGAAATTAATTTTGATGTGACAATTTCTATTTTGAGCAACACTTTTTCTTCTGCTAATAGGCTACAAGTTTATCTGGCTTCCTCCCTCTTTCTTCGGGTCTTCATTGGCATCCTCCATTTTAACTAAATGTCTTTATACTGGTTTAGAAGTCTCTGTACAACTAGTTTCTTGGAGGGTGGTTTAATCGATGTCCAAGTCCATCTTAACACCCGCACCAATTAGGCGCCGTTTATATGATGCTCTTTATAAACCACATGGGGAAGGTACAAATAATTGTTGGGTTGATTTTTAGCTAGAATTTTGTCTGGGTAGCGGCCGTTAAGTCTACTCTTTTTGATTTCTAACTTCCAAGGGATTTTTAATGTACTTGACACTGAACACGGGAGACTGGTCTTGCTATCTCAGAGATCAGGGGAATTTTTACCAGAAGATCCACACGAAAAAAATCCCGTCTTCCGTCGTGATTCTAGCCCGCGTCCTCCGACACCCAATGTGGACACTTGACCTTCAGACCACTGGGTCCCGCAATATGATATACTTTATGATCATCCCCTGTGTTCCACTCCAAGGAAGGTCTGCCATTAGTGGCTGTTTGTGGCTTGATGGTATATCCTACCATTATCATGTTCTATCTATCAGACAATCTCCAGATGGATTGTCTGTTGTATGTTCTGGCTCTCGCAGATTTACTATTTCATTAGAGTCAACATCCTTGTGCTCCAGACAGACTCCTTTCAGCAAATGGTTATTTATTTATTCAGCTAGCATAAAGTTAGTATAAATAGGAGGTGTGGTAACAAAAGTATTTGGATCAACATCATAATTATAGAACCATGGGATACTGCTGGAAATTGCCAGGCACAGGTTGACTTCTAAACCTAATACCTAATGTACAAGTAGCTTGAGTCAATGTTTGCCTTCTAGCCGTGTTTTTTATGCAGTAGTGCTTTGTCTTTACATTTATTGCATTGCTTTTAAAAAAATGATTCGTGTAAAACTACCCCTTATGCTAAATTCGTCTCAAGGCAGAAAATATGGTGGTTCTGTCCTTTCATAAAAATGTAACCTGGTCAACAAAAATTGCAAGCTCACACCATAAGATCTGGCTACAAGGTATGGGAAAGACCACATGGCAGATGGATAGAAGACATAACTAAATCTAACAACACAATCTTACAACAACCAGCGCAATACACGGTCGAAGAAAGGCAACCTAAGCTCCAAATGAAGCATTATGCACAAGTGAGTGCAGAAGTAAGAAAGATATGTGTGCAAGGATGATAAATACTAGTTTACATGTGACCCCGTACAGAAACACAAATAATGTGATTTCTGAGCGGACATTAAGACACACAAATTATTTATATGGTAATATTAAGATAGATACAGACACACACACAAATTATCATTTGTATGGTAATACTAAGACACATACATAGACACAAACTGTGATTTGTAAGGGTATGCTAAGATACATACATAGAGTGACACAAATAATGTGATTTGTATGCTAACACTAAAACACATACAGAGACACAAATAATGTGATTTGTATGCAGACACTAAAACACATACAGAGGCACAAATAATGTGATTTGTATGCTAACACTAAAACACATACAAGTTCCAGTGCAATGCAAGTTATACCTACTAAAGGAACATACAGTAAATGTCAAAATCATAGGACAATAACAATTTATGAAGAAAAAACTTCTTATGTTTAAAATATGTTCTATTTTTTTAAACGCCTGCTAAAAATAATTGAATCATTCCAAATGTCATCAGCTTTGTTTTTGTAATGCTGGTATTAAATCATGCATATTCTGTGTCTGATTAATTATAATAATGTTCGCGTAGGCGTCAAGGGCCCGTTGCGTCAATTGACCACTACCATGTCCAACTGCTGAGGCTAAGTCCATGCATAGCGTGTCGACTGAAATCCTTACAGACTCCCCAGGTGAAGCTATGTACTCTGCAGCCTTGGGATGAGGGCCACGAGGAGTGTGTTAGACTAATGTTTGTGTCAAACTTTCCGTGTCTGTCTGTGTCAAACTCCCTGTTTCCACAAGTCCCGCCGCTGAGGTTTCTGACTGTGTCCACCTGTTGGTCAGCGTGACCCTTGCTGTGCTAAGAATTCAAAACTGGGAGAGGTATCATGTAATATCCAGTGGAGGGAGGGTCAGGCAGGAGGAAGTCAGCTTCTGTCCGAGCAGAAATGTCCTTGAGTAGTGATAATCTGGACTGAATTCTGGTATGCAGTTAAGCAGAACGTTGAACTCCGTCATGGACTAGTTTCCCATGGCTTGAGCCAGGCATGAAATGCAGCATAAACATGACAACCGATCGAAAGCACATCAAATCCTCAGATTAAAGTCCTTGATACCACCTGGTGAAGTGAGTTGTAAAATATAATCCGAACAGGAACCACCAAACATAGGAAAACTCAACACAAGCACCGGAGAGAGTCGAGAGCACATCCACTAAGGCGCTGCTATCTTACTTGTTCCTGTCTAATTCCAGGTAGCTACTGATTCCAGGTAGCTAAAGCTGCTAAATTTATTTCCAGTCATTTACTCTTAAAGTACCATGTTGGAATAATGTCGTCCATCTCTCCTCATTGGTGGGTGAATGAGTGGATGTTTATAGTTATAAGGCCACCAGAACATCACTTTTCATGGTGTCTATAAATTCTCGAGCATGCATACTATGTGCCTAGCCCATCCGTATTTTCTTAAGAAAAAAAATATCTATGAAGTATATGAATTAGGTCTAACATCTATTTTTAATTTTGTGAATTCGGTCTCTAAGAGTTCTTTTTTTTTCAATTTCATTGCCAATTGAAAACTCTCTACATCTGCTTTGCATAGATTCCATGCCTCATAGCAATATACCATAGCTGGAACACTAGTGTTTGATATCAATAAATGTTTTGAGCGTGTAGGTGTAAAAATAATATATGGTTTATATCAATGTGATATGAAATGTGAAAGAACATAATAAATTAAAATCATTGTAACCTCAGGAAATTAAAATTAAAATAAAGTGAGGCTATGACGGCATTGTGGATTAAAATAAAGTGTTAAAAAAAAACAAATAAGTATGGTAATTTGGTATTCAGCCTCACACAGGTGAGTGGCCATGTGAAGATTTCTTGTTATCCAGATAAGTAAGTCCCTTATTTACACCCTTATGTATTCATAAGAACAATAATTGTGAGAGCCATTCAGATGAAAGTACAGTGTTTCAGATATTGTGTTAAAGCATTCGACAGGGTAAAACATATGGAGCTTATTCAAATGTTTACAAATTGATGGTAAAGACCTCAGGATCATTACAAATATTTATTGGGGAAAGACTATGGCTATAAGAATTAACAATCACGTAGGAGATTATAAACAGATAAAAAGGAGAGTGAGGCAAGGTTGTGTTCTGTCCCACGACCTGTTATTATACAGTGAGTTTCTCTTGAGAGACATACAGACAATGCCAGGAACATAAATAATCTACAATATGCTGATGATATTACATTGATAGCCCAGAATTAAACCAACTTGCAGGAAATGGTAGAGATGGTAGTTCAGCAAAGTAATAAAGGCCTCAGCTTAAATAAAAAGAAATTGGAAGTGATGTTAGTGGCGAAGAAACCGACCTCTCCAAAATGCTGCGTCAAAGCAAACGGGGACAATTTTAAGACAAATTAACACGTTAAAATACCTGGGCACATACATAACATCAGATGAAAGATGCAATTATGAAATAAAATGCAGAAAAGCCCAAGCAAAATTGGTCTTCCAGACAATGAAAGGAATATTGTGCAACAAATCCTTGTTGCAGGAACTGAGAAAGAGAGTCAGTCTTTGGATGCTATGTGAAACCAGTACTGACATATGTCAGTGAATCATGGACAATTAGCAAGCAAGCACTTATCTTTGAAAGCAACAGAGATGTGATTTTATAGAAGAATGCTGCAGATCCCATGGACTGCACAGAAGACTAATGATACAGTACTCAAAAAGGCACAAACACAACTTATTACAAGGATCAGAACAAGACAATCATCCTTTTTTGAGCATGTTATGAGAAGAGGTGTCTTGGAGCACATCATGACAACGGGAAAGATATTAGGAAAGAGAGACAGTAAGGCATAGAGAGAAGATGCTGGACAGCCTGAGAGAATGGCATGGGTGGCAATCAACAACAGAGTTGGTTAATGGACAAAAGTGAAAGAAATGTATGGAGATCCATGATCGTCACGGCAACCTGATGATGATGTATTCATATCCTCCATTTATGTATTCTTCCCTTCTTTGAATCACTAGTTTATTTTTATTGTTCTTGATAAGGGCCTGTTGGTCATAATGTAGTTTTCATGTATTTTTGTCTTAGTTTGGTTTCTGGCATACCTATTTTTTTTTTTTAACACAGGAAATTAAAATGTAGCTTTAAATTTCAAATATATAGTCCTGGCATGACGTAAGAACTATTACTTATCATCAATATAAATAGATGATTGAAAAATACATTTTTATGTGAAACAAATTATTGAATTTTATTTGCTATAAACACTACTTTTATATTAAATAATAAAAGATACGTTTTATGAGGACCTTGAGGCGTTCATTGCTGCAGTACCCAAATCTGACAAACTGATCATCCTCGGTGATTTTAACGCTAGGGTTGGCACAGACCATACAGCCTGGGAGGGAGCCATTGGAAAACATGGTATCGGAAAATGCAATAGTAACGGACTGCTCCTTCTGAGGACATGTGCCGCAAATGAACTACTCATTACAAACACAGCTTTCCGACTTCCTGTCCGAAATAGAAGCACATGGATGCACCCAAGGTCCCGCCACTGGACCCTCATTGACTACATTATCATCAGACGTAGGGATCGAGCGGATGCTATGGTAACGAAGAGCATGTGTGGTGCAGAATGTTGGACTGACCATCGACTTGTCATTGCCAAGCTAAACTTAAAAGATCCAGCCCAAAATGCGCCCCCAGGGAAAGAAACCACCAAGGAGGCTAAATGTCTCTCAGCTGAAATACGAACCCACGAGAGAAGGCTTCCAGGAAGAGCTTGAGGGCAGACTATCTGAGCTTCGTTTTGAAAAGAACGACATCGAAAAGAACTGGGCATCATTGAGAAACACACTACGATATCGCTGTTAAACACATTGGCCTACTCATGCGCACGCATAAGGACTGGTTTGATGAGAACGATCTGGAAATAAAGGGCCTTCTCGATGCAAAACATGAAGCACACAGGGAATACCAGAGGGACACATCATCTCCGGCAGCAAAAGCTGCCTTCAATACTGCTCGCAAAGCTCTCCAGACCAGGCTTAGAGAGATGCAAGACTCCTGGCTCAGCAAAAGAGCTGACAAAATTGAGATGTTCGCCGAGCGTCATGACACCAAACGGTTTTATGAGGCCTTGTAAGCTCTCTACGGCCCGCAGCCCTCTAGTAATACTCCAGTTCGCAGTGCGGATGGAGCACTGCTAACAGATAAGGTTCAGATTCTAGACAGATGGGCAGACCACTTCTGCAAAATACTAAACCACCCATCGTCCATAAATGAAGAGGCCATCCGGCGAATGCCGCAGGTGGAACTGAACCTGGCGTTGGATGACGTCATCACTGAGGAGGAAGTCGACAGGGCAATCAGTTCACTATCTATAGGAAAAGCTCCAGGAGCGGATGCAATGACAGCAGAGGTATATAAGACAGCTGGCCCATCCCTCACCAGAAGGATCCTTGAACTCTTTTGTCACATGTGGGCTGAAGGAAAAATTCCGCAGGAGCTAAAGGACGCCTCAATCGTTCACCTGTACAAAAGAAAAGGCAACCGCCAGGAATGCGACAAACATCGTAGAATATCGCTACTCTCCGTAGCAGGCAAGATCCTAGCTCGCTTACTGCTAAACAGGCTCAACAAACACCTTGAACAAAGCCACCACCTCCCAGAAAGCCAATGTGGATTCAGAGCCGGAATAGGAACTGTGGACATGATTTTTGCCGCTCGCCAAGTAAAAGAGAAGTGTCGAGAACAAAATCAGGCCTTGTACACCACATTTATTGATTTTACAAAGGCATTTGATTCAGTAAACAGAGGAGGGCTGTGGATGATAATGTCTAAGTTTGGCTGCCCCAACAAGTTCATAACAATGGTGAAACAGCTACACGAAGGCATGTGTGCTCGTGTACTGGACAGCGGTGCAATCTCTAAAACGTTTCTAGTATCAAAAGGAGTAAAACAAGGATGTGTACTCGCCCCGACTTTGTTCAGCATGATGTTCGCGGCCACGATGACAGACGCCTTCAGATCACTGTAGCTTGGAATACCCATAAAGTACCGCACAGATGGCAAATTACTCAATCCCAGAAGAATGAAGGCCAAAACCAAAGTAGGTGGCGACCTAATCAGGGAACTTGTATTTGCTGATGACTGCGCTCTAATGAGCAACTCAGAACTGAACATGCAGGTTGGAATGGACCAGTTCTCTGCCGCATGCGAAAATTTTGGTCTGACCATAAATGCCAAAAAAACAGAGGTCATGTACCAACCAGCACCAGGCATGCCGTACACAAAACCAGAGACTACAGTCAGCGGGCAGACGCTGAATGCCCTAGACGATGAGGTGGCAAGCAGAATAGCAAAGGCCAGCACAGCCTTTGGTAGAATGCGCTTGGTGGTCTGGGCATGTCGTGGCATCAGCGTCAAGAGCAAACTCAAGTCTACCGAGCAACCATCATTCCAACCCTACTATACGCTTGCGAAAGCTGGACTGTATACTCTGGACATGAAAGAAGGTTAAACCACTTCCACACAGGTTGCCTGAGGCGAATATTCCACATCCGATGGCAAGATCGTGTCACTGACATCGAGGTACTCTCGAGGGCTAACATGCCCAGCATCCATGCACTGCTAGAGAAAGCACGACTAGGATGGGCCGGACACCTCGTCCGTATGTCAGACGAGCGGCTCCCAAAAAAGCTCTACGGCGAGCTGAGAGAGGGATGGCGCGAGAGAGGGCGCTAGTGTAGCTACCGGTGAAGACGACCGTGTTGTGAAAGCCCAGAGCAGACGCGAGACGCGGAAATCCCGAGCAGCGGGAACACCATCCCCTTCTACAAACCTCGTGTGCCCGATATGTAGCAGATGTTTTCATGCTCGCGTTGGCCTGTTCAGCCACATGCGCACCCACACCCAACAGGGAAATCTGTGACAAGGATGATGTCGGCGGTCCTCATCGACAACGATGGACAGCTATAATTATTATTATATTAAATAAACATTAAGAAATTGTAAATTTTACAAATACACAATTTAATTTTAACAAAAATCCCTCATCTGTTTAAAAAAAAACATGGCTATATTTCACTATATTTCACATACAGATTTTACACAATATTTTAACAAAGCTGTTTATTTTCATTATTTAACTATTTTTCAATGACACTACTATATTTATATTTCTTGAACACGGAAAGTGAGTAAGTATTTATATTTCAACACTGAAAGTACTAATATGTTTATACAAAACAAAATAAGGTTTACATCTTTTCAAAGGAAGCAGTCTTTCATTATAACTGATAAAATAAAAAGTTCAAATGAACGATAAATCACTAGACATTGTACTACTACTATTGATATAATAGATTACAATTTTAATGTTGTTATTTTATTCACAAAAATTTAAAAATTCACAAAACTAAAATAGTGCAGAACAATGGTACATGATTAAATATGTTCAGTTACACCCAAACAGCTGTTGCTGATGTTGAATCCAAGTTCATATCTCCTTGTATTTCCAAATTGTGACAGCTGCACGCCTTTCCCCATCACCATCTTCAAATGGAACTTCCTGGCTGCTAACACAGTTTAGTCTGAAATTATGGAAATTAAAAAAAAAATAGTAATGAAAAACATTTTTTTTCTCTCAAAGACAGCATTTCTTAATTCATGGTCCTTGGACATGAAATTGGTCAGTGCGAATGAACAAAAGCAATAGTTAATCTTGGTGTGTTATTGTCAACCTATATTAATTCACCCTTTGTGATTCTGTCTTCATCAGAAAAAGACCATTATGCATTAAAAAATCTATGCAGATGAATGTAAAATCTACTCCCTCAAACACACTAAAATCATAGAATTAACAACATATGGCATTAGGTGGGGAATTTCAATGTTTGCAAATATCAGTTAAATCTGCGTAATTAATGGTGTAAACAATTTGAAGAATTTTGGACCATTCTCAAAATGCCTGCATTTCTGAAAAACAAAAATTAAGAAATGCTATTCTTGTCTTCTGAGATAAGAATTTAATGGACTTCACTAATAAATCCCTGAGAAAGATCATTAGTCTGCATAGTGTCGCAGGGAGAGTCAGTTGGAACAGGAAATTTTTATAAATAACTTAACTTTAGATAAACCACATATTACAACAGCCCCAAATCAGTATCACCAGGTAATCCCTTCTATTGAACCTACAGAGAAAAAAGAGGCAAAGGAAGATCTTGGAACACATGTAGACAAAAATTGGAGGCTTTTAAAAAAAAAATCGAGAGAATCTAAAAAGAACTGGAGAAGAGTGTTCAGGAAGAGGGTTGCAAGCTGATAAGAGTGAAGAAATAAGTAAGAAAGAAAGACAATACTTGAATAAACATATTGTATTACATTTTATTTCCTCCACTGGATCAAAGTTGAAATGCCATCTGGAGAATTTTGAAAGTTCGCTGCAATAGATTTCCAATGTCCTCTGTCTCTTGCCATGATGGTGCTATCTGTCTGTCTTTTCCCTGTCCATCTTTTGATGTTATCCACCTTATGGTGCTGTTTCTTAACATGTTTTCCCTCCACCTTGCATTCCAGTATTGTTTTCAGCAAAATGTTAGAAATCCACAAGTTCTCCAAGACTATATTTTTCTTTTTTTAATCATGTGGTGCCCCCCATTCTTCTATATATCCATTTTCAAGGGAGTCAATTCTCTTCAACTGTTTGTTTAGTCCACATTTCTACACCATATAGCAAAACTGAATATACCTAACACCTAATAACCCTTATTTTTAATTTCCGAGTTATTTGTTTGGATGTCAAAATGACGTGTTGGTGAAAACTGTTGATTGCGTAAAACAGAAATTGTCGGAAATCATGATATGGGGTTTTCAGAACATCTAATCCATTTAATCGAATCATTATATCAGGAACAAGAAGCTGCATTCAGAGTATCTGGTGAAACATCAGATTGGTTCAAAGTACAAGTGGGAGTATGACAGAAAGGTATCCTCTCCCCGTACCTATCTTACATTTATTTAGAGTGCATAATAAGGAACATTAGAGAGGATGAGAATATAGAAAGTTATGATTCCTTTACAATCAGCAGATACAAGATCCCAGAGCCATAAGTTGATGCAAAAATAAAAACCTCTTTGTAAACATAAACAAAACTAAGATAATGACCATTGACAAAACAAGAAGTCAAGAAAACAAATTTAAGTTGGGAAGTGTAAAGAATAGAACAGGTCACAAACTTCATTGTCTGGACTCCAGAATTGACAACATTGGTGATTGCTGAAAGGAAATCAGAAGGAGATTGGCAAGGCAGAGGTTATCAGTTGCCCATTGCATGCGATGATGGCCACATCAACAGACGGTTCTGTCTTGATGATGTAATTTGCGCTGTATTTGGATTTTAGTGAGGAAGAAACTGCGGTTGTCATCGACCTTGCTCTCTGGTCCTAAGCTACCTTGACCCAGTGGCAAGACATTAGTCAAAATGACTGAAGGCAACTCAGGAAGCAGGCACTCTGGTCCCACCTCCCGTGAGACCAGTGGTCAAATGTTTTAGAATAGTCCTGAAAATACCATGGACCGAAAAAAAGAAAAAAAAAAATGCACATTCAACAAGAGTTGGGAATAGAGAACTGGTTCATAAATTCTATCATGAACAGAAAATTGAAATACTTTGACACAATGATCTTGAGAGAACAGTAGTGTAAGGTATGGTGCCGAGCAAAAGAGGCAAAGGCAGACCAAGAAGGCGATGGCACAAAGTTGTCAAGGAATGCTTGGACATGCCTCTGGAGCAGACTGGAGATTTGGCAAGAGATTAAGATTCTTTCAGACGGGCTGTGATGATAGCAACATACTGAAAAGGACATTGTACATGATAATGATGTTGGTGAAAATAGATTTGACAATCCCTGTTCTCTTCTGGAATTCCATTTCATATCTACCATCTTTGGATATAATATTTCCAATATAGGAGAAAGTCTTTTACCTGTTCCAGCATTTGATTGTCTATCATTGCTTGTAGTCTAGGATCCAGAGCTGACTAATTAACTGAAAGATCAAAATATTAATAGTCCTTGACCTTTGTATGTATAACTAACTACCTGCAGTTTAGAAAGTGATGTAGTCTATCCTTGTTCCAGCTCCCAGACTTTGAGGCAATGACAACCAATCCATGTGGCTTTGTGATCTCCCACAAACGGACAAGCCAAGCTGAAAGTTTATTCATTATACAAAAAACACTATTTCTTAAGCAATAATGTGCATAAACTTGATATACTGTAAAAGTAACTTCTATCCAGTTTTAAACTAAATTCTATCATATTTGTCTTGTAAAAAGCCATCTAAGTATTCATTTGTAACATGAATAAATTGGCATTTTCACAGAAAGGAAGACTTTTATTTTGATATATACTATTTGAGTGGTCATCTATACATGTGCATCCATGTTGCGTGTGTGTGAAAGCATGCATGTATGCTTGCATGAGCAGGTGGGTGATGTGATGATCTATATATTCAACAATTTCTATGACTGTGAGAGGAATGCTAGTTGTGAGATTTCTACTGAAAGAGTCTATTAAACACAATAAGCCTCGGGCGCCGAATGGTCGGACATTTGTGCGGTCACTTTTTCTCTTTTGGCCGATTATTTGGCGCTTACATTTTGTTTCATTTCTATCGCTATATTGTCACTTTTATACACACCAGACATCGTTTCCCACTTCCGTTTACTAAATTTGAAACTAGCGAGGTAAGAAATTCACATTGCTGTTGAAAGTTTGGTAAATTTTACTGTTATTTATACAATAATTCAGTGTGTATTTGACAGTATTTAAAATGGCAACGCCCACCTCAGGTAATACTAGTAATAGGCCTCGTCGTTTTACAGCAGATCAAGCTATAAAGATGTTTGAAGAGATGAGAAGTCAACAATCTAATTCCGATATGGACGACAGTAGCTCTGACGATGGAGAATTGTCAGATTATCATTACGAGGAGTCTGAAAACGAACCGAACGACGATACAGAAAGTGATAGTTCGACTATGAGCACAGGACAACCAAGTCAGATTGCCACAACATCAGCGACTGTGTCTGAACCAAGAAGGAAGAAAATGAGGAAGGATCATAACTTTGTTAGTAACAATGATTACAATGTTACCCATGGACATGAGGGTAATAAAAACCTATCAGCTTGGCGATCAGTAGAAACTGGTGAGACCAACTGAAATTTTACTTTTCGCCAAACTAGAAATAATATAAATCCAGTTTTCTATCAAATGGAAACACCCTTGGATTTGTTAAAATTTTTTCTAGATAATGCTGTTGTTGGCATTTTAATAGCAAGCATAAATGCTTATGCTGCAAAGGTTATTGACGCCAATAACCCACCAAGGAAGTACTCTACATTTGCTTCATGGACACCACTAACTCATTATGAATGGCTCAAGTTCACAGCTGTGATGATCGCCATGAGCATTGACCCAAGACCCAAAATGAAAGACTACTGGCGAACTGTTGGAAATTATAATGCACCATGGTTCCATCAAATGTTTTCAAGAAACCTCTTCCAGTGTATTTTTCACAGCATGCTACATGTTTGTGAACCAGAGTCACAAGATCAAGCTAAGATTGAGCCATTTGTGGATCTGTTACTGACAAGATTTCAAAGTGCTTTCTACCCTTTTGAGAATGTGTGCATTGATGAAATGGTTATTGGACGGAAAGGGAGATTCAAGTATAAGCAGTACAATGCCAGTAAGCCACACAAGTACCACATCAAGACATTTGGACTTTGTGATTCCGCCACGGGCTATGTATTCAATTTACAAATTTATTTTGGTAAGAATACTGTCTATAATCCGGATGTTGATCCCAGCTCCGCACATGCTGTGAAAGTTTTCAGCACTCTTTTGAAGCCGTTGAGACCTGGACATCAAATTTTTGCAGACAGATTTTATTCTTCCAAGGCTGTAATTGATTATCTGCTTTCGCACAATTACAATTAAACAGGAACACTAAATGTCAACCGCGTCGGCTTTCCCCCGGAAATAAAGACATTGAAGCTTGGACACCAAGAGATGAAGTGGTTTTTGGACTCAGAGGACAAAACATTATGCATTGCCTGGAAGAATAAAAAGGCAAAGAAGCCCTGCATACTTGTTTCAACAAAAGCCACAGTATCAACTGTTGAGAAGGGTACCTGGAATAAAACAACAAAGCCGAAAGTGGTTGATGACTACAATATGAGCATGAATGGCTATGATCGAATGGATCAAATGGTTGGCTATTATGGCTTGCACAACTGTAAAAGCCGAAAGTGGTGGAAAACAATTTACCATTGGGCTATTGAGATAACCCAGATCAATGCCCACATTATTTACAGTTTGTGCCAGGAAGGTAATGGAAAAAAGAAGCTCTCACTTCAAGAATTCAAACAGCGGCTAATTAATGATCTGGTCATTGAAGCTGCAAAGCTGACACCTGATGGACTGATAAATTGTCCATCAAAAAACTTCAAACATTCCATGAAAGGAACAGAAGTGGAGAGGACAGTTGGCGCTAGACATCTTGTGGAATTTGTTGGGAAGGACAGAGATTGTGTTCACTGCAGCCAAAGCCGCGGTAGAGGGCGTCGAAGATCTAGCTATGTGTGTTCAGGCTGCACAGGCGGACCTCACCTTTGCCCTAAAAATTGCTTTCTGGCTTTCCATAAGCAAAACAGCTAGCTTGATCTGGTTAGTTTAAATGAAATAGCATGTAGTATTGATAGCTAGTTGAGTTGTGGACTTTAGATTATTATTGTGTGCATCTTTTACTTGGATCATCATTGTATGCAGCTTTGTGATATTTGTTCTGGATATGGATATAGCAGCTCAACAACAAAGTAAGACACTCTGTACTACTGTCTCATCATCATCTTCTTTGAGTATCAATTTTATAATACATAACCATACATGAAAACATGTTTACACTGTCAATTTTATATGCCAAACAATTAATTTTTCACTGAAATCATTTATACATAATCAAGTTATGTAGCATAACTAACATTTTTTTAATTGAAAACATATATACATTATAAATAACAGCTATCTACACCCATTTGTCATCATTTTCATATCTAACAAGATATGGATTTTGCACACAAACATCACAAATATGTGTTCATTCTACTGTCTTGATACGTTATGAAATGTGTCATGGTTTTTTTTTTCATTCTTTTTGTATTCTGAGAAATTTATTATTTTCCATTGATTTTATAGCAACAAATTAATTATATGTTATGATAATATAGTTGTTTGTGACATTTTTGCAGTTTTTACAAGAATATTGACATTGCAAGCAGTTTCAGAACAAAAAAAGTGTAATTTTAAATAGCAAAATTTTATCACATCCTTCTTTCTGCCTACATTTTACTTGGCATAACTATATATTTTTTTATGAAATCATGTTTACATTATGCATACCTGTAATCTACAACCACATACCTTTATTTTCATATCTAACAACACATGTCTTTATATACATGAGCATCACAAGCATTAATTTATAAAGGCTAACTATCAACACACTCAGTGGTAGCCATTTTTGCTTGGGTCATACCTGCTTTTTTGTTTGGGACTGAAAGTGTTAAATGATTTAGATAAACGGAGATAGGTACTGTAGACTATGGTTTAACGTGATCTGCATTTGTGAGGATGACTGGACAATATTGATCATGTTAGAAAAGGTGACTGCACAATATTGATCATGTTAGAAAAGGTGACTGCACAATATTGATCATGTTAGAAAAGGTGACTGCACAATATTGATCATGTTAGAAAAGGTGACTGCACAATATTGATCATGTTAGAAAAGGTGACTGCACAATATTGATCATGTTAGAAAAGGTGACTGCACAATATTGATCATGTTAGAAAAGGTGACTGCACAATATTGATCATGTTAGAAAAGGTAACTGCACAATATTGATCATGTTAGAAAAGGTGACTGCACAATATTGATCATGATAGAAAAGGTGGCAAAGAAGGATTGTGCAGGAGACAAGCGCTCTCACTCCACATCATTTTGGAAAGAAAAAAATAAAACAACTGCCTTACTATGTACGCCATTACAGGATATTAAAAGATTATGCACTTAAATCAAAATCTTATGTAAAACAAAGCTCTACAGAAATAATTCTCACATAAACACTGAGTGTTTTGGTGTAGACTTCTTGCATGACTAAGTTCTCTTGAACAGAAATAAAGAATTAAGTTTGCAGTGTTGTTAACTTCTGTTTTTCATAAACGTTTTCATAGCATTGTGTTTACAATATTATATGATTTGACAAGTTAAGTCAAATTTCTGCGAGACTAAATTGTTTTGAATTGAAAAACTACCCAGTGTGACTACTAAACTCCCAGATTGACAGCATCAATAAGATTAATTTATGACTCCAATTATCTGCTGTCTCTTAAGGAAATACAGGAGTCATCAACAAAGTAGCTTATTTTGTGATCACTTGGTCATATTGTTCATGGAATACTTGGAATATCTGGGAAAACTTGGAATATCTGGAGTCCTGGTATTCAAACAGGAAGATTATGTCTGCTGCTGGGTGGTCAAAATTATCCATAGTATAAATTTTTTTTTTCAATTCTTACTTCCAGTAGTGGACTGGGGAACGGTAAGTAATGTACTGTGTAGGAATTTCAACCGTCAAGGGTTCTTTTACATGCACAGCGTCTGCATACGATGCCAAGTTTTTCGTCAATCTCCTATATGACAAGGCGCTGGCTCCACCTCCCTTAGAACCAGGGGATGCTTGAAGCTTGGGACTCACAACTCACTGTTTCGCAGTTTCATTCTTGATCTCTCGATATTGTTAACAAAAGATTAAAGTAGCAGTAGATCAGATGCTTTTTGGGATGAAATGTTAAGAGCAGTGGCCACTGTGCTCAAACACTACTGATACATAGTACAATAAAGTCTCTAACACTTCATACTTGAAAGCAGTGTCTGCACCTGGCACTACATTTACTTTTTTAACTTCCTTCTTACATGACATTTATCCCGAAAAAGGATGTTTTGCAGAAATGCGATATCTGCATCTTTTGACCTGTTGCATCTGATTTCAGCTTGCGTTTTTCATTCGTGGTTTGCCTTCTCACTGCGATTTCTATTTTCCAACTACAATAATGCAGCCTGTTTTTAGGGCCACTGCTTGTAGGTGGAATATGGTCTTGGTCAGCTCTGGTTCACTGACCCTGATGCAATCAGCCAACTTTGAGCCATTGACTGTTGTCAGATCACTCACTGTACGGCATCTTCAATCCCCACCTTATAAACAGTCGTGTTGAAAACCATGTGCTCTACCATTGCTATATATATATATTTGATAATTATTAATAGTCAAAAACATTAAAAAATGAACAAAATTAACTGCATGATTAATGTAGTTTATAGGAAGGACTTTAATTAAACTGAAAGATAATAGTGACTGAAAAAAAAAAAAAATTGCTTATTATCCGCCAAACTTACATGACATTGCTTCATTAAATTATTTGGTTTGTTTATTGGATGTTCAGATTTGTAGCTATTTCATTCTACATTTTTAGTTTCTGTGTTTATATTTGCATTTATATTTGGGCTCAGTGGTCTCGAGGCAAGGTGTCCGCCTCAAGTGCCGGAGGTCATGGGTTCGAATCATAGTGGATAATGTAATTTTTCATGTGGATTTTCTGTCAAAAATTACCCTGATCTCTGGGTAGTGAGATCAGACTCCTGTGTTCTGTGTTAAGTACATTAAAAATACCTCGGCAGTTGGAAATCTAAAAGAGTAGGCTTAGTGGCCGATGCCTGGACAAAAATTCTAGTTGAAAAATCTACTCAAATTATTTGTATCTTCCCTCAAGCCTAGTAAACCGCAGGAAGTAATAAAAAATACCTACTTCATGTTGCCAAAGCATTTGGGTACCTGGCAACACATTAACATGCCTGTTTGAATACCAGGATTCCAAGTATTTATATTTATTTTAGATTCTTTCATCTCTAATCTTATAATAGTGGATTTTATATTTGTTGCTGTTTTTGTCTGTCTATTCCTTCATAAAGATATGTATGCAGAAATCTGTTTGTCTTTTCCGTATTTATAGAAAACTATTTTTGACCCTTTGAACCCTAGCAACCCAGTCTGTAAAATGCCATTTCCCTCTACTCCTGAGAAAATACGCTCATGGTAGAATTTGAGGAAAGCTATTTACTATGGCAAAACTTTGTGTTCTAAATTAATTATTCTATTCTATCTCAAATTGACTGACGTAATCATCACCAATGTTTTTTCTGGTTATGTCAGTGAATTGTGTCATTTTTTTGTTTGTTTTTTTGTTTGTGTTCACCAAATTTTTCTATTCCCCAAGGCGGTGTGCGTTGCACTGTGGTTTTTATTTTGCGCCTGTTGGCCCAGTGCAGCTGACTTCAGCATGCATTTTATGTAAAGGTCTGCTTCCTCCTGCATTTTCTAAGGGTTTGCTTCCCTGGGGTAACGGCCGGTGCTGTGATGCGGCTCGAACCCAGCACCTTCGAGTTGTGAGCCATGTCACTTAACCACTAGCCCACGCCGTCCCCAATTGTGGGATATATTTATTGAAGACCATCATGTATAAAATTTACTTTTTACATTACTTAAGATACCCACCGGACCCCAGTCTCATCCCCAGAGTAGCAGTAACAGATCTAGCTTGATCATAATCAATGATAATCCGAATCACATATTTTGTCATTCAAATAATGATTAATCCTTTTCAGAACAATCACTATCTAAATCCAATTTATCAGCCTCCAAATTTTTTGAAAATACTTTCAAAGGCTTGTTCTGTTGTTAGCCTTTAAGAATGTTCATTTCCTGAATTATCAAAATGACTTTTCATCATGAAAATGATCACAATCTTTGTGATGATATGCTATTTGTTATTTCTAGAAATGTGTGTACTTGTACTGTGTAGACGTCACTATATTATGGCTAAAATCCAAGAAGTACAGCCCAAAATACGCCTTAAAATAATGGTTCACCCATCACATCAACAAACAGGTTACTCAGGAAATGTGATATTTACACACATATCGATATATGTGTGTCACCGGTTTTTAGGGTTAAGAAACTTATTTTTTAACAACAATAAAAATTTATGAGCTTTCAATGGTATACCTTTAGGATTTTGAACATGATCCAAGTGGGTTACAAGGACAAGATCATGGCTCTCTACCTCATTTGGAATCCATGTTAGCTAAAAGAAAACAGCAATTTTATTTACATCAGCAATGTGATATTTATTGTAAAGTATCTATAAGGCTGATAAAATGAGACTACACTTATTAAAATAGACAAACAACTTTCTGTACTTCACACCAGCACATGGAAGATATTTCTATGGACTGAAAAGCATGCTTTGTGCTAACAAAAAACTTGTCAATAAATACTAAAACAATATAATTTTATACTTTATCGATAAATTAAATAACTATGAATTAATTTACACAAGTGCAACACAAAGATGAAGACCTCGAGCAATGTATACACTCCCTGACACAGCTCTCATACAAAAGGTTTGTCATACAGTCGATTCCATCCCACTTTAATATTGAAGGCAATGAAGCTGCACACAAACTTGCAAAGTGTAGAGAAGCAATAACACAATTGAAACTGCTAACTTCAGAGGAAAATGGGCTGCTTAACACCTCGACTTCTGAAAAAAAGACAACTATTTTAATTTAAAACTGGCAAGACAAAACTAAAATCGAGATCACTGGCGAAGAAATTGAAAATGTTGCACATTTTGAACATCTAGAATCAATACTGAAAAACAATGGTGACTGTACAAAGGAAGTAAGAAGACGACTGACTATGGCAATGCAGAAGTTAAGGAATGTGCATAACCTATGCCATAAGGAACTAAAACTAAAGATCCTTAGAACATGCATTTTTTCTGTGGCAACTTATTTATGTGAAACATGGACGATTATAAAAGCAATAAGAGTGAAGATCAGTGATTTTGAAACAAAGTGCTACAGAAGAGTTTTAAAAATCCTGTGGAAAAAGAAAAAGAAACAGATCCATCCGGCAAGACCTGAATGTGGAAGAGAATTGGCTCATAAATGATGTAATGACTCGAAAACTTAGGTTTTTTGGACATATCAAATGACACAACGGACTGCCAAGCTGGTGACCTGAAAACAGCTGATGCCATTAGGTTGCCAAGCTGGTGACTTTCTGATTATGTCTCCTAACTACCTCTATCAGGGAGCACAGTGGTTAGCGAGCTGGCTTCGCATCTGTGTGGTCCTGGGTTCATTCCCCAGTTGAGGTTGAACTGTTTTTTTCAGACTGGAACGACTCCTGGGTCGACCTAGCCTTAAATGGGTACAGGTTCAATCCGGGAAGTTATAGCAGCAAAGGAGAAGATGGCTGCATCCCTCATATAGCTGAGCCTTTGAAATGTTAGATTGTTGAACACCTCACACCTCTACGGCACTAATGCTATGGGTTACTTTACTACCTCTATTGATTTTATATTTAGAATACTCACTTGCTTAAAAACAATTCTGTCCAGGTTGTAACCTTCATCAAGATTGATATACTTCCCGTCCTTGCAAGGAACATGTGTCCCAGACTTAAGACGCACGGCTGCATCAACAAGACGGCCACACATCTCAACACCAAGAACCTGAAAAAATTATTTCATTTAAAATTTAAGTTATTTGGGCAGTATTTTTTCGGCAGGGAAATTGAGACTATGTGTCAGAATGCATCTGCGGAGACTTATCAGCTGTCCCCACTGCTTAGACACCCGAGCATTAGTTTGGCAACAGCTGATAAACAATATATTTATTCCGACTCTGTGCTACCAGTGCCAAATGTGGCCTCTGTTCAGGGCGCGTTGAGAGCAGAATTTTGACTTGTGAAATGAAGTGTTTAAGGAAGGTTATCGGTCAAGAGGGCGGCGGCAAGGCAAGTGGATAGATGACAGAGTGATTATGCAGTGACAAGGGCTCACATTGACCAATGCAACGCACTTGACCCAAGATAGATGACTTAAACTCCCCATGATGCTCAACAGCACAAGTGGAAAGAATAACTAACTAACTAACTAAACAACCATTACTAAAGATGAGCTGTCATGACTGAATGAGAAGTGATGAGATGGCCGACTCAGATGTATGTGCTACATCCCTGGTAGAATATGATGATCATGGGGCACAGACACACCTTCGACGATTCTCAAAAGATGCATCCATACCATCCCCTTAGATGACATGAGCCATAAAGAGCTAGCCGCTCCCAGGTAAAGGGATTATATCATCAGCATCATCTCATATTGCAAACTCATTATGTGAGAAACATTTTGAGAAATACATTTATACACAAAAACTGCTTTTACAATATTACTTTCAGCATAAACATTTTATGAGTAAAGGGAAGCTTCTTATAAAAACTTACTTATTTCCAAATACAGTGCTGCGGTAAGTACATATTTAAACATAATACAGCCAGCATCCTTCTTCTTCTTCTTCGTACGCAGTCAGACAGTAACCATTATTTTTTCGAAAAAAGCGGCGGTCATCCTGAGGCTGTCGCCGCTGCCATAGAGATTGTCTTGCAGTTCCACTGGTGATGGCCACATCTGCTCTCTCTGATCCTCGTATGTCGGGCAGTTCTGCAGCAGATGTTCAGCGGTCATTTTACCGGTACCGCACGGACATTCGTCGGTACCACCTATCTTCAATTTGTTGAATAGGTGGTAGCTCAGTCTATTGTGGCCAGTGCGAAGTCTGAAGACAACGACTTGCTCTCTTCGGTTCAACTGGTAATAGGCATCGTTTTTGGTGTAACCAGTATGTTCGGTTTCCCATTTGGTCATGTATCTGGCTTTGTAATACAGCATCCAATATTAGATATTGAAGAATAAAGTGTATCATCACTTCATTTTAATTTGTTATCCTTTATTATCATTCCTTTTCCACTTCAATAGTATCATGCGGAAATCAGTGTAGATGATCTCCTTGTAGGAAGCCTGCTTCCAAATATGTGCATACATGCTGTGGGGGATTAATGTAGTTCTTTGATTTAGATGATGAGTTTGTCAGCATCATGTACAACCCTTCTTAGTAGAGTACAGTGAGAGTATTCTTTAGTCTCTATAACTGGCCCTGGCTCACACAGACTTCTACGAGGTAGCTTCAAAAAGTTCCTGAAATAGTTGACTTATGTTTGAATGAAAGATGATATTATGGAGAATATATATTTATAAGTTGGTAGTGACCTTGACATATACTCTCGGACAGAAGTTACAGAATTTTGTTTGTGTGTTTGGAGTTGAAAATGTCCTGGATTGAACAACGTACAATTGTCAAATTCTGTGTTTTGCTTGAGAAGTCACCCTGAGAGACACAAACATTGCTTAATTTAATAAAGCATATGGTGATACCGCAATGAAGAAATCGCAAGTATTTGAAGGCACAAGGGTTTGCGTGAAGGTCATGTGAGTGTTGATGAGGATGCACGTAGTGGATGACTGTCAACCTCAATCAACAATGAGAACATTGAGTGTATTGGAAATGCTGTGTGTGCTGACAGAAGACTTAGTGTCGAGAAAATAGCCTCAGAAGTTGGAATATCAGTTGGAAGTTGCCACAGTACTCTCCACAATGAACTGAATATGCACCGTGTTTGTGAACACGTGATTCCAAAAATGTTATCTCCTGAACAGAAAGAAACAAGATTAACCCTGTCAGGGGACCTAATCACAATGGCTGATCAAGATAGTAATTTCTCAACAACATAATGACAGGAGATGAGACCTGGTGTTTTTTGTACAATCCTCAGACAAAGTGTCAGTCTACTGAATGGAAATCTCCCCCATCTCCCTGGACACAGAAATGTCATTTGGACAAGAACAAAGGAAAAGTAATGTTGGAAGTTGTTTTTTTCAATTCCCAGGGTATTGTCTACCATGATTTCATTCCTGAAGGCCGAACGGTTAAGAAGGAAATGTAGTTGATATCCTCCGTCGTCTAAGAGATGCAATCAGAAGATAACGACCAGAAAAATGGAGAACAAACAGTTGGATTATGCTGCATGACAATGCACCAGCACATTGATCCCTACTGGTCAAGCAGTACCTTGCAAAAGCACAATGTGATTACCTTGGAACATCCTCCATATTCTTCCGACCTGGCACCGGCTGATTTTTTCTTGTTCCCTTGACTGAAATCGGCACTGAAAGGACAGCAATTCAAGGATGCCGAGGACGTTATCACCAATGCGACTAGATAGCGGAGAGAGGTGTCAAAGAATGGGTTCAATGAATATTTCTAGCAGCTATATACACGTTGGCAAAAGTTTGTAGTTGAAGGGTGTGTAGTTGTTGAAGGGAACTACTTTGAATGAAATTTAGTGTAGATAATTCTATTGTAAACTATTTCTATACAATTCACTAATTCCTGGAACTTTTTGAAGCCACCTTGTGTAACATTTAACGACAATCTATGGTGTAAAACCTCAATAAATTATTATACAACTACCTTAGAAAAATGTCTGCTGAGCTCAAATGCTCCACGCCCAGTGGCAGTGCCAAGATGCATAGCTGAGTCTGTGGGTACATCATACTGGTCACAGTAGTTCCCACAAAGTCTGGCCACTACTGCAGCAAAGCTGTCTCGATAACCAAATTCCAACTCTAGAATCCTTTCCAATGTTTCTAAAGTGTCATAAAGGTAGATGGAGTTGGTACTCTGGACATGTTGTACACTCAGGTTATTATCCAGGTAGACTTTGTTGGCTGGAAAGAAAAAGGTTCTTCATATATATTTCTTGTGTTAAAATTTTACCACAAATATATTGCTATATAAATCATTGAATAGAAAAGAGAGATCATTAACCTTCTAGTTTCCGCATTTTCTTTATTATGTCACAAACATTTAGACTTACCCATTTTTGGGTACAGCAGTTATTTTGTAAATCAATTAAATTGCCACAAAGCGCTTATAGTATTCTTAACAAGATTGGCATATCTGTTAGTTTTCACTACAAATGTATTTATAACATCTACATAAACTAAACAGACCTACCTCAGAAAAATCCGTTGGTGCACTATAACTTTATCACAATCAATAATGGGATAACGTTCCAAATCCGTGTGAAATAGAAACAAATCATATAAAAATTATCTAAAGTTGAAATCGTTGTATTGTTTTTGGAGAGGGCGGAAATGGTCTCATTTTTATTCAGCTGTTTCTAAAGCAAAAACTGTCGTTTAACACAACAAATACACAGTGAGTATACAAAGACAATGCTCTGGATGAACTTTTTCATCATTGGTTCAGTAAAAGTTAGTTCCTTCCCTGTTCGTGAATGTGGGGTGGAATTATAGGGCTAAGGAGTAAAGGAAGCTTGACCTAGCAACTGCCGTGTAATGTGTAAGCGAGGTTTGTTTCACATCTGATAATTAAAAAAATAACTTCACATGATATGGTGCCATATTTCCAGATTATGAGTTTGGGATCCTGACCACCGTGTCACCCACTTCCCGTATAAAGTTTTAATTACAAATAAGTAAAGTAAGAAAAGCTCCAGATTGACAAAATGGTGCTAGGCCCATTTTCTTCTTGACCAACAACACACATTAAGGGTGATGTGGTGAACATCACATCACGTTGGCCGCCGTTTCTTTCCCAGATTATTTTGGTACCCAATTTTGTAGGCTGATTTGACCCTGGGAGCTGTTTTGTGGTCGGGAAAATTCCAACACAAACTGGGAACCAAATCCCGATTATTCAGTTTGAATGCCAGTATACTAATAACTGTGCTGCTTTGGCTTACATGTATTGTTTACTAAATTATGCATCAACATTGCTCCATAAGCAACATGTCTGCCTAATCTGTAATATAATAAACTGACTAAAAGATAACTGACTGTTCTAACTGCAACAGCTTATTCTGGTTTTGATCAGCAACACTAAAAGAGTGTCTGATTAGTGTAGTGGTAGAGCACTCACTTTTCACGGCAAAGGTAAGGTGTTCAACTTCCACTACTTGCACACTCCAGTAAACCCAAATGAAAAGGTGTTTATTTGTAAATGGGTACCTGACCTAAAGTTAGAGAAAGAAATTCAGCGAGGAAGGGCCCTAACTGGCCACCGCTCCTTCTCACACACAAACTGTGACTTAGTACAACGAAGTGTCTAGCCCCCCTTGATCCCCGACAAGAGTTTCAGCGATAGGACTTCACTATTATTAACATTAACAGGTTTACCATTAAAACAATTTGGCTGCATGTTCGTTTATTTCATTGACTTTTGATTATTTATTTTAAAATATACCTTGGACTCCTGAACCTAGTACAAAGACTTCTGTTTCCACAACTCTGGCTGGAAGGTCCACTTGATCACTCAGACTTCTTGCAAGTCTGAATCCACAGTGCTGGAAGAAATGTCTCCGGAAGGCATATCTAGCAAATCGAGATCCTTCATCACCAGTTGAAATCCAAGAACCTCCCTGAACAAGTTGATGGAAATGACATGGACCTCTTGCAATTTTACATCATAGAAAACAATTGAATGCTTTCACTTTTACATCATAGAAAACACATGGGTATCTTGCAGTTTTCCATCATAGAAAACAAATGGACCACGTTCAGTTATAATTGAAACCGCATGGACATTTGCAGTTTTACATCATCGAAAACACACTGACCACTTTGTTTTACATTAAAAAAAACAAATGAACCACTTTCAGTTTTTTCATCATAGAAAACATATGAACAGGACATCTTTCAGTTTTTACATCATAGAAAACAATTGGACCACTTTCAGTTTTCACATCACAGAAAACACATGGACATCTTGCAGTATTACACCATAGGAAACAAACGGACCACTTCCAGTTTTACATAATTGAAAACAAATGGACCGCTTTCAGTTTTTACATAATTAAAAACACATGGACCACTTTCAGTTTTTTCATCATAGAAAACACATAGACCACTTTCAGTTTTTACATCACGGAAAACACATGGACATCTTGCAGTATTACACCATAGGAAACATTTGTACCGTTTTCAGTTTTACATATAAGAAAACACATGGACCACTTTCAGTTTTTACATCATAGAAAACAAATGGACCTCTTGCAGCTTTACATGATAGAAAATAATGAACCTCCTGCAGTTCTGCAAAAGTATCAAGAACAAATATTTCATATCAGTAGAAATATCACATAAGTAAATATGTACGCATATATGTATTTGGGAAGCATTCAAATTTGGGAAAGAAGTCTACAGATACCACAACAGCAATGTAACTTTTGTAAAATTTTCAAAATACCAATATCAAAGAATAACTTTAAAAAAATTAATACAACCCAAAACCAAGGTACACGTATCATCACTGGAGCTATGAGAACAACACCAATAAATGCGATGTAGAACATCACACGAATCAAAATTATGGAGACGCGCAGAGACCAAAAAACACTCCAGCAGGGGGAAAGTTCAAACGAATGCCTGATCACCCAATATATGACATAATAAATTGTATGGGAAGAGGGAGATTAAAGAGAAACCACTTCATATCAAAAACAAAAGAACTTGAAAGAGCAAATCATAAGCCAGGCAGTGGTTAGAGATCTAAAACAAACATCCCAAATCCCACCATGGAAAAAAGCAGTCCCATGAGATGGTAGAAATCATAGAGTGAATAGAAAAAAAGGGAACTCAGATTTAGAAAGAAAATTTATCACAGAAGAATTACTTTGGAGAGTAGACCCACCAGAAACACTGATACACCTATATACAGATGGCTCATCTAACAAAGCCACATCCAATGGAGGTGTAGGGGTCTATTACAGACTAAGGAATGGAGAAGAAAAAACTAGACTATTAACAACGTGAACATACTCCAATAATCTCCGTGCAGAAGTAGAGACACTGAAGGCCACAGCTGAACTTGTAATCCAAGATAAAGATATCCACCAAGAAAACATAGTATTCTTGACTGATGCCGCGTCAGGATTAGCAGCGCTAAAACAACACAAAGATGAAGATCTGGAGCAATGTATGTTCTCCCTGACACAGCTCTCAGCAGAACATCAAAGGTTGGCCATACAGTGGATCCCATCCCACTGCAATATTGAAGAAAAATTAAGCTGCAGACAAACTAGCAAAGTGTGGAGGAGCATCCCCCAAACAGACCTGAGTATCACATATGAGGCCAAGACCATAATTAAAGCCAACTTCAGGGTAAAATGGGCTGATCAACACCCCAACTTCCAAAAAGAAGACAGCTACTAGAACTAGAGAAGAGGAAGCCATCTTCAGGCTGAGAACTGGGCACAACAGACTCAAGGGTCATCTTTACAACAAAATGAGGATTGGGATAGATGACAAGTGTCGATGTGGGGAGCAAATCATGACAGTGGAACACATCCTGCTAAGCTGCATGCTTGAAAAGAGAGAACAAAACTGGCCTCAGGAGACAGTATGAGACAAAAGCTGTATGGAGATAAAACAGCTTTACAAACAACGGTGTCCTTTGTAAGAGAAACCGAGACCTTGATACGAGGATGAATGAAGAAGAAGAAGATGAAGACCAATATAAATAATGCAACATCTCGTCTACAACCATAATATTGTGTGTAAATTATTTTCTTTACAATTTTTATATCAATTGATGGTAACTTGTTCAGTTCCCTGTCAAGTCATCAAATATTGACATATCTATATCAGGGTTCAATCCCCAGTTTGTGCAGGATTTTCTTCTCAGCGCAGACTGGCTGCTGTGGTTGATGCTATTGGGTATCAGAAAAATCTGACAAGTAAAGGCAGTCAGGCAGTCGGTGTGATGCAGACCACATATATGTGTCTTGGGTCACAAAATAATATGGGTTTAACACCATATTTTCCTATGCACTGCCTGGCGGGACAGGATTTAAAAAAAATATCTTATCTTTATACTGGTTTAGAAGACTCTGCAGAGCCTGTATACAACCAGTTCCTTTGACACTTCTTTGATCTAAAAAACTATGCACATCTATTCTTGAATGCATTAATTAACCCTGCCGGCACTATTTTTCTGTGGCAATGCATTCCAATCATTCACCACTCTCTGACTAAAAAAATATTTCCTAATATCTGATCTAGACCTTTATTTAATTAATTTGTGCTCTATTGTTCTTGTAGGTGATTGTATTTTCAAAAACTTGTTATAGTCTAATTTAACTTTTCCGTTGATTATCTTATAAGCCTGTAATAAGTCACCTCAAATATCTGTTGAAGTTTTGCTGCTTATAGTATCTACAGGATAGAGTAACCAGTCCCATACCGAACCTTTCTTAGTTGTCTCTTACAACATAACTTTTATATTATGTGAGTAAGATGTAAAGAAAGCATCTAGCATGTATTGCCATAGAAGATGAAGTGTATACTGTCTTGGTCTTCAACTCAATGAGATACGGGTAACGGGCCTTTTCAACATGTCTTGCCTCCCCTAACCTAAATTTAAATAATTTGTACAGTTAGTTATGTTTAAGTGATCCACAACTGAGTAGCAAACCTAACCAATCTGCTGTGAGAGGTAAGAACTCTAATCAATATCATCATCATCAGGTGCCTTGCAGCTTGGCGTTGGCGATCATGGACCATTCACTTCTATCACGTGTATCGTTTACCAACTTTGCTGTTGATTTACGCCCAAGTCATTCTCTCAGGCTGTCCAATATCTTCTCTTTTGGTCTTCCTCTTTCTCTCTTTCCTGCTACCTTTCCCATTCTTACAATGTGCTGCAAGTCGCCTCTTTTCATAACATGTCAGAAAAGAATGACTGCTTTGTTCTGATCTTTGCAATAAGTTGTCTTTGTGTTTGTGCCTCTTCAAGTACTGCATCATAGTCTTTCTTGCGGTCCATGGGATCTGCAACATTCTTTTGCTAAACCACATCACTTTTTCTCCCAAAGATCTATGCGCTTGCTTGCTGATTGTTCATGATTCACTGTCAAATATCAGACTGGTTCAACGTTAGTATCCAAGAACTCTCTCAGTTCCAGTAACAAGAATTCATTGCACAATATTTCCTTCATGATCTGGAAGACCAATTTTGCTTGCGCTATTTTTTATTTTATTTTGTAATTGTGTTTTCTATCTGATGTTAATCAATATGTAAACAGAGTAGTACCACAGTAGACACAGCTGTCATGGATGAAGTGTTAGGCTATAGCTTTTTATGAGGTGTGTAGGCCTGTTCCTATCCTCGCTGCCTTACCTTCCCTAAAAGTAAACCTGGTACTTATTTGCAGCTGTGTCGTCAACTGGAGAATATCAATAATGAGCTTGAACTCAGTACCTGTACCATGTGAAGCAAGAGTTCTACCGCTCTTTACTCAGTAAATAGCACAGCCATGAATTTGGGATAATTCCCAAATGCTTAGTAGATTAGCCTATAAAATGACTACGGTAACATGTCCTACAACCTAAATAAAGACTAACTGTCATGTACCATGCAACCTACATACATACTATAGTCCGTCTTTTAATTCATAAACAAGGCAGAAGCGAGCAATATTCTACTAAACTGCATGTCAGATCCAAATGATTTTTCGCATGCAGCTTTAGAATATCCATGACATTATGGAAATATTTTTTTCTCTAAGAAATGTTTTGAAAAGTGTATTCATTAGGCTATATTAAAAGCAACCTCAGTGAATTGGGCATAATTTTAACATGTATAAGGTACACAGTTGTGCTGTTTTACAAATAGATGTTTTGGCATTCAAAAATATTGATTAAAAAAAATTCTTGATTTTTCTCGTGCACCAATTAGATACTTTGTTGAATGCGGAAACCAACAAACATTCATGCAAAACTGTCACTTAGATAAAGGTGTATCACGATATAGTTTGAGGTGTACTTATTGTGACATATTGTTGCTTTTTCAAAACATATTGATATCAATTTTAAAATTGGTTTTGAAGTGTACATTTATAACGATGCAGAAGGTTACTGTTTTATTATACTAGTTTTCCCGCAGGGAATCGAAGATGGGTCTTTTATATTGCGATATTCATGATCCAGAAAAATGAACTCAAATGGCGCTTGGACTGGATAGATCATCCTTTTACCATTGGATTGGGTAGGACTCATATCAAGGAAGGAAGGAAAAGGAAATTTGACGATTTCGACAGATGTCATAAAACAAGAGATTTTGAAAATGTTGACGAAAAATCAACTTGTTACTCTCCGGAAACTAAAATTAACATTGCAATCCGACTGCAGTATTGAAATTTCAAAAATTACTCTGTGAAAAATTGTAAGAGCCGCCGGCTTTACATTCAGGAAAACTTCATGCGGCAATAATATTATATGTGGAAAGCCACATTTGATTGCTGTCAGAAGCAAATACCTGAGGCAGATACTTGAATGGCGTAGGCAAGGCAATCAATGAAGGTGAACAGAAAAGACAAATTCCAAGCAGCATCAGAGGAAGACAAAGTACCAACTGCATCAAATACAAAAGCTCAAATTAGGACATACTGGCTAAGAAAAAAGAGAATTTTGACGACATGTATTTGAAGTGTATTGAGTACAGAAAACATAACTTTTTTACGCTCATCAAACGTATTGAGTTGTTGCAGCAGGTGAGGAAGTCAAATAAGACAAAAGTGTATCAGTTCAGTTCAGTTCAGTTCATCTCGTAACCCATCAGGTCGTTGGGGCACACATGAAGACATGAAAAACCCACACCAGCTCTCTCTGTCTGTCGCCGCCTGACGTATCTCACCGGGACGAAGGCCTGACATCTCAGTGATGTTGTTCACCCATCTCTTCCTTGGACGTCCTCGCCCTCTCTGACCCGGTACGGATCCAAAGAGTATCGAGTTGGGAATTCCGTTTGACCTCGCGACGTGCCCGCACCAGGCCATCTTGCGTCTTTTGATAGTTGTGAACAGATCTTCAAAAGGACCAATAGCGTCTTCAACTCTCTGACGGATGTCTACGTTCGTGACACGATCTTTATATGTAACATTTAGGAGTTTTCTATAGCACTGCATTTCCATTGCACGTATTCTGCCCTGGATATCTGCTGTAATGGTCCAGGTCTCGCAGGCATACAGAAATATTGACAGCACCAAAGAGCGCAGTAGTCTGACTTTTATGCCGAGGGCAAGGCGCTTGTCTCACCAAATAGGTTGCAGCCTAGTCAGCGCCGGTGTTTGTGCTATTCTTGCAATTACCTCTGGCTTCGAACCCTCTTCGCTGATCAACGATCCAAGATATTTGAAACTTTACACCACCTCAAGTACCTGCCCATTTGCCTCTATGACAGATTGAAACCTTGCAACGTTATTGGTCATGAGCTTTGTTTTGTCAGCATTTATTTCCATACCGAAACTCAGGGCTGTTGTATCCAATCTACCAATCAACTCCTGGAGTTCCCTTTCTGTGCCTGCCAATACATCAATATCATCAGCAAAGCGGAAGTTTGTGATTAGCCTGTCACCTATTTTTACCGTGCCAACATGTCCTTTTAAGGTCGTCTCCATTATTCTCTCCAAGAAGATATTGAAGAGTGTGGGGGAGAGTATACAACCCTGTCTCACACCCACCGTCGTACGGAACCAATCGCCTAGCGTTCCCTCTACTGAGACAGCGCTGGTCGCCTGCTGATAAAGGTTTGCAATTACCCTTACAATATCACTGTTGAACTTATAATGCCTCATTGTTGACCATAGCGCCGCATGCCACACTCTGTCAAACGCCTTTCGAAAGTCAATGAAGGCATGGTAGAGTGTATCATATTGACAAAATCATTGAGGAGTGCGATCACACTTCTCTGCGGCTACCTGCATATCAAAGGACAAGTTGCCAAACAGAACAGAACATTTAAAATGCGTGATGTTGAAATGCGAGTATCTTTCGAAAATAGACATTTAGTTCTGGAAGAAGTGTGTTGAGCATGTGCTTAGGAAGAAGAGCATTACTCGCAATGAGATGGATAACAATTTGTCCAGCCAGTAACAATTATCAACCTCTTTGAATCTACAGATTCAGAATGATTAATATCATCTTTTGTGGACGTACTGATTAGCAGACTTGGATGAATTAGCATATGTTTATCAAAACAATTAAGTGTACATGCAATGACAACAATTAAACTTCAAAACTTAAATGCTTTAAGCAACATAGTTAGCCACGCAGTTGATACAACCTTGGAGTCTAACTGTTGCATATTGGTCCCATTTTTACAATTGTACATAAAGAGCAACATAAACAATCAATTGATCTATCAAGACATTAAGGAGATACGCCTATGAACAAAATACCATAAGAAATTGAGCTGCCTACTGTAAAATCTTAAAATTTAATGCCATTTTTTTGGTGATGGGCCTAAAAGATCAAACGAATTTGCCGATATGCAAAGTTGCGCCAGCATCAGCTGGGTGTAAGGCATCAGCCATGGGTGGGTGAGTGTGGGCACCAGCCATATGTGGGAGGGTGTGGGTTGCCAGGTGGTGGATGGGTGTGGAGTGTCTTGTCAGCTGGTGTACACACTGCACGGAGCAGTGAAACAAATGAAGAAGACCTGTATCTATATAAAAATGGCATTCGGTTACATGAGCTGGCTCAGCATTTCTGGGATAACAACAACTGCAACAAACTATAGAGAACATTTTAGCAAAATTATCACATACACTTAGGTACTTACCATAATGACATTATGCTTTCCATCAAAACATGGAGCAGAGAAATCATCATAAAGAAAATGGGTATGGAAACCATTAAGGCCATTGAAGTGATCTTCTACCCATTCCCAAGTGTTGCCAAAAACATCATAAAATCCAGTCTTGGTGGCTGGAAACATGTTTACTGGCTGTAGATTGCAATAGGATAGAAGTGAGTCATAGGTCGATCTACACGTATAATAAATGTTAAGTGGGAACAGGGAGGCAGAGAAAATTGTCTTAAAATAGCAGTTTTGAGATTATAGTTTGCTAATATAAGTATGACCTTGGCTTTCAATTTAGAAAATAGTTAATACTTTCTTTCAGTATAACAATGTCACTTCATTATTGAAATGAATGAATTAATCTTCAAATCTTTTCATTATTACACAAAAGTTAAAAGTGTGTTTTGAAGTAAAATTTCTTCGTTGTGCATTTTCAGGCATTCAATTGTAAGTGTCTACAGGCAGGAGTTGTCACGCTAAGGTTATTGGCATCTCAATAGTATATGTCAAAGAATGGCACTTTAGATGATCATGTGTGCTTTTTCTTTTCCTCATATGTTGAACACTTTTACTGCACGTTTTCAGCAGTTATTCAATTTATTAATAGTTACACTCAGCATTTCGTAACTTTAGTTGGCTTGGCTTCGTTCGTTCTCAATCTCCCGCTACCAAACCCTGAAAGGGCTTAAGTAGCAGAATGTAGTCCAAAGAACGGAATGCGTTGTGTCGTAGTTTACAGCATGACTGCAATATTTGCACCTTTTGGTCCAACACGTCCAACTTCAGCAAGCATTTTTTGAGTACCTGGTTAGCATTCCCTCTTCGATCCCTTCTCCTTAGCCAGTCTGCCCTACTGCAGCCTGTTATCCAGGATCACCGCGTGGAGGTATAGAAGGGTCTTGGCAGCTCTGGTTCGCTGGCCCTGATGCTAGCAGTCAGCTATGGGTCTCTGACCACTGCAGCTCATGCGCTGCTCAGCATCTTGATCCCGTAACTTTAGTTAATTTAAACAGATTATGTCCTAATAATCTGATGTGGATATGTGAAGTTTAAAGATTATGACTTGCTCATGCCTCAAGAGCTCGTGACTGGCATCATTTTCGATTTTGTTGGCATGTGTGTTTTGTCCACTACATGTTGGCCAAAATATTCTGTCTGTCACATGCTGACATGGCTGTTCTGTCTGCCCCATGCTGACCTGGGTGTACTGTCTGTCATATGTTGCCCCGAGTGATCTGTCTGCCACATGTGTCTGTATCAGCTCAGTTCAGTTGTCTTTCCACTTGTGCTGGTGAATGTCATAGAGATCTCAAGTCATCTTTCAATGAATCAAATGTGTTGTTTATCATTTAAAGCATTTGCCATTGAAGGATTATTATGTCATCTATCCACCTTCCTCCCTCATGCTCTGTAATCAAAACTTATTGTGTTATAAGTATCCAGGGGAGCTGATAAGGCTCACATGAGATGATTGCACCATAATAGTTGTATAAAAATATATTCAGCAGAAGAGCTAGTCCCTCATATATTTATAATGTCCCCATTTGATCTCTCCTGAAGATGATGGCAACCTTAGATACCTAATTTAACATGTTGCTATTTTGCTGTCTTGTGCGTTAGAAAAGAGCCCATATCTGACACTGGTAGCATAAAGTTGGTATCAGTACACTGTTTATCAGTTGTTTATTTGTCCTGTTGAGTGATGGGTTTGAAGTGGCAACAATTGACAAGAGGCTTTCTGACATAGTGTTTTTCTATTTCTCTATCAAGACCATTTCTGACAATACTTCCGCTAAAGTTTGATGATGTTTACGCACATAAATAGTGGACCTGGTGTCCTACTGATCTTGTAGATACTGTCTTTGATGGGCTAATTTTTATATTATATCTTCCACTGGCTGTGTCAAGAGCAAAATTGTTTCGATATCAACTTCTGATAAGTCTCATGACCTCTTCATCAATTATAGAATTCCACCTTTCTTTAACACTGTATTAGCCACTTCATAACCAGAGGCATTGTTATGAGAACTGGTTATGTTTTGAACTGGTGACATCATTTAGTTGATTCAGACTTGCATATATTTGGCTCTTCAGTGTTTCTACTACTGTTAAGAATGCTGCTTATCTATGCTTTCAACTGTTATTGGCACCTATGCTAGTTTTATCAAGACATCTGCCTCTACTCTTAAGATAATGTACAATTTGAAATGTTAATACCATGTCATAATGTTTAAAACACATTTTTTATTACAAGATAAATGATACCTAAACAACAACAGTGATATGAGTCCCAAATTAAAGCCAGGCGAACTTGATAATAAAGATGTAACAATTTTGTATGACAAGCTATGTTTTTAAAAAGGTGATACACTAATATACTTTAAAAATAATGCGATAATTTTATCAAAATCATTCTTATCGATATATGAATAACTAATTATTTTTTTACACTGATGTCAGGGACTTACTGTTGAGGAGCCGTACTGGAAGTTGAGGTTGGCATTAATCTCTTTCTGAAAAATGATGTCACAGATTGTTCCTCTAGTTGCTGGAATCTGAGTGAGAAAGAAATACAAGCTCAAATAATTACACCTGATGCTTTGCCCATATTAGACAAGATACAAAGAGTATACAAAGCACAAATATACAGTGAACTTTTTAGAAGCAAAATGGGAAAAAAAACCATATGGTTTCCATACTGGGAGGACCTCTCTCAATTTTATGGGAGAATCTATTGAACTCCTACAGACATTAAGAATATTCACTGTATCAGATGAACAGCCCCCAACTTAGATTGTATTCTTTGCAGATTTCAGATTACTGCCAGAATCTATACAAAACACCAGAAATGAGCAAATGCTGCAGGAGATCAGATCTGAGCTAAGAAAATCTAAAGGCCCTCAAAATGTGATCTTAAGTGGTTACCCTCTCATTGTGGAATCACAAGGAACAAGACCCAATGTCCTGTCAAAAGCAGGTGGCAGGATGGAACAGTTTGTTTGCATGATGTCTTACAGAGAAGTAAAAACTGCATTCACATTCAGTACAACTCAAAATGGAAGAAAGATATGACAAAGACGGATGTATCAAACTGAAAGGTGCAAATATCGCAGTCAAGCTGTAAACTAGCGACTCAATGCATTCCATTCTCTGGACTACTGCTACTTGCAAAGCCCTGTACAGGGCTTGGTGGCTGGAGATTGAGAATGAATGGAGAAGAAGAAGAGGAAGAAAGATATGGAAAGAAAAGTTCTTGGAAAAGTCTCAAATGCCAAAAGGCATTAAAAGAATTGGATTAGAAAGTGCAAGTCACAGCATCAAACATTGGATGATTCACAACATTCTGTCTATCCTGATGATGTCATGATTATTGCTTGCGATATGCAACTGATAATATACCAAGAGATCAGTGGTGCATGATGAGAGACCAGCATGTGGCCTTTCTGTTAAAGTGACTGGTAAGGCCATTAACAACCTCCAGTATGTAAATAGAGATTAAGACCGTTACTTCATCTATGAATCCTGTGCTTCAGAAGATTCAGAAAGTATTGCTACTGCATTAGCGAATTTGAGACATAGTGACCTTAAACTTCCAGAGTCTTGTGTGCTTCTACTGTGGTAATCATGCTGGTGAAGCTTTCATGGCAATAAAGATGCTACTATCCTGGCTGCAAAAGCACTCATAGAAGGGATATTTGGTGAACAAAAGAGAAATCAATGTCATCACTGTTAGATGATGACACTGCAATAGGGGAATTGGTAATCCACAAAATGAAAGAGTTTGTCATAAGATTTAGGTGAGAAGAGCATAGTCAACTTAAAATCCTGCTGCATCATTTTTGTAAGTTATAGATCAATCATTTCGCTTGCCCTGGGCCCTAATCAATGTTTAAGAAAAGCCTGATTCTAGCAATTTACAGTGCACTTTCATAACCATGGTTTTTATTTGATGAGGTTGGCATCTCTATGTGCAACCCTCTTAAGTCACTTCTTATGACTTGCAAGGTAGGATACGGCAATTCTGTTATGTTTACTCTAAGAACTACCTGTACCTAGCTAAAATAACAAATTAATATTGCATAGCAAGAGTTTCAAAACCATATAATTGTAAAGATAAGAGAAGAAAGTAAAAAATGTAATTGAATATGTAATGCAAAGACTTGTAGCAATTTGGAACATATGGAGTATGATAGAGACACCAGAAATAAAAGAGGAAATAGACAGTCGATTAGTAAGACATGGAGAGAACTCAGCATCAAAATTGTTGAACATAAATATTACGTTAAGTTGGTGTGGAATAAAGTAAGTAGGTGAGGAATAAGGTAAGTAAAGTAGGTGTATGGAAAAAGGTAAGTTAAGTAGGTGTGTGGAAAAAGGTAAGTTAAGTAGGTGTAGACTAAGGTAAGTTAAGTAGATGTGTAGAATAAGGTCAGTTAAGTAGGTGTGTAGAATAAGGTCAGTTAAGTAGATGTGTAGAATAAGGTCAGTTAAGTAGATGTGTAGAATAAGGTCAGTTAAGTAGGTGTGTAGAATAAGGTCAGTTAAGTAGATGTGTAGAATAAGGTCAGTTAAGTAGGTGTGTAGAATAAGGTCAGTTAAGTAGATGTGTAGAATATGGTCAGTTAAGTAGGTGTGTAGAATAAGGTCAGTTAAGTAGATGTGTAGAATAAGGTCAGTTAAGTAGATGTGTAGAATAAGGTCAGTTAAGTAGGTGTGTAGAATAAGGTCAGTTAAGTAGGTGTGTAGAATAAGGTCAGTTAAGTAGATGTGTAGAATAAGGTCAGTTAAGTAGATGTGTAGAATAAGGTCAGTTAAGTAGATGTGTAGAATAAGGTCAGTTAAGTAGGTGTGTAGAATAAGGTCAGTTAAGTAGATGTGTAGAATAAGGTCAGTTAAGTAGGTGTGTAGAATAAGGTCAGTTAAGTAGGTGTGAAGCTAAGAGACACTTTTATATAACAATCTACCTGTGGTCCTCTCATTACGTGATGCTCAGCCTCGACAGGAAGACGGTAGCCGGGACCTTTCCACTTACAGTATGCCTTAGCTTCATGATAGTTGACCTCCACAGGCCAGTCCCAAGGCATGTCTATCACATCAAACATTACACGCAATCTGTGCTGCCACAGAAGAGAACATTACACGCAATCTGTGCTGCCACAGATGAGAACAAATGTTATATATTACCTGTTCAATTTCTGAATCAAAATGCAATATGATGCCTGTTGTAGGTGATTATACATGTGTGCTGCATGTTAAAGGTGATACTAGATCTTTCTGCTGCCTGTCATAGGAGATTATAAATCTTTAAAACTTCATATTTCTAGTGTTCGTGTGGCCAAATGTTCTTTTGGCTGTTCTAATAAAAATTGTGATTTGTACAGGCCTTCTTTGAGATTTGTTAAAAGTTATAGAAGGCAGTTACAATGTGATCATTTCTATAAAATCTACACTAATATCTGTTGTATGGCTAAATAAGGCTTTCCTTGCCATAGTGAGTTTAAAAAACCATTAAACATTTTTTTAAAATGATTTCTGATACATAAGCAGCATACATGTACACAGTTTTGAGCTGCTGTGAAAGCATTTAACCTGAGTATTAATTAAATCGTGACTTAATCTGACAACATTTGTTGAAATAAAATAAATTATGAGAAATGTATGTGCATGCTGGCTCATAAAAGGTTGGCTACATTTTTAAAACAATACCAAAATGTTCAATTGCATACTGAACTTCTACATATAATTTTCTTTGATATAAAGACAAAGGCTAAAAAAAAAGCAATGTTATAATCATAATCAAATGATTATTTTAAAGACGATCTTGTGAAACTATTGTAAAATAAAATGCCTGCAGACAAAAACAACTTTATAAAACACTGCATAAAATAGTACACAACTGATTATTGTTTTTCTTATCTTGCCAATCATTTCTAATCATTTCAAAAATGTGTTAAATCCTACAAAATGTATGGGTTTTTTTTTTTATTGTAAGATACTTTATTTTTTGTATCCCCGTTATAGTGAGCGACACCAAGATGAAATCAAGTATAGCACAACTGACTGGAGGTCTTCAGTCCATCTTCATCATCCTGCTCGGGATGTGAGGAAGGCTACTGCAACCCACCACTGAACATCCTTTTCAGGGCGCACAAAAGAGTAAACCTACTCGTTGTGGCCATTTGAAACAAAACTTTATTTTAGCATCAAAAAGTAAGTATAAAATTATGCTTGGGTGATAATAGATATGGTTTAGTGCTATTTATGATGTAAGTTTTTAAACATTTCTTCCATACTACAATACTAAACTTCCCACTATCTTCTGTCTCATTTCCAGCAATTGTGTTTGCTTCAACATTGTGCTATATCCTTTCTCTTTATAAAATATGATGAGCGCATCTTTCTGAGTATTCCTCTGCTTGTGTGTATCCGCACATCCCCATTAACTTTTTATTGTTCTATGGATTTGTGTCCATAGTGTTTTTTTATAATTTTCTTTCTTAACTCTTAGTATCTGATGCGCTTCTTCAGAGACCATTTCCGTCGACACCTTTTTCCCGGGGCTCACTTTAAGAAACCAAACAGCCACTGCTTTTTTAACATTATTTTATACAGAGTGTTCAAATTTTTGTCCAATCATATCAACACCTAGACATTTGCATCACATTTCCTGAAAAAAGAACCTTGTATGGGAATATCGTCTATTTTAAATAAACATTTGAAGTAAACATGACATTTTCGCTACAAGAGATCTGAAATGGCTTCAAACAGTAAACACAAATGACCACAAGCAAAGATTCTCAGTCAAGCAAGCTTCAGCAGTTATTCATTCGTGGATTTGATTAGAAAATTATGATTTATTGAGTGAGGATAGCTTGTATGACTAGTATTTAGAAAATTATTGTAGTTGACAAAGTTGTCAGACTCTGAAAACATGAGGGTGCCTCCGCGGCTGATTCTAATGACTAGTTCTAGGCGTAGTAGAGAAGCTACTACTTATTAGAGGAACAAATTATGTTCCAATAACAAATAGAATATTGAGATAGATCAATCCAAACTTAGACATGTAAGATCAAGTACACCTGATAATATTGAAGCAATATAGTTTTATTTTTAAAATAAGAAATTTAAAAACTAAAATAGAAAGTGTACAGATTTGGTTGTAAATTATGATCTTTTCTAACTGTAACAACTAAGTTCAAAATGCTTGCAGAATATTTATTTATAATGACACACATACAACTTTCCTAAGTTCTGTGCAATAGATATATTCTACAATGATCCTGAATTTAGAAATTTCTGTGCTGCTGAAGGATTTAAATATTATTGCAAGCTAAATATTTGTTGTTGTGTAAATTTATATTTTTTCTATTCCAATCATTATGTTATCTTTCATATATATTTGAAACTGTTTATATGTTTTATATTTGAAACTGTTTATATGTTTAACTATGTACATATAATAGGTTTTTTTCTTTCTGCATATTTTGAATAAATAAACATACAATTTATTTAGTTTTTTTTTTGGTGTTCACTTTATCTCTCTATTATCTATCATCAGGAATGTGACAATCATCTTGGAATATCGCTACTCTCCGTAGCAGGCAAGATTCTAGCGCACTTACTGCTAAACAGGCTCAACAAGCACCTTGAACAAAGCCACCACCTCCCAGAAAGCCAATGTGGATTCAGAGCCGGAAGAAGAACAGTGGACATGATTTTTGCCGCTCGCCAAGTAAAAGAGAAGTGTCGGGAACAAAATCAGGCCTTGTACACCACATTTATTGATTTTACAAAGGCATTTGATACAGTAAACAGAGGAGGGCTGTGGATGATAATGTCCAAGTTTGGTTGCCCCAACAAGTTCATAACTATGGTGAAACAGCTACACGATGGCATGTGTGCTCGTATACTAGACAGCGGAGCAATCTCTAAAACATTTCTAGTATCAAACGGAGTAAAACAAGGATGTGTACTCGCCCCGACCTTGTTCAGCATGATGTTCCCGGCCACGATGACAGACGCCTTCAGATCATTGGAGCTTTGAATACCCATAAAGTACCGCACAGATGGCAAGTTACTCAATCCCAGAAGAATGAAGGCCAAAACCAAAGTGGCTGGCGACATAATCAGGGAACTTGTATTTGCTGACGACTGCACTCTAATGAGCAACTCAGAACTGAACATGCAGGTTGGAATGGACCGGTTTTCTGCCGCATGCAAAAATTTTGGCCTGACCATAAATGCCAAAAAAATAGAGGTCATGTTCCAACCAGCACCAGGCATGCCGTACACAAAACCAGAGACTACAGTCAGCAGGCAGACGCTGAATGTCATAGACAAATTCACATATCTGGGCAGCACGCTCTCGAGATCTGTCAGCCTAGACGATGAGGTGGCAAGCAGAATAGAAAAGGCCAGCACAGCCTTTGGTAGAATGCGCTCGATGGTGTGGGAACATCGTGGCATCAGCGTCAAGACCAAACTCAAAGTCTACCGTGCAACCATCATTCCAACCCTACTATACGCTTGCGAAAGCTTGACTGTATACTCTGGACATGCAAGGAGGTTAAACCACTTCCACACAGGTTGCCTGAGGTGAATATTCCACATCCGATGGCAAAATCGTGTCACTGACATCGAGGTTCTCTCGAGGGCTAACATGCCCAGCATCCATGCACTGCTAGAAAAAGCACGACTAGGATGGGCCGGACACCTCGTCCGTATGACAGATGAGCAGCTCCCAAAAAACGTTCTCTATGGTGAGCTGAGAGAGGGATGGCACGAGAGAGGGCGCCCAAAGAAACGTTTTAAAGACTCACTGAAAAGTTACCAGATAGACATCGATACCTGGGAATGTCTTGCGCAAAATAGATCTGACTGGAGAAGCGCAGTCAAATCGGGTGTAGCTACCCGCGAAGACGACCGTGTTGTGAAAGCCCGGAAATCCCGAAAACAGCGGGAACACCATCACCTTCTACAAACCTCGTGTGCCCGATGTGTAGCAGATGTTTTCGTGGCCGCATTGGCCTGTTTAACCACAAGCGCACCGACACCCAACAGGGAAATTTGTGACACGGATGATGTCGGCGTTCTTCATCGACAACGATGGACAGCTATTATTATTATTATTATTATTATCTCTCTATTCCCCAAGGTGGTGTGCGTTGCATTATGTTTTTATTTTGTGCTTGCCGGCCCAATGCATCCAACTTTGTCAAGCATTTCATGTAAGGGTCTCCTTCCTCCTGTATTTTGGGGAGCAATCCCAGCACATTTGGGTTGTGAGCTGTGTCTTTTAACCACTAGCCCACGCCATCCTCATATACTAATATAATATCAGTAACAGAAGCCAAGTATAAGAAGTAACTCCTTAAAATGAGCTCATAAAAACTTGGTTTTTGATCACATATACTAAGAGTTAAAGATGATCATACTTCATTACTCGTTTGTTAAATTGAGGCTTTCCTTGTTAGTTAAATTAAATGTTCTGCCAAATAAAACAAAAAATAAACTACTCACTTGTAGTTGCTTTGTTTATTTCTTTTAACAGGATTGTCCAGTTCATATCCTACTCCATTTAGCTCTTCAAAGTTCAGTATGCAGTGGGAATAGCTTGCTAAATCTGCACCACAACCAGATTTACAACCTATTGGGGGGAAATAAAGACACTTTTACTCAAAAGCTTTAACAATATATGAGTGTGAATACACTAGTGTGTTCAAGAATTTATTAGACTTTCTATTTTGTTGCAAAAAGAGTTTATAACAAATACTGAAATTGGCTTCCTTACAGGATGTCTGTGCCAAAGCATTAACATGTTCTTGCAGTTGGGGTGTCTGTAGTTCTTTGTTTCATATGATGAAGTTGCTAGTCCCAACTACATTCTTATTATTTGTTTTTTACAACTAGCACACTAGCATGTAGCTGACATATTCTTTCATCTTTAGTAAAGGGACCTAAGATCCCCACTGATAATTTCAATTTATATATAAATATAATACCCTGCATGTGGATGTCACCATTTCCCTAATGCTGAACGGAAGTATCACTTAGCTTATTGAGTAACCTTGCAAGTCATTTTTGCATTGTTCTAGTCCTTGAATACTTTACTTACCTTGATCACAACACCAGAAGGTTGGGTGCTTGGCTTGTCTGTACTGAACCCACATCCATCCTTCATCTGTCCAGAAGTCTTGCATCTGATATCCACCTTCCTCTACAAATTTTAGGAATTCAGAATTTGTTACCAGAAACTGGCTGGCTTCAAATGGAGGAACCCTAAATGTAAACAGATAATTAAAAATATTTAGAAATATATTATGTATTCAATAGAGTTTAGCTCTGCACATTTGTATTCTCTGTTCAGCAAACGGTTGAAGTAGAACAAAACCACGTAACATAATGGATTCTGATTGATCATTGGAAGCAGAACATCCCCATACTTTCACTTATCTTCTTCTTCTTCTTCTTACTAATATGGTCCATTGAAAGATAATAAAATGCATAATTCATTTCTATTATTTTTGTCATATACTATATTTTTGACATTGTAAGATATATTATTGTACCGCCTGTTATAATCGATACGCATGCATGATAAGGAAGTGTCTGCTATTTATCAGTGTCATAAGTACACGCAACCGCTGAGTAATACATTGCAACATGTTTTGACCCACTTCAACAATTAGTTGAACAGAGAATACTACCTTATTGGATGGCAAGGAAATGCCCTAAATGCTTTAAAATTACCTTTCAGAATACAATAATCTGTGAGGACCTTAATTGCATGTTGAAACAAAATTTAAAGCTAGGCTTGAGGGAGAAGGATCTTGATCCAACTCAGTAAGTTGTTGAATGACAGGAAGACCACAGAAAATCTTTAGTAGCTCTTGATAAATACTTCAGCCAAAATGCTGACAGCAGAACTCATGCAACAAAAAAGGATGATTGAACAATTATGAGAAAAATGGCCTATGTATAAGTAAGCAAATCCTCCAACAAAAAGTTATGTAGAGCAGAACACTGACTATGATAAATGCTCAAATAAATTACAGAAATTAAAGAAGCTAAGCACCCATCAAAATAAAACACCATCAAAATAAGACAGTGTTATAGTGCTAGATTGCACAACAAAGAACTACACTTTTAAAAAAACTATTGCATCCCAATAAATGACTTCCAAACAATCACTAACACCCATCACTGCACCACTCATATACTCCAAAACACTGTTTGGAACAGATCAATATACTGCAAAACACTTTGGAACAGATGAAAAACCTCTGCAGATCTAAAACAGAACAACAATCTACTTAAAGTGCAAGAAAAGATGGAATTGTCTCCTATCAAATCCACCAAAGAGATGCTACTCAACAGTTCAGGAGAACGTTAAAACAAAAGGCAACACATGAAAATAGAAAGAGAGGCACCAAATTCAATGACTCCTCCAACAAAAAGTTATGTAGAGCAGAACACTGACTAGAGCAAATTCTCAAATAAATTACAGACATTAAAGAAGCTAAGCACCCATCAAAATAAAACATTGTAATCTTTCTTTCCGTGTCCATAACACCATGTCATATGACAGAGGTCTCGTGTTCTGCCACACTGACCACCTTGTTATTTCCCTCTAACAGGTCATCCATTGTACATATGTGTAGCAGATTTGGCCTCGCACCTAGGGCTACAGGTATGAACACAAAAGGAGCCTCCACAAAAAATATTCTAAACATTTTTGGACATTCTCTGGAAATGACTATCAATCATTTCAACACCAAAATGCCTTAGTTAATCTAACTAAATGCAATTAGCTGGAGAGACATTTTACTGTTGAAGAAGGTTGAAATTCATTTAATACCACTTACTTGCATGTGACTTCTCCATATTCATTATCCCAGCCATAAGATGGAAAGTCAGTTGGCTTACCAATGGTCACCTCTGTAGAAGGTGCTCTCACCATCTTATTATCACTCACATGAAGGTCTGTAAAAGTTTAAATAAAAACAGATGTAACATCTTCCATTGCAGCAATGCATATAATACATAATTATAGGTGCTCATATTTGTACTATTTTTTTATTTAATTGCCCCATTGCCCCAAGGAACTCTACATGTATACAAGTTATTTATATCTTATTTCTGAAGATTTTGTTAAATGTTCACATCTTTTAAAGTAAAGATAATCCAATATACCTATGTTGTAGAAGCTGAGAGGTGGGACATAATACACCCAGATGAGAGGACAGAAATATCGGACAGAGAACAATTAGCTAGATTGAATTGTATCAACTCAAAGGGATATAGAACTCAGAGATTCTGAGAGAACTGGAACATTAGCTAGAATTGACCATGGGATAGAGCCAAGGGTTATTGTAGTGCAAGAGAAATACCTGTGCTAATTGCACTAAACTCTTGAGAATCATTATAGTTAGACAAGTGTACATAAACAATAGAAAATGATTCACATGCTTTGTATTATTTTTATAATGTGTATGCTGTTTATTAAATAAACATTCACTTGTTTTTGCTGTTTTTAAAATAATTGTTTGTGTTTTAATTAGAGTTGTGAGCTAAGGAGTGATAGTTGTAAGGAAGAAAGTTGATTTGTGATAGAGTGAGTCTGTAGCATAGATATAATTGATACCGTGACTCAGGATACCAATACCTTTAACCCTGTAACACCACATTATGTGCTGGCTATATTAGTTTTTTTTCACCTTACACCGGAAAAACAACATATGCCTTACCGTGGATTTGATCTGCTGCCCTTCTAGTCGGCAGGTGGGTACCAAAACTATTGAGCCGCATGCTCATCTAATTTGAGTCTATAAATATGTTTAGATCAAACTTGACCTATATTTCATAGTTGCAATTCTACACAGCATGGCAGAATATTAGTGACTAAGACATGACATCTCAACTAACCAGTATATTGAGATAATATCTTGATCATATCTATGATCTATTTGCTGTTATATATTGTAAAGCAGAAATGACAACACTGTGCCAAATGCAGACATTGAAGGTATTCAGACACTTCAAAAGATGGTGAAGGGCTGATGGCTCTTTCAGCTCAATTGTAGTATTCTACCTGATCTGAGCCATTTGAGCCCTTCTTTTAGATTCCTTCTGCAGTCTCAGGATTGTTGATTCATGAATTGCATCAATCTAAGATAAAGCCGCTGAGTGAATCTAGTACATTCCTTGTATCTATAGCTAACACTCCTACTGTTGGTGCTTCCAAAGACAAGATATCAGATATTTCATTGCTATGATCCCTACTAAAACTTTCACCATGAGCATGATCAGGCAAGTTGATCCACACAATGTATAAAACCTCTTAGTGTGCTATGTACTTATTCCGGAGCCATCCTTTCTGGACCTTCTAAAGCTTGGATTGAGATTTGAACATAATACTATTTACTGAGTCCTCCTTGTGACAGGAAGTGTAGAAGTCTTCTTTTTCATTTAAAGTAGATAAGTTTCTCTAGGATTTGGTAGCCAGCTCCATGCTCAACCCTCATCAGTCACATCTTGCAATTGGTCAAGGACACAATGGATGAAAGGACAACAGTCAGTGACTAACAGCTGACTGCTTGCATCATGGTCAGCAAACCAGAGCTGTCCAAGATTCTATTCCACCTGGAAACAGACTGCATCCGTGCAGTCTGAATGAAAGAGTGAGGATTGAGAAGTAAAGCAAACCCAGTGCAAAAAATGTGATGTGCTGAAACTGGATGTTCTGGGCTGAAAGGTGCAAATATCACCGGCTATCTCTAAACTATGACACAATGTAATAAAACATTCTTTTCAGGACAAAAAATGAAGACATATGACATGTGGCAAGTATTATTCTTTGCATCCCTTAAAGTTTCATGTAATACTTGGGTGCATGATCCATGACCTCATTATAGTGTATAAGCTCAAGCATAGTTGTATGGTTTCATCAAAGAAAAATATATTCCAAATGTGCAATCAGGTTTTGAAGTCACAAAAGAGTCTGAAACTTGAGGTTATTTCACTCACCAGATTTGAAGGGTCCATATTTAAAGCCATCTGGACAAACAACTTTATCTATTGGTAGCTGTCTAATGAGGACAGATGATGTTTCCAGATGAATGCGCTCGTGATCCATTCCCATCATTATGGCCCACTGTTAAGGGAAAATAAGGTATAATAATAAACAGCCCAAGATGTGAGTGTATATATGTAAGAGAGTAAACAAGTGTTATAAATACTTGTCATCACTGTATGGCAATGAAACATGAAAAATGGACAATAGTTTGAAGAGGAATTCAGGTCACAATTTGGAAATGGAGAAAAATTAGATGCATATTGTATAAAGTGAAGAAAATACAAAAGGATGTCTCAGAGAAGTCATGAGATAATTACTGTAATTGTTGGGATCAAGGTCTTCTTTCAGGCTGATCAATATCTGATGTGAGGTAACCAAAACTCTATTTTGTTCTGCAAATCTATTGGGCCAGTTATTAGAGGGTGCTATTCTTAGAATTCCCTGGTTAGTCTTTTAGACTTTCATTTAGCTATTTTTAGTAAGTAAGTTTGTGGGTGGTGTCATTTCTGTGATTTGCTTAGGCTGGGTGAAGTGAGAAAAATTATTTAACAAAGTCAGAGTCAGATGAATGAAAAGATGTAACACTTTACTGAATATCATAATAGAAAGAAATGTAGAGAGCAAATGCTCAAAAGTAATACAACACTATAAGTGAAGGAAGTGAGAAATGGATGCTGTCAGTTTGTACCATCAAGAAAAATGATGTAAAATGGAGATTCATGGCAGTAGACATTTAATCTAAATTGACCAGTGATCTAATTTCTACCTGTTTGAACATTACTATTAATCTCTTAAGATCCTGATCAGCAGAGAAGTTATTCAAAGAAGAGCGACAACAGTTTTCTAACATGATCATAACAGAGCTGTTATAAATATTTGTATACAACAAACCAAAATAGAAATAAACATAAAAATGCAACACATTTTATTTTTAACTCTTGATTATCGCTAATTTTATCAGAGAATTTGACAGTCGAGTGCATGATGAGGAGACAGCAAGGCCTAGTGGTTAAGTGATGCTTGAAATAAAGAAAAATGTTCACTACATATATTGAGTCAGGGGAGGGTTGTGCTCTGCCTGGCTAGAGGTTGCCCAAGTCATTCCACTCAAATGACAAGTAAAACCGTGAGAATCAATATACTGGATTGGTAATCACCCGTGCCAACATGGACCGCACTATCTGCTGGGCATTAGGGTGGAAGCAATAACTGTGCTAATGATGATATTGAACAATGTGATATCAATGGCTGATCAGACAGCAAAATCGCACCACAAAATGTGTGAACACTATATAAAATTGGAAGAATTAGCATATGAAATGAATAGCTCCAATTAGAATTTGCTGAATATCTGAGAAAGATTAAACTTTTGTAATAGATGGAATGTTGACACTATGATAAAAGTAGGTTCCATAAAACATACAAGAAAGTCCACAGAGGTTGAGGCAAAATAATACAACTGTAACAATGAAACTCTTAGGAGAGAGATTTAGAGAAGTGAATAATGGATGGAGTTCTCAACAATGCAAAGAGTTTTGTAATGCAACAATAAGCCTCACACAAGGGGAGCCTATCAGCTGCTGAAAAACTTGATAATATACCCTGTGCCAAAGTCTGAAATGATCAGAGATGTAGACGGTCATATTTTAATGACACATACAAACATTCTAAACAGATGAATTCTTCTTCTTCGTACGCAGTCAGACAGTAACCATTATTTTTTCGAAAAAAGCGGCGGTCATCCTGAGGCTGTCGACACTGCCATAGAGCTTTTCTTGTGGTTCCACTGGTGATGGCCACATCTGCTCTCTCTGATCCTCGTATGTCGGGCAGTTCTGCAGCAGATGTTCAGCGGTCATTTTCCCGGTACCACACGGGCATTCGTCGGTTCCACCTATCTTCAATTTGTTGAATAGGTGGTACCTCAGACTATTGTGGCCAGTGCGAAGTCTGAAGACAACGGCCTGCTCTCTTCTATTCAGCTGGTAATATGCATCGTTTTTGGTGTAACCAGTATGTTCGGTTTCCCATTTGGTCCTTAAACAGATGAATTCAACATTACTCATTTGTGTATTACAATCAAAGTAACAGATGAATTCAACATTGCTCATTTGTGTATTACAATCAAAGTAACAGATGAATTCAACATTGCTCATCTGTGTATTACAATCAAAGTAACAGTGATCCAAACGTGCTATTGCACACTGGCACATTTGAGGACTGTGATCAACCCATTTCAAGAAATGAAGTTGAAAAATATGCAAATATGTACCAATTATAAAACCATTACTCTAATCAGCTATGCAAGCAAAGTAATGCTTAAGATCATTTTGAATTGGTTACAATCAAAAGCCAAGACAATAACAGGAGAAGAAAGAGCTATCTTTCACACTGGTAGATGTACTAATAAATAAATCTTTTGACCTCTTGACTGCAATCCACCCCACCACGAAATGTCATTTTCAGGGCGCATAAAAGAGTAAAGCTACTTATTGTGGGCATACACAACAACACTACCATTGGTGCCTACAATTACACATCATGTTCTATCTGATTCTGGAAATAATGAAAGCATCTGTTCTGAATGGCCATCATAGAACAGTAACTGAAGGTCAAAACCATATTACTAGTCTTGGTTTTAGCTGATGACATAGATCTTTTGGTTGGTAATGAAAAGGAACTACAAGATATGGCGACCAAGTTTGATATTACCGCTCGGCAAATGGCATGGAAATAAACAGATAAAACACAGATAATGATGAATAAGAAGAAAGGAATCAATTAAAACATAATTGATGGCCAAAAGCTTAAGACAGTTAACAATTCAAATATCTGGGATCTGCAATTGGAGAAGAAGTAACCAAAGCAGGCCTAAGAACAAGGACTGAACATGTAGGGACAATTCTCATCTTGACTAGGTCACTATGAAAAGATAAGGAACATATCACTTAAAACTAATATCAAAATAAAGCAAAAATTGGTTCTCTCTTGATTCCTATATGATTGTTAAGCATGGGCACGAGCAGCTTATCCTTGGAATTACATACAGGGGTTATGTCACAAATGTCAACATATGAAGTACAATCCAACAGTTTATCGGACCATATCAAGACAAGCTGTCAGTGGTTATAATTCACAAACAACAATTGTAGGACTATGTGAACAGACTGTCCAATATAATACTCTAGAGCAGAGTTCCTGGCAACAGAAATATAGGTCACGGTTAGATGCACCGGACAGATGATATTCAGAAATGAAAAAATAAAATTGTAAAAGAAGTGAAAACAATTACTGTCGATATACAGAGGGGGTGATAGTTGATCTGTGATATTGTGAGACATGATGCTTGTTACACAACCTGCCTAACAAAGATTCATACCATTTTCTGGGATCAAGAAGCTGAGCAGCGTTTGAGCTGCAGTGGTCAGCGACCCATAGCTGACTGCTAGCGTCAGGGCCAGCAAACCAGAGATGCCAAGACCCTTCTACACTTCCACGTGGTGATCCTGGATAACAGGCTGCAGCATGGCAGACTGGCTAAGGAGAAGGGATTGAAGAGGGAATGGTAACCCGGTACTCAAAAAACGCTTGCTGAAGTCGGATCTGTTTGACCGAAAGGTGCAAATATTGCAGCCAAGCTGTAAACTACGACACAACGCATTCCGTTCTCTGGACTACATTCTGCTACTTAAGCCCTTTCAGGGTTTGGTAGTGGGAGATTGAGAACAAACGAAGAAGAAGAAATCATTTTCTGGCCAAATATCATCACCAACCAAGAGTTACTTGCCCAGAGCAATCAAGAAGATGTGAACACCGTCATAATTGGTCAAAGCTGGAATTGGATAGACCATGTTCTAAGAAAGAATCAGTCAATATCACCAGAGCTGCTTTGGTATGAACCCCAGAGGGCCGACTTAAGACAACTTGACAAAGAACCGTAGAGGCTAAAATGAAAATTAGAGCTGGGGCGCTGTACGAAGGATAGCTGCAGACCAGGTGAAGTGTAGGAGTTTGTTGATTCCCTAAATGATGCCATCAGGTGCGACGATCACTGATCACTTTGTCAGTCACTGGCCAAAAAACGTAGAGAAAATATGTGATGCCATTCAACGTCATAGGCAACTGAAAAATGAGACACAAAAATGAGACAAGAGACAAAAATGAGATGAGAGACAAAAATGAGACCAGAGACAAAAATAATACAAAGACAAAAATGAAACGAGAGAGAAATGAAATGAGAGACAAAGATTAAATGAGAGAAAAATGAGACAAGAGACTAAATTAAGACAAGAGACACAAAATTGATACAAGAGATACAAAAATGAGACGAGAGACAAAAATGAGATGAGACAAAAATTAGATGAGAAACCTATTATGGCATACTGCTCTTTAAAAAAACAAAGCACAAATTATAATTGAAGGGCATGTTTTATGACCACCACCCATGTTCTAACAATATGATTTAGCACTAGCAAATAATGGACCTCAAATGTCAGCTAAGTTAACCTTTACCGCGCCACAGACTGTAATTTTTCTCAACAAAAAACTCAAATTTTGCTCACACAGAGGCTCACATTTTTGCCCAACGACGATATAATTATATAAAACACTAATGTAGCGCTGCACAAAATACGAAAATGCAGCTAATTTGATAGTACTCCATCGAAGCATCCTTCACTACTAACTTTACCCGCAAAAGTCTAGATCGACTGATAAAACAGAGTTTTGCAAGGTTATATTCTTCTTTTTTGATCGGTGTGGACTCAACCCATTATTTGGGATTGTGAAGTAAGTTGTTGAAGATCTTTGTGAAGTAGTTCAGTTTAGTTTGTTAATATAGATGTAATAAATATGTTTTTGGTGTAACTACAGTTGTGCCGATATTATAAATACAGTATCAATATTTTGTTGTGATTCTGATGGATTATATGATAAGCGAGGTTGCCCAATCGGTAAGTCTAAAAGTTTGTAATTTTTTTGGATAAATTTTCACAATCTTTTTCTATCTCACTAACTAACACACACACAACAAAAACAACAGTACCAACAAGTTCTTTATTAATGTATGTCTCTGTGCACATCACAGTTATATCTATAGGTCAACTAATGAAAAGGTTACAAGCTCTCAAAGTCGACAACCAAAGTAAAATATGACATGCTAAAAATGAATGTAGCTGCAGGGCAATATGTGTCATTTGTTAGCGTGGCTTGGTAAAGGTTAACTAGAAATGATAAATAGGCATACCCAAGGACTATCTATTGTGATGGGTAACTCAAGCTGTGTGCTGTCAATGACTTTCAGAATAGAGTTGCGGACAATCTTTCTGTATGCTGCAACTTCTGATACTGGTGGCCACTTGTAGCTGCCTCCCATTCTGTAATTCTCCTAATCAATTGAATGAAAATCAATGGAAATCATTATTATTTGCATAATCAGTAAGTGCCATCCTTAGAAACAGCAGTCCATCTAAAGATTTAAAAAAAATTAATTTAATATCTTTTTAATTGTTTTATCATGATTTGTAATACAATATGATGTTTTGGGACTGAGTTGTTTTGAGTTAAAAGAAGCTTTTACTATCAGTCTTTATCCTATAAGATAGTTTTTTTTCAAAGTATATTTTTGCTGCTTTATTTACTTTCTGAGCTATGTTTTGCTTGTCAAAATATTTTAAATATGTAGAACCATTTCAGAGATTGAGTGTCAAACTAAATTTAAGACAACACTATATTCAAAACAATGTGCAACTTATAATTAGTTGAAGGTACGCCAGGCTAGAAAGAAAAACTATTAAGCTCTAAACACTGTTGAAGTTATTCTGTGTAGTATGGTTGTGATGAGATTGTTAAAAATAGTTTGTTTTATAAATATACTTTTATATGTACTGTTTTCATTTGCTCAGTCATAAGGCATTGACTGTTTTTTTGTACTCATTTTAAATTACTTTTACCTTGTTTGTGTTTAATTTCTTTAATTGCTGAAAATCCAAACTGAAAAGAAAAACACCTCACAAATGGCTAAAATAAATGACCTATAATGTCATCATCATGTAGCATGTCCTTTGTAGAACGTTGCTCCTATCACAGTCTGTCTGAAAGAAACTCGTTCCCTTGCCAAAACACCAGCTTCCGCCACTGTCATACTCAGGCATTCCTGGATGTCTTGGTGCCATCGTCTTCTTGGTCTACCCCTTCCTCTTTTGCCTGGCACCATACCTTCCATCACCGTTCTCTCAAGACCGTTGTGTCTCTTGATGTGACCAAAGTATTTGCATTTTCTAGCCAAAATGGAATTGATAAACCAGTTCTCCTCTATGCTCAACTCTTGTTCTTTTCTCTGTCCCGGGTATTCTGAGGATCTTTCTGTAACATTTTGACTCGAAGGATTCGATTCTTTGTCTAGAAGTTTTGGTAATCGTCCATGCTTAACAGCCATAAGCTGCCACAGGAAAAACACAGACTCTCAAGACTTTTACTTTTATCGTTTTGTTGGTGCCCTGCCATAATTTTTTCAGGCTGTTCAGTCTCTGCATTACCATAGCTAGTCTTCTGATTTCTTTCGAGCAGTCACCATTTTTGTCAATTCTGGAGCCCAGATATTCAAAATGTGTAACCTGATCTATTCCTTCACCACTCACTGTAAATTTATGCTGACATTGTGTTTTATCGGTGGTCATTACTTTTGTTTTGTTTATGTTTATGAACAGATTTTGATCTTTACTATGTCCATTAACGGCTGAAAGTAGCTGCTCTAGCCCTTCCGCGCTTCTTGATAGTATCACTGTGTCATCTGCTTATCGTAACTCTGGAATCTCGTACCCCCCCAATCGTAAATGGGTCGAAACTTTCAATGTTCTCATCTTCTCGTACATTTCTCATTATACATTCCACATATATGTTGTACAGATAAGGTGAGAGGATACATCCCTGTCGGACTCCCTTTTGTACTGCAAACCAATCTGATGTTTGCCCACATACTCGGACAGCGGCTTGTTGATCTTGGTATAATGTTTCAATGAGATGGACTATATGCAAAGGAAACCCCATTTCCTTCATGATTCTCCACAGATTTTGATGTTTTACCATGTCGAAGGCCTTAGTGTAATCAATGAAACATGTGTACAGGTCTACATTAAACTCTCTACATTTGTCATAGATATTCCTTAAATTGAATATGTGGGCCCTGGTCCCTCTGTCTTTCCTAAAACCTGCCTGGACTATGTGAATTTCAGATTCAAACCTTTTCTCTATCCTTCTTAATAGGATTCGCAAGAGTATCTTGCTAGCATGACTGATCAGTGCGATAGTTCGGTAGTTCGTGCACAGCTTCAGGTTGCCTTTTTTGGGCAGGAGAATGTAGATTGATTTCTTCCATGCTTCTGGCCACTCTGCACTGTGCCATATCTGTTTACACAGCTTGTGGTAGACTCGAGCACATGCCTCTCCTCCTGCTTGTATTAGCTCTGCTGGGATATCATCGCATCCTGGGGACTTTCCCTTTTTCAGGCTTTTAATTGCAGAGCGTACTTCTTCCAATGTTGGTTCAGGTTCTTTCTCATCCTTTGGTAGGATTATAACTGAGCGCTTTGTGCTATCTCCATACATGGTTCTGCAGTACTCTCTCCATCTGTTCAGTATGTCGTTGGTTTCTGTTAATGTGTTATCCTCTTTGTCATTTATGACATGTGGATCCGGATGGAATTCCCTTGTCAGTGTTCTTATTGCTTTGAATGCATCTCTTTCTTTGCCTTGTTGTTGTAGGTTTTCTATATCCTTACATGTTTCTACTATGTATCTTCTTTTATTTTTTCTTATTTCTCTTCTAACTTTTCTTGCGCAGTTTTTATATGCTGTGTTGGTCCCCTTACTTCCCATTTGTTTTAATTGTTGCCTTTCTGCAATGAGTTTCTGTGTTTCCTCTGTTATATAGCTCAGTGTCTTGTGCAATATCTTTGGAATCATTTCTTCTGCTGTCGAGATCAAAATCTCCCTTGCGTACGATGTCAACTCCTCAGATGTCATCTCTTCCTGTATAGCAAGCAACGCCTCAAATTTGTTTTCTACTTTGATGTTGTATTCAGTAGGTATTGCTGATACATCGAAGCGTATTGGCTGGCAACATTTGTTGATCTTTGATAATGTCATACATTGACAAAAATTGGAAATAAAATTGATATTACAAATCATCCCTTTTCATTACAAGTTGACTAGTATATGTTTATAAACGCAGGTGTGTTATGAGGGGACGAGAAAAAGAGACAAAGAGAGAGAGTGTGTTTTTGTGAGAGAGAGAAAGAGAGATACAGACACACAGAGAGAGAGAGAGAGAGAGAGAGAGAGAGAGAGAGAGAGAGAGAGAGAGATAGAGAGAGAGATAGAGAGAGAGAGGGGAATAGTGAACAAAAAACAGATTAACTCACTGTGTCATCCCAGCTCATCTCATCAACACCGGTCTCAAACATAGTCTCAAAGTCAAGGTTGATGCGATCCTGGGACATTTACACAAAATCAGTTACTTCTTTAAACCTACAGCAACACTCCACCTACACTGTATCACCAGAATATTAGATATTTATCAGCACTATTTTATCAAAACGACAATGGCGACTGTTCAAAGGAAAATCAGAAAGAGATTTACAATGGCAATGCAGGGGCTTCACAACCTGAGGAAACTATGGCAGAATACCAACAAATCAACAAAAGTGAACATTCTGAGAAAATGTTTTCCCGTGGCAGCATACGGCCCCGAAATATGGACAATTACTCAAACCTCAAGGAAGAGAATCGAGTCCTTCGAGACAAAATATTATATATAGAAGGATCCTCAGAATACCATGGACTTCTAAAAAAAAAAAATGCAGAAATTCAACAAAAGTGTGGCATAGAGGAGAACTGGTTTATAATTTTTAAATGAACAGAAAATCTAAATACCTTAGCCACATAAAAGACATGCAGTCTTGAAAGAACAGTAATGGAAGATATAGTGCAGGGCAAGAGAGGCAGGGACAGATCAAGAAGTTCATGGCACCTAGATGTCAAGGAATCCTTGGAAATGATGGAGCAGGGAATAGAGATTTGGCAAAAGATTGAGTTTCTTTCAGAAGGGATGTCATGGTAGCGATGTTCTGCAAAAGACATGCTACATGATGATTTTATCAATAAACCAAGCTCATTTGAGTATACCTGTTTTGAATTTTTTAAAAGCCACTGTAAGCATGTAATAAAAGGTGACTAAAGAGGGTTTATCTATGGTAAAAGCATACAAGCTTACATGGTATGGGCATGTACCAAGATTGTCTGGTCTGGGTTAATCAAGACGATCCTGCAAGGTACTGTGCCTGGAAACTGGGAAGTGTAAGGCAGAAAAAGAGATGGAAAGACAACATCAAAGAGTGGACAGGAAGGTCCATAGTTACAACAAATATCCTGGCCTAAAGTGAAGTGGTGGGAACTGGCTCAACAAACTGCAGTAGAAGTGCCCCAATGACCTTTCAGGTTACGGAATTAATGATGATGATTAATGAGGGTTAAAATTGGGGTTAAGAAATGAATGATGTGAGTTGTTTGTACAGTGTCGCTCATTGTCCCTTTTGATCATAACATGGTAAATGAGACACACCTGTTCACATTTTTATGCATATGACTATTTAAACCATCACTCAAAATACTTGGACACAAATTGTATGTAAAGGAACCAGTTGTGGCCTTGTGCCTCACATAGAATGAAAAGACAAATTAATCAATCATCCATCAAATCAATAAAAGTAATACAATGTCAGTTTATCATAAATCCTCTATCTTCAATTTATTGTCTAGGAACAACTCACGAAATTTTACTTCAGAATAGAAACTGGAATCAGCTTTTCTCTGCATGTGATATTTTCAAGGCATGAAGTAAAAATATGTCTCGCCCAATACCGATTCAAAGGACGAATGAGAAAAGAGGAGGGCTGAACAGGGGGTCAGCTCCCCCACCTCATTAACTTAACGTCTTTATACTGATTTAGAAGACTACAGAGTCTGTATACAACCAGTTTCTTAGAGGGTGGTTTTTACCGAAGTGCGAGTCCATCTTAATAGACTCAAACACTAAAGCTAAGTACACCCCCAGTCAGTTAGGCACCATCTATAGCTACTCTTAACAAACCTCCTGAGGAAAGGTACAAATAACTTTGGTAGATTTTTAATTTGAATTTTGTCAGAGCAGCGGCTGCTAAGCTTAAAAAAACCCAACTTGCTACACAGTTCAAAGCAACCTGTCTAATAAAAAAAAGTCATAGACATGACATAGATGTCTGATGGTAAACTAGGACGAGATCATACCTTAATGAGACCAGCAAGCATTAGCTTATTGATGTAGACTGCTGCTGTATGCCCATAATAGAATATCAGGGGAAGTCGCAGTCGGTCAGGACATGTGTAAAACACAGCTTCATCTGCAGATATTGTTTAGAAAGACATGTACTAATCACTAGATATGTGTCCATTCTTTAAAAAAAACATTAGCGGTGAGAAAACATGTTTTCAAATCCATACCTTCCAAGGCAAGTCTCAAATCCTCATTAATGAAGTAAAATCGCAAGTCTTCAAGTATATGTTAGTCTGAAGTCAAGTCCTTCTGGGAAAGTGAGTTATGCACTTAATTTCATCACTTTTCATAGATTTTAGAAGCGTTCATGCAAACTTAGAAGGCAACTCTTAGCCACACTTAGCAGGCATTTAATCTGTGTGATTGGCAAATAGCACCATGACTTTAATAGAAGAGTCTTCTTCCTCAAATAGCACCATGACTTTAATAGAAGAGTCTTCTTCCTCAAATAGTTCATCACATTGTTCTTCACATATTTTTACATGCTCTCAGTATAGCTGTGGTCGAATTATCTTTCATCTCACACACGTAGCTTTCCTGAAAACGATTAAAAAACCTGGTCATTTCGGACTAAGGTGATGCCATGTTTACACTATTTGGTATGAGACGTAATGGTGAAGGAAATTACAAACCTTTTAAGCCCAGAAAAATGCTTTCATTCAAATCAAAGCTGTTGTTCAAGTAGTCCTTGATGTCCCTGAAATTTATGAGCATGTAATATTAAGAATTTTGTACATCAGGATTCCAGTCTGCTATACATAGAATCGTTTTTTCCACTGGTCAGACTTATAGGTGCCTGGTCTCTCTCAGTAAATGATGAAATGTGTGGATACTGATATAATTGCAATAGACTGTTGGTTGTACAATTTCAGAATATAGATGAGGAGGGAAAGGATAAGGTGAGGATTGAGCAGAGGTAGATAGAAGTTACAAAGTCAGCAGCCCACTTTCTGTGAATTGAACAGTTAGAAGTTATGAAGCTAGTAGCAAACTTACTGAGAATTGAAGTGTTAGATAGAAGTTATGTAATTAGTAGCAAACTTACTGAGAATTGAAGTGTTAGATACAAGTTATGTAATTAGTAGCAAACTTACTGAGAATTGAAGTGTTAGATAGAAGTTATGTAATTAGTAGCAAACTTACTGAGAATTGAAGTGTTAAATAGAAGTTATGTAATTAGTAGCAAACTTACTGAGAATTGAAGTGTTAGATAGAAGTTATGTAATTAGTAGCAAACTTACTGAGAATTGAAGTGTTAGATAGAAGTTATGTAATTAGTAGCAAACTTACTGAGAATTGAAGTGTTAGATAGAAGTTATGTAATTAGTAGCAAACTTACTGAGAATTGAAGTGTTAGATAGAAGTTATGTAATTAGTAGCAAACTTACTGAGAATTGAAGTGTTAGATAGAAGTTATGTAATTAGTAGCAAACTTACTGAGAATTGAAGTGTTAGATAGAGGTTATGTAATTAGTAGCAAACTTACTGAGAATTGAAGTGTTAGATAGAAGTTATGTAATTAGTAGCAAACTTACTGAGAATTGAAGTGTTAGATAGAAGTTATGTAATTAGTAGCAAACTTACTGAGAATTGAAGTGTTAGATAGAAGTTATGTAATTAGTAGCAAACTTACTGAGAATTGAAGTGTTAGATAGAAGTTCTGTAATTAGTAGCAAACTTACTGAGAACTGATGTGTTAGATAGAAGTTATGAAGTTAGTGGCCCACTTACTAAGAATTGAACAACGTTAGATATGTTATGAAGTTGAAGTCAGTAGCCCACTTACTGAGAATTGAACAAAGGTAAATATAAGTTACGTAATTAGTAGCCCATTTAATTAAAATTGAACAGTTAGATAGAAGTTATGTAGTTAGTAGCCCATTTAGTTAGAATTGAAGAGTTAGATAGAAGTTATGTAGTTAGTAGCCCATTTAGTTAGAATTGAAGAGTTAGATAGAAGTTATGTAGTTAGTAGCAAACTTACTGAGAATTGAAGAGTTATATAGAAGTTATGTAGTTAGTAGCCCATTTAGTTAGAATTGAAGAGTTAGATAGAAGTTATGTAGTTAGTAGCAAACTTACTGAGAATTGAAGAGTTAGATAGAAGTTATGTAGTTAGTAGCCCATTTAGTTAGAATTGAAGAGTTAGATAGAAGTTATGTAGTTAGTAGCAAACTTACTGAGAATTGAAGAGTTAGATAGAAGTTATGTAGTTAGTAGCAAACTTACTGAGAATTGAAGAGTTAGATAGAAGTTATGTAGTTAGTAGCAAACTTACTGAGAATTGAAGAGTTAGATAGAAGTTACGAAGTTGAAGGTACTAGCACACTTACTGTTTAGTGCATGTAGACAGGTCAATGGGAGACATGGACGTAAACGTTTTCTTTCCTGTTAGTACATCCATCTTGAGATTAAAGGAAGGTCTGGTCTAGCAAATCTAGGCTACTAAACAGTCTCTAGGCAACGTAATGTCAACCAGTTACGAACTTGATCTAGATGGCAGAAAAATAAACAGATTGTTACAAATGCATAAAGTTATCAGGTTAGTGTGAAACATAGAGGCAATACTTGGGTTGACGAAAAAAGTTCTTCTTCGTTCTCAAACTCCCACTGTCAAGCCCTGTAAATGGCTTTGCAAGTAGAAGGATGTAGTCCGGACAATGATGCGTCGTGTAGTAGTTTACAGCTTGACTAAGATATTTGCACCTTTCAGTCTGACACATCCGACGTCAGCATGGCATGTTGGATCCTGGGTTAGTCTTCCCTCTTCGATCCCTTTTCCTTAGCCAGTCTGCCCTGTTGCAGCCTGTTATCCAGGATCACCAGGAGGAGGTGGAGAAATGTCTTGTCAGCTCTGTGTCGCTGGCTCAGACTATAGTTGCGAGTTCTAAATCTGCAAGTTTTCTTGCAAAAAAGAAAGTGAATAGTTCTCATAATGTAGGGGTTCGAAATATTTTTGTCAACACAACACACTTCACAAAAATTCTAGACTTACTTACTTTCCGTGTCCAAGCGGCACGTGATACAGTACGCAGCCAGTATTCAGCGACATGGATTGCCTTGTCATTGGCCTCCAACATGTCTCACCTATTGCATGTTTCCTGGAGGTTTGTGCAGGTCATCAGGTGGTCTGGGTCACAGTCACATGTGTCTTCCTCTGTGCATCCCAATAGTTTTATATTGCTCTTGCGCCGTGATACACCAGTTCGAAGTCTATTCAGCGACTTCCATGTTGTATATGGTAGATGATGTCCGGGGGGGGGGGGGGGGGAGTTCCTCCCGAAGTTCCATCTCTGGGGCCTGTACCCATTCGTGCCATCTCTCGATACGGCAACTTTTAGGATGTGTCTGTATGTGCTATGTGGATTTTATGAAGCTATGTCTGGATTGGAGTCTTGTGTACCTGATGTCCAAACATTGGGTGCGTTGAGTTGTGCTCTTCAAACACTAAAGATAAACATATCAATGGGTAACGGTTCAGAGACCGCTCAAGGCTACTACAAAACAAAACCTGCGTTACTTTCACAAGGCCGTCATCATTATCTGTGTACGTTTTATCGACTGTTTACCCTCAGTACCGCAACAGCTTATATATCTACTCTACAAAAGGTGAGTGACATTTAAGAAGGTAACGATATTTGTGTACACGTGTGTGTTTGTTTTCTGAGTATTTTTTTTTTCCTAACGAAAAAGATAAAGCACTGTATTTTGCTAAATATCTTCTTATTCGTTCGTTCTAAATCTCCCGGTATCAAGCCATGAAAAGGGTTTTGCAAGTAGCAGGATGTAGTCAGGAGAACGGAATGCGATGTGTCTTAGTTTACAGCTTGACTGCGATATTTGCACCTTTCGGTCCGACTTCACAGAGGAGCACGTGACCGAATGGTTTCGAGGCCTGCCTGTCGACAAGGAGGGCAGCGGTTCGAATCCTAGGTATGGCATATGTTATTTTTCCGTTGGGGGGTGAAATAAACAATCATAGCCAGCACACGACGTGGTCTGTAGACCTCAGCCTTCAAAACCCCTCGACTACCCCAGCAATGGGAAAAATGTCGTATGGCAGTTTCTTTTTCTTTTTTTTTTTCAGTAGGCATTTTTTAGTACCTGGTTAGTCTTCCCTCTTCAATCTCTTCTCTTTAGCCGGTCTCCTCTGTTACAGCCTGTTATCCACGATCCCCGCGAGGAGGTGTAGAAAGGTCCTGACAGCTCTGGTTTCGCTGTCCCTGACCTAGCAGTCAGCTATGGGTCGGTGACAGTTGCAACGCATGCGTTGCTCAGCATCTCGATCCCTTGCTAAATATGAGTGATACATATTACATTAATATATAAAATCTTATATTTTTTAATTGACAAAGAGCGTGGAAATACCACTACAAATGGTTTCCTTTTAAATAGCCTGCGTCAAAGCATTAACATGCTCTTGTACAGCTAGTGTCTGTGACACTTTTTTGCATGATGAGACATGAGTCTCTGACTCTGACATGATTGAGGACGAACGAAGAACAAGGAGGAGATTAAGATTCGCTTTAAAAATTACTTGAGAAAGAACCGACCTTTACCTATGGGTAAGTCACGCGTTAATGAACAAACATTTCAAAACCTATTTTAATGGCGACATACTTTGCCAAATATAGACGGTGTTCCGATACAACACTTCCGAGTTTATTGAAACAGAAATTAAAATGGTAAATTAGTGAAGCGACTAGTGGCCCGTCGTGAGTTGGGACCATAGCGTGATAGAAAAGTCATTTGCTTTTGAATTATTTTGTGTGATGAGAGTCTATGCCAGGGTTTCTCAAATGGTGTTCCTCGGTACACTAATGTTCAGCGAGAGATGTTTAAAGTTCAACCTGAGATTTAGAGGTTCATTGCGAGGTCTCTAGTGGTTCAGTGCGAGGTCTCTAGCGGTTCATTGCGAGGTCTCTAGTGGTTCATTGCGAGGTCTCTAGTGGCTCAGTGCGAGATGTCTCTAGTGGTTCAGTGCGAGATGTCTCTAGTGGTTCAGTGCGAGATGTCTAGCGGTTCAGTGCGAGGTCTCTAGCGGTTCATTGCGAGGTCTCTAATGGTTCAGTGCGAGGTCTCTAGTGGTTCAGTGCGAGGTCTCTAGTGGTTCAGTGCGAGGTCTCTAGCGGTTCAGTGCGAGGTCTCTAGCGGTTCAGTGCGAGGTCTCTAGTGGTTGAGTGAGAGGTCTCTAGCTGTTGAGTGAGAGGTCTCTAGCGGTTTAGTGAGAGGTCTCTAGCGGTTGAGTGAGAGGTCTCTAGCGGTTGAGTGAGAGGTCTCTAGCGATTGAGTGAGAGGTCTCTAGCGGTTCAGTGCGAGGTCTCTAGCGGTTGAGTGAGGTCTCTTGCGGTTGAGTGAGAGGTCTAGCTGTTGAGTGAGGTCTCTTGCGGTTGAGTGAGAGGTCTAGCTGTTGAGTGAGGTCTCTAGCGGTTGAGTGAGAGGGCTATAGCGGTTTAGTGAGAGGTCTCTAGTGGTTGAGTGAGAGGTCTCTAGCGGTTGATTGAGAGGTTTCTAGCTGTTTAGTGAGAGGTTTCTAGCTGTTGAGTGAGAGGTCTCTAGCTGTTAAGTAAAATGTCTCTAGCTGTTGCGTGAGAGGTTTCTGGCGGATGAGTGAGAGGTCTCTAGCGGTTGAGTGAGAGGTCTCTAGCGGTTGAGTGAGAGGTCTCTAGCGGTTGAGTGAGAGGTCTCTAGTGGTTGAGTGAGAGGTCTCTAGCTGTTGAGTGAGAGGTCCCTAGCAGTTGAGTGAGAGGTCTCTAGCTGTTGAGTGAGATGTCTCTAGCTGTTGAGTGAGAGGTATCTAGCTGTTGAGGTCTCTAGCTGTTGAGTGAGATGTCTCTAGCTGTTGAGTGAGAGGTATCTAGCTGTTGAGGTCTCTAGCTGTTGAGTGAGAGGTCTCTAGCTGTTGAGTGAGAGGTCTCTAGTTGTTGAGTGAGAGGTCTCTAGTTGTTGAGTGAGAGGTCTCTAGTTGTTGAGTGAGAGGCATCTAGTTGTTGAGTGAGAGGTCTCTAGTTGTTGAGTGAGAGGTCTCTAGTTGTTGAGTGAGATGTCTCTAGTTGTTGATATAGGTCTCTTGTTGTTGAGTGAGAGGTCTCCAATGGTCCATTTTTACTCCTGACGAAATATAGGGTTTCCACTGTATTCCTTATGATAAGCCTCCGCTAATAGTGTCTACATTTGCACTGGCAGTTTCTGTGGCAATTTATTTTACACGATGATACTAATAGCCCCATGCACAACACTCATTAGTCGTCTTTCACAATGTGCTAGTAGGTACTGTATGCCACTTATTCCCTGCCAATAGGACGATACCGTGTTCCACACAGGTAGGCAGCAAAAGTGGTTTCCCCTATTTTGCTTCTTTGCCGAGGCGTTGTGTATTGTATTGTTTTGTCGTTGAAGGCACAGTGTGTCTAAGAAAAACAAGTTTGTTTAACGGTCCACATTTCACGGGTACAAGCCCTTCGAGTATAGTGAATCCGAAGACAAGCAAGTTTGGATTGTGAGCAAAGTTTGGATTGTGAGCAAAGTTTCGGTTGTGAGCAGTGTTCTAACCGCTTCGTCATGATAGTCAAATAGAAAAACACTTCTACTTTGTTCTTTCTTAACCTATCCATTTATGCTGATTTAGAAGACTCTGCCGATTCTGTGTACAACCAGTTTCCTGGAGAGTGGTTAAACGATGTGCGATTTCATCTTAATAGACTCAAACACTAGAGCAAAGTAGACGCGCAGTCTGTTAGGCGCAATCTATACCGCTCTTAACAAACCACATAACCGTGCCCGGTGTTATGCCATGTCACACAGTTAGTCGTCTCTTATGACATGCTTCCGGTGAGACAGTGATGCTTTTCTTGTCCTTGTCATACACAAAGACCCCGGCGGACCACTCGGGACTTTCTTAGCGACGTCAAAAGAGTGACTGTTTATATATTTGTAGGAGAAACAAATGTTCGAGAAAATAAATACAAACAATTGCAATGACAGGAAACAAATTAGCGCAATCTAACGAGAAATGAAAAACAAAACAATAATGACGATAAAAATAAAGGGTTGTGGTGTAAAGACTGCTTGCCCCGGGAATCGACGCGAATTGTAAAAAACCAAATGCTTACTATGAACAAAAACGTTACACAGCTGCTGGTTAACACAGTGTTGCCAAGAGAAATCAAGGGGCATGACCCAACTATATTTCAAGGAAGATAAGTCAACGATATTTCAAGAGAAATTAGTCGACAATATTTCATTGGACGAGTCAAGGAATTTTATTAGTCACCAGTAAACGATATCTCATGGGCCATGAGTCAGCGATATATCAAGGACTTGAGTCAGCAATATATCAAGGGTTTGAGCCAACGACATTTCAGCGAAGACTTCTGTAATCGCTAAGTCATGCTCATCGCATGTAAAACGGTCACATCCCCAAATACAACCTCGTCGAAGGAAATTCCTATTTCAAAAAAGGTACGTTAGTGGTCACCGTGACCAGCTGGCAAGAGTCTAACGCTTCGGATTCGCTAATACCCATACCGGGAGGGGTCGGCTATAACGGCATAGCCGACATTGGTCGTTTTGATAACACCACAATATTTTATGTGACGCTGACGCAGTCAGCTCACATAATTCACTACGCTGCCCTACAAGGGAAGAGGTTCCAATGGTCGAACCCACAACTTGTCGTTACGATAGAGCATATGGTCAGAGAACGGGGAAAAGGGTACCTTACACTGGGCCCCTTTAACCATCAGGAAAGAAGCAATCCAGCAAAAATGGAGGCCCAAATGGTGAAGTACAACCTGCAAAAACATACAGCCGATAAATGGGCTTTCTATTACAAACAAACAAACAAACAAAAACACACAAAAAAAGCCGGTCCCCCATTATATCACTATCCACGTTACAGGACTGTTGGAGAAAAACTGGAAAATGTGGGTGACGCTGACTGGCAGGAAAACTCCATGCTAAACCTGCGGTCAGGCATCGCACTGGTCCAGTCAATGCCCCATACAAACCAGGCCATATGTCAACCCCAAAAGACAAGAGGAAACAAGCAGCACAACATAACCAAAAGAAACACAAAACGCTACACCAACAAATACGCAGACAGCCACAGAAGACGGGTTCACCGAGGAGGCCAACAACAACAACAACAACAAAAGAAAATACAGAAAACAAAATGATATTAGACTCCCGAAATGGAAAAAGAGACAGCCCAAGCAGTCCCATGAAGCCGCCCCGCCCCCCCCCCCCCAATCCTTGCAGAACAAAATGTCGCCAACAAAAACACAAACGTAGCTGAGACATCAGACACCTCCTCGACAACGAGCGATGGAGATAATACTTTCGCCAATAAAACGACAGGCACACCTGAAGCAGCAGACATCCCCGAAGAAATTCTTTTCACCAAAGCAGACAACCTCTCTTCAAAAACAACAACAGCAAGCTTCAACTAGACAAAACCGTTACACACGAACAACAGGAACCTGCTACACCACGTCCAACAACAACAGACAACAAAGCAGACGACAGAACAGACCAGATCCACACTAAAGAGCTTTGGACACACGCCATCGACAAACTTTCAATAGACGACATCCCTGTACTTGTTACGGACTTTGAAATTCCAGATGAGGAATACATTTGACATTTAGATAAATAATCTGTGTAACAATAGATTCATCTACGCTGGAAACATTGAGTTTTGTTACCCTTCTGACACTAATTCTTTCTTACTCGTACTTTAGATTTCTGAACGAATTTCTTCTTGACTGTATCATGTCTAAATACGCTCTCTCGCCCCACTTCACCGGGATACCTTTCGCTCAACAAATAAGAAAAGACAAAAGAATTATAGAAGAAGCTATAAGATTAACTAAACTTTTAGATAAGAATGCCCCACAAATCCATTTACTTCAGGAAGAACTAAACACATTTGAAAATCACAGAGTACAAGGAGCACAATTAAGGCGTAAATTAAATATCATAACACAAGAGACACCCAGCAAACAATACTTGGCAGTCGAACAAAACATACAACAAAGTAGACATAACAGCAGGGTGGATGGTACTACCATTACAGACAGCGATAAAATTGGTGAGGCGTTTAAAATCTTTGACACCCACCTGTACTCAGCAGAAAGCTCATCTACAGAAATAAGTGAAAGCAGTGAAACTTTCACAAAATGATTGAAAGAGCAAGACAAAATAAAAGTTAGCGAGCAACTAACATTGGGAGATCTTAAAAATGCTATCTACACTTTTAAAAAGTGTAAGAGTCCTGGCCCTGATGGCCTGACTGCTGAGTTTTACTCCACGTTCTTTCACGTGTTGAGTCCACTCCTTCTAAGCGTCTTAAAGGAGGCGTTTGAGAAAGGGGAACTCCCACCCAGCTTTAATCAATCCTATATCACACTAATATATAAACCAAACACTGACAAAACTGAAATTAAAAATTTTAGACCCATCTCCTTATTAAAAACAGACTACAACATATTAACGAAAGCCCTAACACTAAAACTCAAACCCTTCATGAAACACCTAATCCACGAAGACCACCAATGCAGCGTACAGAACAGAAATATCATCAAACGCGCATTTTTTAAGAGACATCATTCAATACACACACTAAAAAGATACACAAGCAGCAATACTTTCTATAGGCCAAGAAAAGGCATTTAATAGTTTCACATGAATATTTACACAAAAACAGAGAGAAATAATATTGGGAAATACTTTACCTACTGGGTCAAAATATTATACAATAAACCTGAAAGTAGGTTACTGATAAATCACACACCTACAGACAAAATACAAATAAATCGATTGGTAAGACAAGGATGCCCATTATCTCCATTACTATATGTGCTTGTATTGGAATCAATCTTAGAAGAAATAAGACAAGACAAAACATTTAAAGGGACAGAGGTACCGGGGAAAGGAGAAACAAAACTTATAGCATATGCAGACGACACTGTATTTGTCCCATCAAATTATACATCAATAGAAAACATCTTAAATACCTTTGAAACCTTTGGCAAATAAAGTGGCTCCAGAGTAAATATTATAAAATCCCAAAATTATGGGAATAGGAAAGTGGAAATTTAAAACTGATTTCCCCTTCCAAATGCAAGAACAGAAACTAAAAATATATGGAATAGATTACCAGACAAACCCTTTAAATAAAACCAAAGAAATATGGCGAAAATTAACAAAGAAGATAAAACATAAGTTGGAAAAATATAAATTTAAAACTACAACAATATTTGGCAGAAGTATTATAATAAACACTTTCATCATACCTAAAGTAATATATATGTGTAACATCTTCAGTCCCCGACTAGAGATCATCACAAAAATAAGAGTGCTCATTAAAAATTTCGTTTTTATAATCACTAAATACAGCCGTAAACACAAAACTATAATGCAAGACAAAAGCCGAGGCGGAATTGACAAGACATTTCAACAAAAATCTCAGCTCTCAGAATAAAATTTGTAAATGAAATAATCGCACACTCCAAGGAATACCCACTAGCACACTATTATGAAAGACTTAAAATTAGTAAATTTTGTAAAATTTAAAATAACATACATTTCTTTGGAAACGCATCACCCTGCTACAAAGAGTGTAGTAAATACATGCAAGGAAATGAACACTTAATTATGCTAGAAACTAAATTTTTTTTTTTTTAAACTAGTACAATCCCAAGAGCCATCACTTAAAAACAGAATAAATGTAAGATAACTTTTCTTTATTGAAGACTATACATATATATTTAGTAGCGTTCACGCACTAAAAATTTTACCAAAAACTAAAGAAGTTACATACAGACTACTATATAATTTAACACCAATAGGACGCAAAAATTACAGTTACGAAACCCGCACACCCAAGTGTAAATTATGCAGACAGAACATCCCAGAAAACGAAGAACATATATTTTGTAATGCAATATTGTAACACAGACTGTAGATACATTAAGACAGATTATAAACAAACACACAAATCAAAGTGAATATGTTCCGGACAATTATGCTAAATAACATTCCCAAAACATATAAAAACACACAAGACACATTACTAACACTCTTGACAACATTCAAACATTTAGTTTGGACCTGCAGGAACAAAGCAACATACGAACAACACATTTACACTCCAGAACTGTTTAAACATATATATATATACAAAATGATTTGTAGACTGCTTCAAATTTTGAATGAATTTGTTTTCTTTATAATGAACAGCAAAGTTGCTGTTTTTGTCCTTTATTGTTTAAAACAAAAATTGTTTACACACATTATATATTAAGTTATAACATGGTTAAATTTCTACAAACATCATTCAATGAAGACCCTCTCTTTTATTTCTATTATATCTTTCTCTCCTTGCATTCCATTTCTTTATTACTTAATCCTTTGTCTACCTTTCTATATATATATGTTTCCGTTCCTTCTCTTTTAATCTCTCTCCTTCTATCCCCTTTTCACTTTCTATCATGCACTAAAATATTCCTACGTGATGTCAATTCAAATATAAATGTTTGTTTCAACAAATACACTTGATGTTTCTCTGATGTAAGAAGTAAATAAAATTCAATTTAAAACGCAAATATATTCTCTATGGACAGCTGACGTGTGGTAAAAGAACAGCTGGCCAACCATAGCTGAGGTTCAAAGACATGTAAGCGGGATATAAGGCACTGGATATTGATCTGACATCTTATAGCTGCAGACCGATCCAAATGGAGACGCAACTTGAAGAGCCACCTTACTCTGGTTGACAATAAGCTCATGCAACACAGAGAAGTTAAAAGACAACACCGCAGGAAAAAGGAAAACCAAGGTCGCATCAACCAATAGTTAGACATGACTGAAATCGGGCTACTTACTGAGTCAGTTATATTTCAAGAGATACCTTTTAACGATATTTGAAGGAACACGAATCAAGAATACATCAAGGTGTGTCAGTTTCCACAACGACTAGAAAAAGATTAGCCTTAGTAGTTGCTGTCTTGAACAAAAGATAGTTTAGAGGGCTAAATAAGTCGTGCCATTTTGCGAGGACGATCGCTCAAAATAGAATATCTTAGAATAATGGTTGCTGCAGTAGGTTCCACATGGGTAATTCAGCCAAGATTACAGACGTGGAAGACTGAGTGTTGTTTGCAAAAGGTTTACTTTGCTTTTCGACGAAGGTAGGTCTCCTCATAATCTCTCATACCAGGACGTATCAGTTATTGTATGGATGCTTGTGTGTATGTTTGTGTCGAGCTGTAGTGCTTCCTTTGCGTGTTCCGTTTCGTAAATTGTTTGCACCCTAGATCATCAGTTGTTTACGTGTGGGTGGAGCAGAGAATGCAAAGTCAACCAATGACAGAGAGAGAGAGAGAGAGAGAGAAAGAGAGAGAGAGGAGAGAGAGAGGAGAGAGAGGAGAGAGGGGGAGAGAGAGAGGAGAGAGGGGGAGGGAGAGAGAGAGAGAGGGAGGGAGAAAAAGAGAGAGAGAGAGAGAAAGGAATAGAGAAACACTCAGTGGCTAAAAATACACTGACATATATTTAATAGATAAGGAACTTTGAAACTCAGGAGGACTTTTATTATTGTTCTCCTCTATCATCATCTTCTTCTGTTGCTTCTTCGGCGTTTGTCTTGACAAGGACGTTGTGGCTCTGTATAATTTACAGTGATTCTGTAATATCTGCGACTTTCGGCCCAACACATCCGTTTTCAGCACGGCATTTTGGGGACCAGGTTTCCTTTCCCTTTCCGATATTTAGTCTCTTATCCAGGCTGCTTGGATGCAGTCTGTTTCCAGGGCCATCACTTGGAAGCGGAACAGGGTCTTGGTAAGATTTGGGTCGCTAGGCTTTGAGTCGCTGGCTGCGGTCACTGCTACATTTTTTATCCTGAGGTCTTTTATGAGGGGGATTGGTGGATGAGACTGGCAAGAAAACATATTCTTACAGAAAGGAAACATACTCATACAGAAAGGAAATATTTCCATACAGAAAGGAAACATCATCATACAGAGAGGAAACATCACCATACAGAGAGGAAACATTACCATACAGAAAGGAAACATCACCATACGGAAAGGAAACATCACCATACGGAAAGGAAACATCACCATACAGAAAGGAAACATCACCATACAGAAAGGAAACATCACCATACAGAAAGGAAACATCACCATACAGAAAGGAAACATATCCATACAGAAAGGAAACATACCCATACCGAGAGGAAACATACCCATACAGAGAGGAAACATACTGTTACAGAAAGGAAACATACCCATACATAAAGGAAACATCACCATACAGAAAGGAAACATCACCATACAGAAAGGAAACATACCCATACAGAAAGGAAACACATAATTACTTGTAAGACAGAAACATAGAATACCACAAATGTGCATAGACATATTTAAAACAGTGAAAAATGATCATACTGTTTATCATCATTTGAAAATAACAGATCCTTCTCACTTAATCGTCTTCTCCATTGGGGTGTAATTTCCTATCAAATCATTTAGTCGTTCCTCTTCTACCCTGGGGTGTAGTCTCCTATCAAATCACTTAGTCGCTCTTCTACCCTGGGGTGTAGTCTCCTATCAAATCACTTAGTCGCTCTTCTACCCTGGGGTGTAGTCTCCTATCAAATCACTTAGTCGCTCTTCTACCCTGGGGTGTAGTCTCCTATCAAATCACTTAGTCGCTCTTCTACCCTGGGGTGTAGTTTCCTTTCAAATCATTTAGTCGCTCTTCTACCCTGGGGTGTAGTTTCCTATCAAATCATTTAGTCGTTCCTCTTCTACCCTGGGGTGTAGTCTCCTATCAAATCACTTAGTCGCTCTTCTACCCTGGGGTGTAGTCTCTTATCAAATCACTTAGTCGCTCTTCTACCCTGGGGTGTAGTCTCCTATCAAATCACTTAGTCGCTCTTCTACCCTGGGGTGTAGTCTCATATCAAATCACTTAGTCGCTCTTCTACCCTGGGGTGTAGTCTCCTATCAAATCACTTAGTCGCTCTTCTACCCTGGGGTGTAGTCTCCTATCAAATCACTTAGTCGATTTTCTACCCTGGGGTGTAGTCTCCTATCAAATCACTCAGTGGCTTTTCTACCCTCGGGTGTAGTCTCCTATCAAATCACTTAGTGGCTTTTCTACCCTGGGGTGTAGTCTCCTATCAAATCACTTAGTCGCTCATCTTCTACCCTACTCTGGGGTATAGTCTCCTATCTTCTACCCTGAGGTGTAGTCTTCTATCTACTTACTTTGTCACTTTTCTTTTACCCTGAGGTGTAGTCTCCTATCAAACTTAGTCGCACATCTTCTACCCTGAGTTGTAATCTTCTACCAAATTACTTAGTCCCTCCTCTTTTACCATGAGTTGTAGTCTTTCTACCTACTCACTTAGTCCCTCCTCTTCTACCCTGGGGTGTAGCCTTTCTGCTTACTCACTGCTCTTCTACCCTGAGATGTAGTATTCTACAAGGGGTTAACTTGGAGGGACAACTGAACTGAATTGATACTTGTATTTGGGGCGGATTTAGGAAATATGATGGGGAAACATGCCAAGCTCTTTATAAAAAATGTAGTGAAATCTAAAGATGTGAATTCAATAAGATCTATAGAAGGGTTAATAAGGCTTGCCAAGTAGAATTAGTGGGGATCTCTGTGGTGAAGTGCTTCATCACTGGAGCTACGGAGTTCGTGCTTAGTGCGATGCCGAGAGAGAGAGAGCTAAATGGGGGAAACCCGAGGCGATGAAGTGGCGTATGTTACATGAGAGATATGTTTTAAATGTACTTGCAATTTATTTATTTTTTTAAATTAAAGTTAAAGTAGAATTAGTACCATGTATATGGTTCTGAAATATGGAGATAACAGATACTTACGAAAAAGGTATATTTTTTCGTAAATGGTTTCCTGCGCAAAATGCAACATTGCAAGTGTAAGGAGTCGCAGGTGGCGGTTGGTCTCCGTGGGGTAGTGCTCGGTACGCAATTGGCTATCAGGATATGTTCGGGATGTCTACTCGTTCATGCACATTGGCCATGGGCCAATTTCAGCTTGTGTAAGTGGCTAGTCAGTCTCTTAGGTCCCGTCCTCATGCAGAACAGGATCACTTGCTACGCTTGATCAAGGCAGTGATAGTTATCCTCGTTTGGTTGGCTTTCCCTGTGGCTTGGATAAGTGTCTTGCTTGGAAGATGATTATTTGTTCGTTTTGTTCTTGTGTTGCTCCCTCTTATGCTAACCTGTCTGCTGCCTCATTTCATGTGTGATCGTGTCCACTGCAGCACTACGCTCTCTTTCTCAAATTTTAGTTCGCTCAAAGCTTTCTTAAGCTCTAGCAGTTTTATCATTTTTGAGGGCTTGCAGAACTGGACATAGCAAGTCAATTAATGGCAACAGATTGTATTCCTTTCCAATGCTTATTTCTGCAGCAGCAGTTATAGCCTGTACTTCAGCCGAATGGGCTGAGCATAATTGACCAGTGGATGTACTAGGGGTTCGTTTTCTTTATCTGGGTCCACAACATAGATTCCTGCGTCTCCATTCTTCACTGCTCTCGTTGCTCATCCATCAGTATATGCCTGAATCCGTGGTTCTCTGAGGTTCATCGATCATATCTCATGCTACTGATTTCATATGAAGAGCATGCAATCGTCCACTAGTCACTTTGTGACAGACTGCACAACCGAAGACAGGGTTGAGACTACATACAATCCACTACCGTGTCGTGGATCGAGTCCGCTTATGATGATCCGCTTCACCGCGAGAGAGTTTGGCCTCACTCAGAAACATGCCCAAGACCCACACACTGAGAGCTAGACGTGATGCCCCTACGGCCCAATAAAAGGGTTACTAGAAAGACGAATCATGTGGTGTGAGGCGACTAAGGAGCGTTGGGCATGGGGCAAGCGGCTATTCCAAACTGCAGAAAATATAAGCCTCCAGAAGAGATGTAGAGACCAAATTTGGCTTTACACCATGGCAGAGTGAAGTGATTAAATCATGTATCCAGTGGTTTTTTTTTGTACAAAAAAATATTTGTACAAAATATTTTTCCATATTAGCTTTTATTTATACTAAGAATTTTTTTTTTTAAGGGGGGGAGGGGAGGGGCAACAAGAGTGTAATTTTTTTTTAATGGTGGTTTTCTTTGGGGAATTAGCTTCTTTATTTTTGTTTTTATTTGCATTCAAGGATCTGGTAAAATGTGATAGGTAAACAAGTCACACTAGTAAAGACTGCACACAATTTAAGCTCTCTAGGTTACTGTGAAGAGGTTGAAAAAGATTTTTTTAAATGAAAGTCCAAGCAAACGAACAACTGTTTTGTCAAGTAAAAAAATAATGCTTCCAAAAATAAAGGTGAGTGTACTTTAAAAAAAATTGAATGATACAAAGAATTACATATTGTAACTATGAGTTAACAAATTTCAATACTTGAATCACATTATTTTTAAGGTGGCAATACGGCGTATCCGCAGGAGAAACAAAAAAAACAGTACTGCATATATTTAACACACAAGTGGTCTTGGACTTCGTAGACAAGATTTTTTTGCATCTGTGGGCCTCATTTGGCCCACGGACTTGAAATGATCTCCATATAGATTAGTCTGCAACAATTTACAGCACAAGTACAGGAGTAAGAAGTTCCCTACAGACAAAAATGCTGAATTGGTGTTATTAAAATGAATGCTACTTACAATTGGCCAAATGGAATGTATATCTTGAACAAATCTGTGCACAACCTCAACCTCCGGTACGTGGCCTCCAACAACACGATGTTATAGTATTGACAGGTCTAGGGGTCAGGTAAATGCCGCGAGTAAGTGGTCACGTGACGCCGGTTACCCATTGAAAAGTTTACGGCCAGGTCCGCATACACTCCATTCTGATTGGTCACACCTCTGCCCCACCTTGCTGTTTGTTTATTTAATAATAATCTCAGGGGTCAAAGGTCGAGGTTTGAAACCAGTTGCCTGTTATTATGAGCGAACTGTTTTCCCCCAAGTTGGTGTTACTGATTACGTCAACTAGACTTTCCCAGTGAAGAAAAACAAATTTGAAAACAGAGAACTTGATTTACGGTTTAACAATTATGTGGAAATAGGAAATGTTTACAAATACATACACACACACACGCACACACACACGCACCCGCACACACATGCACATACACAAACAAACACACATATATGCACGCACATACAATCATACATACAAATGCATGCAGACACACACGCACACACACACTTATAGACATATACATATATGTTCAGTGCCACATTAAACTCACGCTGGTCTTGAGAGAACAGAAATTAAAGGTATTATGCCGGGCAAGAAATAGAGGCAAACCGCGAAGGAGATGGCACCAAGATGTCAAGGAATGCTTGGGCGTGACACTGGGGCAGGCTGGAGATTTGGCAAGAGATGGAGTTTCTTTCAGATGGATTGAAATGTGAGCGACTTTCTGCAACGCGTATGCCACATGAGAGATATGTTTTAAATGTACCTGCAGTTGTCAATGAAGCGAATATGGCGACAGCATGCCTTGCGTTGTGATATGTGATTGCATATGGCTTGTATTACTTCTGCCTTAAAGTGATTGCTGATCAATAGTGCGCTCCCATCAACTCCCTTGGCAAATGATACCTGGCTCGCAATTGCGCAGATGGGCCATACTGTATGAAACATAAGAAGAATACCTACATTAAAAAACAACGGAGAGCATAAGATACAGTCAATTGTTTCACAGGAGACCTTAATAATTAAGTCGTCAGTTAAAGTAAAGTCAAGTTTTGGTTCAATGGATGTGTGCACATTTGCATGCCTAATCCCATGACAGCTAACAATTGTTGCAGGCTTACATTGTTGCTGTTGTTGTTTGTAAATGCTCACAATGAGTAGGTCTCCTCTTTTGGGCGCCCTGAAAGGACGCTAAGTGGTGGGTTGCCGTAGCTTCCCTCTCATCGTGAGCGTGCTGATGAACGTGGACCAGGGTCCTCCAGGCGGTTGTGCTATTCTTGGCTTCAACTGCGTGTAGCTCACTACTACGGGGATTAAGTCGATCTCTCACGTTGTTAGCCATGTTGCCATGAAAACAGCATGTTTCCAGGAAGGAATATGGGGACGTCAAGGTGAGTGTCTTGGTTAGTATATTTTGCCTGACCCTGACTAACATCTCTGATCAGTATATTTTGCCTGACCCTGACTAACATGTCTGGTCTGTATATTTTGCCTGACCCTGACTAACATGTCTGATCAGTATATTTTGCCTGACCCTGACTAACATGTCTGATCAGTATATTTTGTCTGACCCTGACTAACATGTCTGATCAGTATATTTTGCCTAACCCTGACTAACATGTCTGATCAGTACATTTTGCCTGGCCAGACGTTAGTCAGACTTGCTTAAATCCACTGCTGGCGAAAGAACATGAACGTGACTTCAAATTGTATCCCTGCGTGAGATTCCGTACGGCAGTGTCGACACCCTTGAGATGACTGCTGCATTGGATAGTCTTTGGTGTGAATGTCTAACGGTGAGCGATGAAGAAGTCGACTGTCTACTCTTGTAACCTTCGAGTGGTACATACTTTCTACTACAGGACTGGCCTGCTTGCCATATTATCGAATCATGTTCCAGTCTACCCAGTTGTAAATGAGTAACTGAGAGGAGAAAGAGAACGGATCATCTCCCTCACCCCACCCCTTCCTCAAATATCACCGCCATAACACAAGCATAACAGATAACTTGTGCATTTCTTTCTCCTTCTTGGTCTATTACTCTCTCTTCTTATCTTTCATGCACTTCTTCTTTTCCTCCTCTCCCTTCTTCATCTCCTCTTCCTCCGCCATCTTTGTCACCTTTATCTAGTTCTTCATCTCTTTCTTCTCCCCCTTCATCTCGTTCTTCATCGCCATCTTTGTCACCTTTATCTAGTTCTTCATCTCTTTCTTCTCCCCCTTCATCTCCTCTTCCTCCGCCATCTTTGTCACCTTTATCTAGTTCTTCATCTCTTTCTTCCATCTCGTTGGTGGACGTTCGTGGCGACGATTATAGGTGTAGTGCCACCATGATGTCACTTCACGCGCCCATCTTTTGTCAAACATGCGCACCACGTGGTCTGCCCACGTGTACTTTCTTATCAACGCCGTATCTACAACGTCACTGAAGCAGGTTTGACTCCTGATGGCGGTGTTGCGGATGTGATCTTCGTAGTGAAAGTGTTCTATGCTCAATCTCTCGTTGAGTAGCTTGGAGCTTCGTCATATCGCTGTTTTGAAGGTTCCACACCTCGCAACCATATACCATGAAGCATAGGGCCACCACTATAGCTGGTCTCTTTATCTGGCACCTGTTTTTAAGCATTAAAAGTAGCCATTTAAATAACAGGAGCTATACATTGTGAGTTTGCTTGCATCACACACAACTCTATTTAATCACACTTTAGGACAAGCTTTGCAGGTAACAGTGATTATTCTTGTCCACCATTATTCGAGTGTATTCTTATCAGTGTTTGGGATTTATTGCGGTAGGACCAGAAAGGCAGTTCGAAAAGAAATTTGCTAATTTTCAAACAACCCATTGAATTCTGCATTACTAGACCTGCACGTGACTGCTACGAGGAGTCAATATGAACCATATCAGTTTAATGTTTACTCTCAGCAGTGAATCAAAGTTCACCTCCATTTTGGAGATTTCTATTTAACAGGAAGTGACATTTGCATTTATGAAGTGTTTGACAATCACATCTTTCATGTCCCATGTATCATATAGACTTACGTATTAGTATGCAGCTCTCTCTCTCTCTCTCTCTCTCTCTCTCTCTCTCTCTCTTGGTATATATTTCTTCTTTTTCGTCCTTTTCTTCCTAGTTTGTCATCAGCCATCCCCACCATTGACTCCAACAAAGCTTTATCTGTGTTTGTTTCTATGAGGCAGGTTGCGTTCAGCGACCGAATGTCCTAAGCAACCTTCTTCAGTACACATTTGTTCAGGGGTACTTTTCAAGCCTTTGGTTTTGCCCAGTCTAGCTGCAAGGCAGCAATTCTGTGTTTTCAGTTGTCCATGAAAACTGTCTTTCTGGACTTTTTTTAACCAAGAAATCTTTTTACGTGGGATAACTTAGTATGGTGGTCAGTCCGCCGAGACTGTTACAGAGATATGGTCACTGTTATACGCAACTTCTCAGAGTCATACGTTAAACTTGGCTACTTTAAGGTAGACCTAGTTTTAGAGCCACTGCAACTAGCTGTAACACTGGAGCAAATGTCCACCTATGTTATAATCCCTCCTGCAGGCTCTCTATGTCATCCGGTGACTGACAGGCTGGCATATCAACTTGTCCCGGCAATGATCTGCTGCGATATGTATTGGCTTTTATGTCAGCTGGAGATGCTCATCCCAGGAATCATCATCCAGCAGGTGCGTGTGACCGACCTCGACAAGGCTAATAACGTAGACACACCAAGCTCTCATCCTCAGGCCCGTGTAATACCACTGGAGCACCTAGAAGACCTTGCGTATAAATTAGGCCTCCAGATCGCATAGGTGAAATCCAAGATACAACCAACCATGGCTGCAACCCCACAATGGCATGACTGATTGTCGATGGCAACCTAGTCAACTTTACTGAGGATTTAATATACACGGGCAGCACACACAACTCTGACTGACCAGGTCACCCGGACATCATTCGCAGAGTCGACCAGGCTGCCCCCTCCTTGAACGCTTTGCATTGAGTCTGGAACCAGCAGAGGCTTTCACTGAACACCAAGTCACTAATTTACATAACCCGTATCGTCCACATCCCGATATACGGTTTCGAACATGAACTGGTTTGCAAGGCGATCAGCAGTGCCTTGACGCCTTCCACATTCACAGCCAGAGGCGCATTCTTCTGATCCACTGGTGCGGATAGATGGGACGTCTACCCAATTTGTTTAAACTATCAATCATAAGGAAACAGGTAAGACCATCACACTAGACGGTAGAAGAGAAGCGATTAAGCAATAAGTCCAGCCAGTCAAAATGTGAGGTGTTGACCAGAATAGCACAGACAATGGCGGCGCTTGCACGGCTTAACAAAATCTGGCAAGATAAACGGTTAGCACTATGCACGAAAATAAGATTAATGCGCACACTGGTCCTGTCAATATTCCTCTATGCGTGTGAGACATGGACAGTTACAGCTGACCTTCAACGAAGGATACAGGCCTTGGAGATGAGATGTTTCCGAAGACTTTTAAACGTTCCGTACAAAGATCGAGTTACAAATGAGGAAATACGAGATAGAATTACAACAGCAATAGGGCCTTTTGAAGACCTCTTGGCAACTGTCAAAAAAAGGAAACTCGCTTGGAACGGTCACATATCGAGATCAAATGGTCTTGCAAATACAATCCTCCACGGAAAGGTGCATGGCAGACGACGAAGAGGCCGTCCCAAAAATAGATGGGCAGACAACATAAAAGAATGGACCAATCTCCGACCAGAAGAGTCACAGGCAGCGGCATCTGACAGAGAAGGGTGACGTGGCATTGTGAGGATGTCTTCATGTGTGCCCCAACGACCTCACCGGTTACGGGATGACCTGACCTGACCAGCCAGTAGTAGTATGGTAATGCTAGAGGACTATACAACAATCTCTTATCTCTAGCATTCCCCGACACAGGCAGGCGCAAAGACTTATTTAGAATTTCAATGTACAGCTTGTAAAAAAATGGCTGTCAATGTCGTCAGGAAATGGACCAAGTTCACAGTGAATTCGTGAATTCTTTACTATCTCTACCTGAATGTTTAATTTGTACTTCACTTTAAGTAAATCTAACACTGACCTCATAAGCTTTGTAGAAATGTAATTACTGAATTTACTTTTGATTACAGAGTGAATGAACTGGAATAAATCAAAGTTAAACAGTGACATATTTTGACACCATAAAAAGACATAACTTGCTAGCCTTCCTGTAAACTTGTGCCCTTATTGGGTCAAGTATGTTGTCCGTAGTGTCAAGTCTCTGCTCTTGATGGATCTCTGTTATGTCATCTATCTATCTGTCATTCGGTCTTACCTATCGTCTTGTATTGTAAGCGTACAGTGAAGTGGTAGTTGATCAGGTGCATTGCCCCTCAGATGACCGTACCATTTATTCAGTCTTGAAATGTATTCAACACAATGGGTAGTTCTAACCATATTTCTGAAATCATCGTGTCTCATTTTAGCTTTTCTAGTGACACCTAAGACTTATAAAAAATATGTTTTACACGTTGTAACTTTCCTCCAACTCTTGAGTCTTGGAAAAGAACTAGATTCAATTATGTAGCACGGGATAAAGATGCTGAGCATCAGTTTGGTCATATAACAACAAAATGATTAACATTACATTTATATCACCTTTGTGCTACATAATTGGCTTGGCTTGGCTTCGTTTGTTCTCAATCTCCCGCTACCAAACCCTGAAAGGGCTTAAGTAGCAGAATGTAGTCCAGAGAACGGAATGCGTTGTGTTGTAGTTTACAGCTTCGCTTCGATATTTGAACCTTGCGATCCTGTAACAGTTCCCGCCGGAGCAAGGGGAGTTTAGGATGCCTGAACATGTTAAAGCTTAAAGCTACCTGAATGCATGTCAAGGTCACTCACCGTCTCAGCAAAGGAGAACAGAGTTGGGTTAAGGAATGTGGACAGATAGAAACTGACCACTGGCCTTCCGATTTTGGTAGAGGGAGATTGATTGACAGACGAAATTGGCAACGGGGCTTGCTGCGAGAGAATGAGTGACAGGTGTGCAAAGTGTTTCGTTCCAATTGGGATTGAAGATGACCATACCTGAGATCGATTGGTCAAGCTCTGGCCTTGTTTGAGGATATATAACTCGAGACAAAGTTTAGCTCAGTAGGCTGGAGGAGAGATGGAGTGTGAGAGAGAGAGAGAGAGAGAGAGAGAGACTGAATGTAGATAGTATGTTTAACTCACCGGCTTAGATAGAGGAGCGATTGATAGACGGTTGGACGAATGTTTAGTGATAGAACAGGATCGCTCAAATAGGTGTGTGAGTTTTGCATTAATAGATAATGTGAAAGTATGTTAGTAAGCAAGGACACATAGCTATGTCGAGATCGCCCGCCTGAGGGGATTTCTGTGAGGAAGAGTATTTGATAAGGTGTGTTGAAGACGCAGTTAAGGCGATGTGTGTGTGATGTAATTGCAAGGCAATAGAACTGGGTTTTAGTTAGTTGGGAATTCCATCAATAGCTAATGCTTACAATTCCCGTTTTAGTAGAATGTTTAGTTAAGATATGCATTATATTGTGTTTGTAATTTCTCTACTCATTCTATGATATGAGTATGATATAATAAATATGCCACCTGCTGTGTGATATGTCATTTACTGAGTATGGTCATGATGATGTGGATGAGTGTGAGAATGTTCTAAGTTAGATCACGGCAGCAGAGGGTCTGTTACAATCCAACACATCCGACTTCAGCAAGCATTTTTTGAGTACCGCGTTATCATTCCCTCTTCGATCCCTTCTCCTTAGCCAGTCTGTCCTACTGCAGCCTGTTATCCAGGATCACCGCGTGGAGGTGTAGAAGGGTCTTGGCAGCTCTGGTTCGCTATCCCTGACGCTAGCAGTCAGCTATGGGCCGCTGACTACTGCAGCTCATGCGCTACTCAGCATCTTGATCCCCTTTTTCTAGATCGACCGACACCTGAACACTCTCGTTCGTAATCTGTTCAGGCTTCTTCACACGGGGTTCGGCATCATTCTGTCGCAAGTTCTTCTTTGATCTCTATCCATTCCTTTTCATTTCCTTCACGCCGTTTCCTGTGTCGTTTTGCTCACGTTTCTGTATTGTGAACTGTACAGTTTGATGGAAACTTGTCCGTAATTTCCGTCGTTCCTCTTCTGGATTTATCAAAAAGGGGGTGTTTCTAATTACAGCACTGCTTTTTCCTTCTACTTCTGACGCAACACAACTCCTGATTTGTGATGACACGATGCCAGCAATTGCATACACTATTCCCATTTGCGTTTTTGCAAGTCCGCTTGTTTGAATGTGACATGTCTCATTTACGCCCACTTTGTCGTGCCTCTAGTATGCTGACTCGTTCCATACTGACGCGACGTATTCTGCTGCGAAAATGCACAATGCGGTCCGATGTGGATAAAACCGCTGTTAGTATACTCAGCAGCATTTGCCACTGGGAAACGCTGCAGTAACTTCAGTGCCGAAGCCAGTGCCCTGAGACAAACAGTTGAAACCCTTATAGACCATAAGGAGCAGGCAGAAAAAGCAAAAGGTAATTTTCACAGACGCCCTCGCAGTATTAATGGCGCTCAAGAGCCAGCACAGAAATTAACTTAGTGCTCTGGCAAACCCGCTTGAACGCCTGTCCCAGTGCTTTACAAAAAGCACAGTCCGGTGGATACCAGCCCACTGCAAGATTCCAGGCAATGAGGCAGACAGACTCGCCAGAGAGGGAGGAATGCTGCAGCAGAGTGATACATAAATCACACACAATGAGACAAAATCATTCATCAGGGCAACGTACAGTGCAAAATGGAAAAAAGGCCACCCTGGCCACATAGAAAATGATGCCTACCATCAACTCTCCAGGCGAGACCAGGTGATAATTCTCCCGCTACGCACAGGTCACAACAGACTTAGATGTCATCTGTACAACAAGTTCAAGATTGGTACTACAGACCTTTGTGCCTGCGACACAGCCCCCATGAAGGCAGAACATATTTTGCAGTCATTTCCACTGTATACCGACAAAATAAGTAGCATTTGGCAACAGCCAGTGTCCTTCCACGAGAAGCTGTACGGAAGCGTACAGAGCCTTGAGTCGACTACTGCCTTCGTTAGAGTCATTGAAGTTGAGGTCTGAAGATGAACGAGGAAAAAACCGTACTTGATGCCCCTCATGCCGTGTTTGTTTAGTCTACGCAGTATTTTATTTCTTGCGCAAACTTTTTGTTTCGACGAATTACAGTATTCAATGTAGGACAATGTGCGATCCATTGTAATGTCTAGGTACTTGGCTGTATCGTTATGTTCAAGTTCATGTCTCTGCCAACACATCTGACTTTCCCTTCTCGCTTCTTTGTTCTTTAGTAAAATGGACATACCTGAGTTTGTTGGAGATAATGTTGAGATGGTTACTGTCATAGTACTCAGCCAATCTGACAAGGCCCTCAGTGAGTTTGAGCTCCACTTCATTGAAACACTTTCCCAGAGTTGCAGCCACCGTTTTGTCTGAACTGTCTACTACCTGGACTGATCGGTTGATCCTTAATACAATTTCATTGCAACGTTGTCTTTTCACTTTTCTGTGTTGACCTATCAGCTCTCTCGTCTCATATTAGTTTTCCCGTAATCATAAAAGGTCGTAAGGGCATAATTGTGCAATACAATACAATACAATACAATACAATCATTGTGCAGCGATGGTGCCAGGACACTATCTTGCGCCAGACCATTATTTTGGTTCCATCTAGCGACTACTTTTATTTTGCAATGTCACATAAAATCGTCTACTCTGTAGTTGACATTCAACTTTCTGGGTCAATAAAAATGGCTTATGAAACTGACCTCATTGCACCTGCGCCATCTATCCCCTCCCCCCTCCTCCATATATGCTCAATTGCTATCATTGCTGTACGTTCCGACAATGGAGCATGGACTCTGTAGCTCCTGGGGCGGCTTAGAATTTTCCGATGATTGCGTCATGAATCCATTAACAGCTGAGACGACTGGGAGAAGCGGTCATATCGTGAAAATAACCCCCGACACACCCGGTCTGTCAAACCGAACGCGACGCGATTTGAACATGGTAGAAAGCCTTTAGAAAACATGTGGGCAATTGGTTCTGAACTTAGCTTTCAAATCCATCATAATCGCGTGGCATGTCATTTGCAGAACGTAGCTCTCATAACAGCCTATCTGTAAGACTCTCCCGCCTTTGTCACCGTAATCCCAAGAACCTCTTTCCTGTCCTGTGCCCATCTTCTCCTCGGCCTGTCTCTGTCATATTTATCAGGTACCAGGCCCTCCAGTATCATGATTTCTATGGGGAGGCTGTGCGGCCTTGGGTTGAAACTCGCTCGGTTTTTCACAATCCCAACGCATTGAGTTCGATTCCCACCGTACCCACTTTGGCAGACACTAGGTTTTTTTCTCGAGTGATTGTCCAATCACGAACGGAAAGTAATGGCAGTCTACCGTACTGTACATTTGTCGTTGTTGTTGTTGCTTAGATGTTTGCCTCACTAGTTTCTACTGGCGGAGGCGCGTCATTTTCCACCACAGACCGTAGTCCATTGGGCGATATCAGGACACATAAGCCAGTGCCTGGATGAATGTGTTCGTCTGTATGTACCTATGCTAGATGTGTGCGCCCTCACAAGCTAGCCCAACCAAAGTGCAATGGAAGGGCCTCACCCTGAGGGCGCGTGTGAAAATTGTGCAAGAGTGTGACTGTAGGACAGATTCAAGTGAAACAGAGTGGGGTGAGGTGAGAAGAGAGAGCAGGGGAAGACTTGTGGCGGTTGTAAGAAGCGACGTTCTGTAAAAGGACATGCTACTTAGACACAACATTGTTTACTAGCAAGAGGTACTCTACATCCAACTCTGTTATAATTTTATGTGTTGTTTCTTCTCGCTATCCATGATATTTTTAGCACTTTCCCAAAGCATTTTAACTCCAAGGATTCAATTATCTTCCTCATTGTTTCGTGTTAGCCTCTCGAATTCGTGTTAGCTCTGGGAAGTTGCAAGTTATCAGGATGTTTATTTTTGTCATTTTGTTTGTGTTCTGCCACACGTTTGACGTGTTATTTAACATCTGTAATGCCATGGGCATTCCTCTTCTTACTTCTTTATTGACAATCTTCATTGTTGGTTGTAATTGATTCGGCGTATTCAGAACGTGTGACGTTTGTAACTTCTTGCTTCTATATTGCAACATGGGGTGTTAAAATATCATAACACTCTGTTATCTTTCACCGGGCATGAAGTAGCTTTTATTAAATTTGTATGTCATTTAATTTTAATTTTATTTTTTGCGCTTGCCTTAATTTTTTATTCCCCATGGCGCTGTGCGTTGCACTATGTTTTTATTTTGCGCCTATCAGCGCAGTCCATCCAACTTCGGCATGGATTTTATGTGTGGGTCTGCTTCCTCCTGCATGTAAGGGTTTGCTTCCCCGGGGTAACGGCCGGTACTGGGATTAGGGAGCGAACCCAGAATCTTCGAGTTTTGAGATGGGCCGCTTGGTTGGTTGGTTGGTTGCTAATGCCCACAATGAGTTGGTAACCATTTTGTGCGCTCTGAAAAGGACGGAACTTGTGGCAGAATGTAGTAGCTTTCCTGACATCCCGGGCGTGCTGATGAAGCAGACCGGGGTCCTCCAGGAAGTTGTGCAATGCCAGGCTTCATCTGCGTGTCACTACTACGGGGATCACATTCAGCCTCACTTTGTTAGCCAGACTGTTGTCCTCGACAACAGCCTGTTTCCAGGACGACCAACGCGGAGGTCAGGTGAGGGTCATGGCCAGTATATTTCTCCTGACCCTGGCTAACATTATTTGATCAGTGTGTTTTATCAGACGTTAGCCTCATCGTCCCAGCTGTGACACTTAACAACTAGCCCACGCAGTCCCCATTGTCATTGTATGACAATTCAGGCGAGTCGTGGATAGATGACTAAAACCTGGTCAGCCAAAACGTACTGGTTGAACAACGTCAGTCTGGGTCAGCCAAAATATACTGGTCAAGACCCCACGTCACTTTCTCGTAGTTCTCTCTACACAAAGACTGTTTCATGGCAGTATGAGTAACAATGTGGGGGATCAACGTGATCTTGATAGTAGTGAGAATAAGCAGATGAAGTCAAGCGTAGAACAATCGCCTGAAGGACCCAGATCCACCTTTACCAGTACACGCGGGATGTGAGGAAAGCTACTGCAACGCACAATCTAACGCCCTTTCCGGAGTACAAAAAAGAGTAATCACACTCATTGTGAGCATTCAACAACATCAACCAGTTAACCCAACTGTAAATGGGTACCTGATCAAGTCAAGGAAACATTTGGATCCTCATCAGGAGCTACAGATTGCATGCTCTGTCGTCCCTTTCAGCAGTGAAAGTGACCGACCACATATGGGGTCACTGAGGTGCGAATTAAATCAGTTCTATGAACCTTTCCCAAATGCTACAAACATGATGCTATGTTAAGAGATGGATAGGATAAAGCCTGATGGATAGCTCTGTCAAAGCAGGATACAGAAAATGATGATCCATTAAAGTAAACTTTCGATGTAAAGATGTTAACTGGTCGACCATATTCGTTCAGTCAATTCCTTGATTAAAACCATTATTAGTTTAAATAAAAGTGGTGTTTGAAATACAAAACAGGTTGAAATATAGTTGTTCTCAGAACAGACGCAGACTTATTTAAACTAATATCGTTTTAATCAATGAATTGACTGGACGTATATGGTAAGAATAAAAGCAGTTATCTAGACCAAACATATTCCAGTTTCTACTCTAAAGTTGAGCAAAGCAAACATTGCTAAAGTACTGAGTAACATTGTAACAATGAGATTGCTAGTCGCCAATTGGTTTGTTTTTTATATCAGCTAATTATATATCACATTTTCTCGACATTTCCTCGGTTTGACTATACGTACAAATTCCTCTAGTTTTGAAGCAAGGATATCCATACTATTCTGGACCATGAATGGACATTTCTAAACAAGTTTCCTTTCAAATTAGATACCATCACTCAGTGACGTTTTAAGATGTATGAGACACAGCCGTGTATGAGACCAACTTTCAGAGCAAATGCCTTCCGCGACCCCTCGATTCTTCCCCTTTCAACGCCACACTTACAGAATTATATAGAGAGTTATCTAAGGGCTAACCGTCTCCCTGAATTTCACTCATCGTTCAGGTGTTCCTAGCATTTCACAATATCACACACACTTACGACTGTATTTGTCAACACTTAACAAGGACGTCACGAGTCCACACTTACCTGTCCAGGTGTTGGAGGAAACTGAAATTGAATCACTTGGAATGTTACGTATCGTCGGGAGCAGAGGTTTCATCCCCTGTGCCAGGTGTGTAGCGTGGGTTGTTGTTCACCCGTATGCGTATATCCATCTGTCATGCGGTCGTCGTCGTGCTCTGTTAAATAGATTTTCCTGTGCTATAAACACGTCTTCGTCTTCGTAACTTCAATATACTTCTTCACATCCCGAGCGTCCTGATGAAGGTGTGCATGGGTCTCCCAGGTTGTTGTGTTACGTTTGACTTCATCTGCATGACGTCCACTACTACTGAGATCACGTCCATGCACATCTCTCTAGCCAGACTTCCCTGAAACAGCCTGTTTCCAGGGAACGCTACATAAAAGAGAGTTCTCGACTTGGTCAGCAAATTATGCCTGACCATGGCCTTCTTTCTTGACCTGACCCTGACGCAACGTCCTGGTCAGTTTGCTGTGCCTGACCGGACTAGCGTCTTAGTCCCTTAACGCATTGGACGAGGGCCATGTCTGACACTCGTAACAGCAAAACGATCGTTGGGTATCAGTTGTTTATGAGTAGACGAGACTAACGTCTTATCAGGCAATACATACTGATCAGACATGTTAGTCAAGGTCAGGTAAAATAATCTGATCAGACATGTTAGTCAGGGTCAGGCAAAACATACCGATCAGACGTTAATCAAGGTCAGGCAAAATATATTGATCAGGCTATGTTAATCAAGGTGATGCAAAATAAACTGGCCAAGATCCCCATTTAGACTGATTCGTAGTTCTCCATGGAAACGGGTCGTTTTAATGGCCGTCTGGCCAGCGATGTGGGGATCGACGTGATCCCCGAAGTAGTGAGGGACACACAGATGACGCTAAACATAGAACAACCGCCTGAAGGACCCTGGTCCACTTCACTAAGATGTGAGGAATGCTATAGCAGTTAGTCACTTTACGCCTATGTTAGGTTGCACAAAAGAATAATCTTACGCATTGTGATCATTCATCATCATCATCATCATCATCATTATCATCATCATCATTATCGACGTCAGTTGTGATAAATTCTTAATGGTACTGTTCCAAAGTTTAAGTACTTGAAATAATTGTGACGCCGTTTTAATATCTAGTCTCCATTTCTCCGTCCAACTTTTCATGTCCTAACTCCCATGAACTTTCTTTTGTTCGTTGTATGATTTTCAGAGTGTCAAAAATGTGTGTTTTCAGTAACTATCATTAAAATGTATCTAATGTCACAGCGTTTCTCGATCCAATGCTTATCACGTTCAGGAACTGAGACGCTAAACTGGTTAACCACTACATACAGACCAGAACGGTGCGTCAGGGTCACGCATAGTATAGGCCTACTGACCAGGACGGTACGTTAGGGTAAGGCTCAGTATACTGAGCAGGATGGTGCATCAGGGTAAAGCACAGTATACTGACCAGGATGGTGCGTCAGGGTAAGGCTCAGTATACTGAGCAGGATGGTGCGTCAGGGTAAGGTACAGTATACTGACCAGGACGGTGCGTTAGGGTAAGGCTCAGTATACTGACCGGACGGTGCGTCATGGTAAGGCACAGTATACTGACCAGGATGGTGCGTCAGGGTAAGGCTCAGTATACTGAGCAGGATGGTGCGTCAGGGTAAGGCGCAGTATACTGACCAGGACGGTGCGTCTGTGTAAGGCTATGTATACTGACCAGGACGGTGCTGTAAGGCACATAATACTGACCAGGACGATGGGTTAGGGTAAGGCTCAATATACTGACCAGGATGGTGCGTCAGGGTAAGGCTCAGTATACTGAACAGGACGGTGCGTCAAGAAAAGACACAGACTATCTATTTTTCATACAGTGTTCACTGGAAACATGCTGTTTTGAAGGCATTCTAGCTGACGAGATGTGGATTGACGTGGCCCCCGTAGAACCTTAGTTAGACCAGCCCATCACTGAACGTCCTTCTCACAAGGTAAACATTATCATTGTTGTCATTAAACAACAACAACAATAACAACTTACCATGTCTCTTAATGTGAAGCTATCACTAATTGTTTTTCTATCTCCAACCGAAACATTAGGATATGGTGAAAGAAAAATTAGAAAAATGTATGAATCGAACTTGACCTATATTCTATTGAAACAATTTGTGGCTAGGATTTACTTGACCAATGGTAACGCGTTTGGCGGGCTTTAAGCCGATCTAATCCTTAAACTCGTCTCTATCTCTCACTCTCTCTCTCTCTCTTCTCTCCCTATCTCTCACTCTCTCTCTCTCTCTCTCTTCTCTCTCTCTCTCTCTCTCTCTCTCTCTCTCTCTCTCTCTCTCTTGTAGCAAGGTGGTTTCGTCAAGTGGATGTCAGTGGTGTGAATCCGGGCTTCCTATTTTTTTCAACTTTCTTATCAGCTGTAAGTTGTGTATGTATCCCTAGTGGAAAAAAAAACCCGCATGTTTATTCGATTATTGTCTCCACAAGAATGCTTTATTTCAGAAAAATCGAAAGAAACAATTACAATATTTGGACAAGCAGAATATAGCTCATAACGTAAATGAAGCAGCATAAATCGACTTCGAAGAAAACATAATTTTGCTCACGAAGTCAATGCTGATAGCAAGAACTTCTTTTCTTTTGTTAGAAATAAACATAGAACGAAAGACAAAGTAAGCCCTTTCTAAGACAGTACAAGTAACATTTTGGGAGAATATGAATGCTGCTAATCTACTCAATTAGTACTTTCTCATAGTCTACACGACAGAAGACTGCTCTGAGATCACAGAGCCCACAAATGTTTTCCAAAGAGACGTAGATATAGTGGGATTAAGATCAGTGTGCCAAATGAAAAAAATGGTTTTTGAATAATTAGAGGTTTTGAAAGTGGATAATTGTCTGGTCAAAATTATTTTCATCCAGAATTCCTGTTTGAAATTAGAGAAATATTAGGTTCTCCTTCTTCTATCAACTGATGCTATGTTTCTAGCCCGGTGAGGTTCATGTAGGAGCCTGCGTTTCAGGTCTTTGCAGCTTTTCGAGCTTGGTCGCTTTTCTGGACCAGACTGGCTCTTTTTGATCTGCATAAGTGGGGGCAGTCCTGTAGGATATGTTCCGGTGTTTGTTTGATGCTCCGCAATCGCATGTGGCTGTGTCTCTAATACCCATTTTGTGGAGTTGAACCTTGAGTCTGCAATGTACCGTTCTGAGTCTGAAGATCTGTGTCTGTCCGTCTCTGCCAAGTTTGACAATGCTGTAATTTTCTGGTTTGTATTCTTTGTACTGGTTTCTTCATTCGTCCTCATCGATCGTTTGATGAGTGTCTTTGCTTCTTTACAGCTATGTGGATGGCGAGTCTGTGTTCCGCCTCTTCCGGCTTTTGCTAGCTTGTCTGCCTTCTCGTTTCCAAGGATTTTACAGTGGGCGGAAATCCATTGTAGTAGTAGATCTGTTTATCTGGACAGTAACCCGTTGTTAAATTTTATTTCTTGTGAGAATCTGTTTTGTTTGGGACTTGAGATGGATTGGGGTGCCCTCTTGGAGTCTGTTAGAATGACCGTTTGCCTTGTAGTTCTTTTTTGGTTGATAAGAATCTGAGTTGTTCTGAAATTGGTAGAAGTCTCTCCTGCTGGTATAGAGTGTTTTTCTATGTCTCCGTTGGAGTGTATGGTGTAGATTCCACAGTCTTGCATGTTATCACTCCCCGTTGCCAATCCATCTGTGTACATATGTATCTAGGAGTTGCTAAGGTACTGTCTCTTGAGCTCATTTAGAACTAGGATGCGTTGTTCTGTTGTCGACTGCTGCCTTTTTTCGTTATCTCTGAAACCTCCAAGATTATTTTGGATCCGTCAGGCTCCGTATCTATGGTTCTAGAATAAGGGCTTCACACTTTTCAATTTCAGCTTTAGGCATGTCTCCATGCTCTCTGCTCTGTAGTTTTTCTGGCCAAATGGTAAGGGATTTCCTTAGTTCTTAGTTTTAGGCTCAGTATTTCCTGTTTTCCCTAGCTCTATAATAGGAGTGCTTTTCAATGGCAACTCGGGACCAGAGAGTGAGGTCGATGACCAGCGCAGTTTCTCTCTCACTATAATCCAAATACAACGCAAGTTACATCATCAAGACAAAACCGTCTGATAATGTCGCCATTATCGCTTGAAATGGGCAATTATTTAAAAACATAAAACTATATCAAGAAGACAATGAGCGCTATTACACTTCCTCGTGGCACTGCCTCATTCTGCTTGACAGATCTGCTGTTTTAATTGTTCAAATTAACCTTGACAAATCTTTTGAAGGCTTAACTTTGTATCCATGAGAACATGGAGGATGTTAAGCTTCAGGTCTTCTCAAGATATTATCGAAGGCACATGAGAGATCAAAGAAGATGGCTAAAACTTTCCTTTTTTTCCTGTGTTAGATTAGTTAATTGATCTTCTGCGCTGCTTGTATTCTGTTTGAGCTGAAGTAAGTCACGAGTTGGTCTCAAGGTATCAGGTGAGGCTTGTTTATCAGTCTTTCCTACAGTTTTCCCACACAGCTAAGGAGACCGATGGGTCTAGAGTATTTAGGATCTTGTTTGAATTATTCTGGTTTAGAAATAGCTTGAATGTGAGCCTTCTACCCTCGTGCCAGCTCTGGTTAAAAATTCCAAGGAGGAACCTTTTACTCATGAGGTCGAGGTGTTTGAGAAATTCATTTGTAATACCATCTGCCCCTGGTGCTTTTTCCTCCTATAACTTTCGAATTTCGTCTTCTAGCTCCTATAGAATGAACTTCACTGCCATGCACTCTGTTGGGGTTTATATGATGTGGTTTTTTTAGGAGAGCTCTGATCTGTGTTCTTAGAGACAAGTTAGCAAAACCGTAAGCTATTTTATATTCTAAAACACTTGCGAATGAGATCGTTCCAGGGGACTGGACATATACAAGAGCCATCTCCTTGTTAGTAAATTAAATCAAATACGACTTAACAAATCATAGACCAGCGAGCTTAACAAGCATAGTCTGCAACATATTGTAGTCAATAAGCAAAGAAAGCTTTGTAGTGCACTTGGACAAATTTAAGCTAATCTGGAATAGTCAGTATGGGTTTACCAGAGGCAGATCGGGCTTAATAATTCATGGAGGAGGTTACTAAAAATGATAAATGGAGAGGAGCCAGTGGATGCCCATCTAGAATTTGTAAATGCCTTTTATAGAGTACCTCATCAAAGATTGTTAAGGAAGCGGGGATGCCAAAAAAACCTATGCAGAGGTGTCTCATCTAAAGCAGGGGTTAGAAATATTAAGGTCGGATTTAGATCAAATTCAAGAATGATCTGAGAGCGTGTAGATGGAGTTTAATGTACATAAATGTACAGTCATCCACCTTGGTAGATCCAATTTTGAATATAACTACAGGATGGGAGAGAAAAATATTAGGAAGATAGACAATAAAAGGTACGAGTGGTTATAATAGATCCTACAGGTTAGGTGAGTGAGCAAGTCCAGGTAGCAGTGAAAAAGGCAAATACAAAGTTATGTCTGATAAAAAGAAATATTAAACATAAAAGCAAGGAAGTGATTGTCAAAATGTATAAAGCATTAGTTAGACCTAGATTGGAGTACTGTGTACAGGTGTGGAGTAATTATCGTAGAGGAGATATAAACGTGCTGGAAAGGATACAAAGAAGACCGACAAAACTGCTAGTCAGATTGCGGAATTTTAGTTTTAAGAAAAGACCAACGTATAGAAAACAAAACAATTTTAGGTGATTTAATACAGGTTTATAAGATAATCAAGGGAACGGATAAATACAACTGAATTTTTGAACGTACAGCTGGCTACAAGAACAAGGGACACAGCTACAAATTAAAGGAAGGTACAGATACAATGTTAAGAAATTTTTATTTTTAGTCAGAGAGTGGTGAATGCTTGGAATGCACTGTCACAGGAAATAGTCCCAGCAGGGTCAGTAAATGCATTAAAATAGATTGGATGCACATTGTTATTGTTAGGTCGTTGAGTATACGAAACTGGTTGTATACAGACTACAGAGCCTTCTAAACCAGTACAAATAAGTTTTGTTAGACAGCAGCTGTTGGAAACTCAAAACTCATTGATAACGTCCACCAAGATGATCTAAAGAATCACCTAACACGTGTCTTGATTAATGTCCTCACCGATCCAACAATGTGTTTATAACTTATATTTTATGCGTTCACACGCCGTAAAGTTACCATACAATACGTTGCAACATGTTACCGTATCTAGAGTAAGGGACATAACTGTATATTCTTGTCGTCCTGTCCCTTTTTTTCACCCTTGTCTAACATGTCTGATCAGTATATTGTTCATGTTCCCGAGTAACACGTCCGATCAGTATATTGTTCATGTTCCCGAGTAACACGTCCGATCAGTATATTGTTCATGTTCCCGAGTAACACGTCCGATTAGATATTGTTCATGTTCCCGAGTAACACGTCCGATCAGTATATTGTTCATGTTCCCGATAAACACGTCCGATAAGATATTGTTCATGTTCCCGAGTAACACGTCTGATCAGTATATTGTTCATGTTCCCGAGTAACACGTCCGATCAGTAAGTTTTGTCAGACCAGACGTTAGTCTTTTCTTCCCCAATAATCTGATAAAAGCGTGTGAAAGAAAAGCAGTCTTACAGTCATATTATCCACTAGATCCTACAGGGTGCCATCCACACAGAGAGCATGATGCAATGCAGGTGTCTTCGCTTATGACGTTTTTGACAGTTTACAATCACGTAAAGAAACGTGTTGTGGCCATTGATTTGGAGGATGCGTAAACAAGAGTTACGGTTAACGTATTGACGCTCGGCTTGTAGAACTCCGGCTTTGTCCTTTCCTGATGACCTGGATTTCTTGCGCTCTTTCTCAAAGGAAAGTCGTTCTTAGGTGTGGTCGCTGGGTGTCTGAACCAGCAACGATAAGTTCTACCCTCCCGCAGGGATCGCCTTTGTCTCCAGTGCTGTTCAATGTGTACTCGATTGCGATTTCCGGTGAGCAGATAATTACGGATAATGGTAGGACTTTGTCTTACGCGTACGATGTCCTGTATACCGTCAAGGGAGTCGGCTTGGAGCAGATCGCGGGGGAAGCTACAAGCAGATCTCAACCGCATTGGCGAATTGTGTAGAGAATCGGGGGCATTGATTAATCAAGTAAAGTCTGTATTGACTGTGGTGACATGGTTCTCTCTGAAAAATCATATCGTCCACATATGGTTACCACCGTTATGTTTACCCGGGTCACAAATAGAAAGATCCGACACATTTAAATATGTGGGAGTCCTATTCGACATAAGTCTGCGGTTCAAGGAAGATATCGATCACATCCGAGCCTGTAAAGGTTGCCATTTTGGAGTTCACCAAAGAGAAGCTCTTTTGGTAGACGTTGATCCGACATGCGTACCACATGACCAGCACATCTCAGCTGTGCTGCACATATCATGCTGTGTATACTGGACATGCCCGATAGCGTTAACACATCTGTATTTTGCATGTCTTGCCATCTAATCCTAAGCAGTTTCCACAGGCAGTGCATGTGGAAGCGGTTTAATTTTCTGGCATGGCGACTATAAACGATCCAGGTTTCACATGCATATAAGAGTGTAGGTAGAACAATTGCAGTGTAAACATTTATTTGTGTTTGAGTCCTGATCCCTCGCCTAACCCACACCTTAGTGTGAAGTCTACCAAATATTTGAGTCCTGATCCCTCGCCTAACCCACACCTTAATGTGAAGTCTACCAAATGTTTGAGTCCTGATCCCTCGCCTAACCCACACCTTAGTGTGAAGTCTACCAAATGTTTGAGTCCTGATCCCTCGCCTAACCCACACCTAAGTGTGAAGTCTACCAAATGTTTGAGTCCTGATCCCTCGCCTAACCCACACCTTAGTGTGAAGTCTACCAAATGCTGCACTTGCCCTAGCTATTCTTATATTCACCTCATCATCTATGTGAATGACTTGGGACTAAGGCTCGTAAATTTGTTAACATTTTTTAAACAGTGCTCGTCTACCTTGATTGAAGGTTCCGAAGAGGCAATATGTGGAGTAGGTTGATGTAGACCTTTGTTTTGGTGATAGAGATGACGAGGCCGAAACGATCCATACATTCCTGCATGTCAACCTCCATATTGGAATTTAAGGCACAGTAATTTGTGTAAAGAAAATCACATATGGTTACCTTGTGGATATTGGCTTTGGCCTTGAACCTTCTCAGATTGAATAGCCCGCCGTCAGTGCGATAATAAAGCCCAACTCCGACGTCACAATCGCTGCAGGCATTCCACAGCATAGTAGAAATTATTCTACTGAAAAGAGCCTGGTCCAGCACAATTCCCTGCTTCCCACCATTTGTAATAGTAAAGGGGCAGAGTAGTTTTCCTGATCAATAACTTGTGCGCGCATGCCATGATGAAATTGTTAAACTATTACAATGCATGTTGCCGGGCACCCAAACTTGGCCACAACTCTCCACAGACCCTAGCGATTAGCAGTAGCAAAAGCTTTTGTATATAGAAACAATAGGCCGCCTGTTTGACATGGGAACTGATGCGCTCACCAGATTGTTTGAATTTGGAATCAAACCAAGAGTTTTCCTTTGAAAACGAAGCAGTAGGCTGTAATCAAGCTGAATCATCATCTTTTATATTCCTCCTCAAAATATCCTGCCAGAATGAAAACCTATAGGTGTGCCCCGAATGCAGTGATGTTATAGTGAACAGCAGGGAAGGGTCAGCGCGTTTTCCCGTGTGTGTTAGTAATGCCAACAAAGTTATCGGTCTTTACGAGTCACACACAATACAAGTACAGTTAAGTCTTACAGGTGAATAAAATAGAGAATACACCATTCTCCTTGGAATTGGAAGCAATAGAGAAGAATCTACGTGTATGTTTGTCTTACTATCTATCAGTCTATTTTGAATTATTTACATATCTGTCCTTCCGCTCTTAACTTAACTTAACTTAACGCCTTTACACTGGTTTAGAAGACTCTACAGAGTCTGTATACAACCAGTTTCATTTACATCACCTTGCTATAAAAGCTATGCGCATCAAATTTATTCTTAAATGCATTAACTGTCCCTGCCTCCACTACCTCCCGTTGCAATGCATTCCAAGCATTCACTACTCAGACTAACAAAATATTTCCTAATATCTAATCTGGACCTCTCTTTACTTAATTTGTAACTGTGGATTCTTGTTCTTGTGGGTGGCTGTATTTTGAAAAAAAACTTGCCCATAGTCTAATTTATCAATTCCTCTGATCATCTTATAAACTTGTATTAAGTCACCACGAATTCTTCTCTCTTCTAGACACTGTAGGCCGGTTTTTCTGAGTCTTTCCTCACAACTGTAATTCTGGAATCCTACTATCAGCTTTGTCGCTCTTTTTTTGTATTCTTTCCAGGATGCTTATATCCCCTCTATGATAAGGATTCCACACCTGTACACAGTACTCCAATCTAGGTCTAACTAGTGCTTTATACAGTTTGACTATCACTTCCTTGCTCATATGTTTAATATTTCTTTTTTTCATACCTAACTTTGCATTTGCCTTTTTCACTGATACCTGAACTTGCTCACTCACCTTAGCTGTACTTTTTTTGTCTTTAAACCTGCTGATCTACAATATGTTTACTTTAGGTTTACGTTTTCATACGTAGTTATCTCTCTGTAAGTTATTTGTTTTGCCGAGCTACAATCGTACTTTCCACATCTACTTGTGCTGTTAAGCGTCGTGGAAGCGGGAGACGCCTTTTTTGGAACAAGTTTGTTGTTTAAATGCCTGTATTCTGTAAAGTAAGTGTCGTTACAGTTTGATTTGCTAAATAATAAGAATAATAATGTTCGCATAGGCGTCAAACGCCCGTGGCGTCGATCGACCCCTACCATGTCCAACTGCTTAGGTTATGTTCATGCCAAGTGTGTCGACGGAAATCCCTACAGACTCCCCACGTCGAGCCGAGTGCTCCGCTGCTATGGGATGAGGGCCGCGACGAGTGTATTAGACCAATGTTTGTGTCAGGCATTCCGTGTCTGTCTGTGTCAAACTCCTGGTTTTTTTACGTGTCCCGCCGCCGAGTCCTCTAGATTGTGTCCACCTTTTGGTCAGCGTGACCCTTGCTGTGCTGAGAATACGAGATTGTGAGAGGTATCGTGTAACCTCCTGTAGAGGGAGGGACGGGCAAGAGGAAGTCCGAGCAGGAAGGTCTTTGAGTAGCGATAAACTGGACCGAACTATAATGTGCAGCCAAGCGAAAAACCGAACTCCATCATGGACTGGTCTCCCACGGTTCAAGGCAGGCATGGAATGCAGCAAAATGCAGCATAACAAACAGGATAACCAATAGATAGCACATCAATACCACAGAACAAAATCCCTGGTGAAGGAGTTGTGAATTATAATCCCAACAGGAACCACCAAACATCAGAAAACTCGACACAAACACCAGAGCGAGTCGAGAGAGCAGCCATTAAGGCGCGGCCATCTTACTTTTTTCTTGCTTAATGGTCAACATTTATAAACATTAAATTCCAATTAATATTTTGTAGTATTCATTTTGTATTTACTCAAGTGAATTAGTATAAATGATAATTGTGCTCAGAAGAAATAACGTATATAAACGCTGAAGACAAATTGAAGACAAATTGATAATCAGTCAGCCATTATGAAGACAAATTGATAATCAGTCAGCCATTATGAAGACAATTGGCTTGAGACTTGTAATTTTCTGTTATTTTTTCTGCGTTTGCCATTATGATCATTCAGATGAACGGTAGTCACATTGCAGCCCAGTATGAAGTGTTTGAGAATGAAATCTACTAATCTAAGATTGATATGGGGTAGTATTCCCTTCCTAGCTGACTTTCCGTTCCTAGCAGTAAGTTATATACCTAAGTGTAGCTGGATAGACTGGTGCGTGTTAATAACGAGGATTGGGCCCAGTGGTTTTGAAGGGAGAAGAAAAATCTCTAGCAGTCTGCTACCCAGACGGTCACCGAAATAGTACATAACCTATTGGGAGAGGACCTCCGCTGGGTTGCGGGATAACTGTTTACATGAAAGGCTTCGGAGTAAGTCTTGAGGAAAAATCGTCAGTCTGTGCCACCGCCAGTCATCTCGATAATGTCATGGCACTGGACAAAGCTGTCACAGGACGAGAGTGTGAGGTTGAAAAATTACGCAAATCTTTTTCACTTTAATTAAAATCTCCACGCAAGTCACCCATTTCACCGTTAGCAAAATGAAAGGATTTTACAAACGGTCAAACAGAGAGAGTGGTCATAATCACACGAGATGGACAAACATCACCTTTTCTGTCCATGTATGCTGCCTTAAAGAGATGTAGGGAATTTACGTCTCTAGATCTCGTAGTTGTGAACATCAGGCACATTAAGCCATACATAACAGAACAGAATGGAGATCCCAGGTCTACCTTCATCAGCATGTTAGAGATGTGAGGAAAGCTACTGCGGCTAGCCACTAAATGCTCTTTCTGTGGGCACACTAAAAGAGTAGACAAACTCATTAGGGGCATAAAAAACAAAAACACGTCTCTTCTGTTGGGCCCCAGTGTGCTGTGTTGGATGTTGTAAGCCAGTATTGCTGAAACAGTGCCTGGACACTAAATTGAATGAGCTACAAACATTAGCCCGTGTTTCATCAGCTTGCCGTTCTAATTTCTAATATTTTAATGTCACACATTTTAGACGTGTGTTTTTTTTAGATCAGGTCAGGTCAGGTCATCCCGTAATCGATGAGGTCGTCGGAGCACACATGAAGACATCCTCATGTCAGCGGCCTCTGTCTGTGCCTCTTCCGTTTGGAGATTGGTCAATTCTTTTATGTTGTCCTCCCACCTCTCTTTGGAACGGCCTCTTCGTCGTCTGCCTTGTACCTTTTTGTGGAAGATCGAAATTGCAAGACCATTTAATCTCGATATGTGACCGTACCAAGCGAGTTTCCTTCTTTTGACAGTTGCCGAGAAGTCTTTAAAAGTCCCTGTTGCTGTTGTAATTCTTTCTCGTATTTCCTCATTTTTGAGGAGCACTTTGTATACTCCTTCCTTCTTCATTTCTACGAGAAGAAAATTGTTCTACATTTTTTTAGCTCAAAATAAACAATTTTATCTAAACAAAGGTGACACAAGATGACAAACATCTGCATGTAGTATGAAACCTAAATTGACAGATAAAAAAAACATATATTATAATAGTTTACTAGAAGATACAATGTCCCTTAAATGAGAAAAGTGCGACTCATCCTCCCCCACGTTGTATTCTGTACAATCCATATAAACACTACCTTTCACCATACCTTCAATAAACTTACCTAGTCTCACCCATCCCCTCACCTATCCATCCGTCACCATACCTCTAACAAACTTACATAATCTCACCCATCCCCTCACCTATCCATCCGTCACCATACCTCTAACAAACTTACATAATCTCACCCATCCCACCCCACCTATCCATCCGTCACCATACCTCTAACAAACTTACATAATCTCACCCATCCCCTCACCTATCCATCCGTCACCATACCTCTAACAAACTTACATAATCTCACCCATCCCACCCCACCTATCCATCCGTCACCATACCTCTAACAAACTTACATAATCTCACCCATCCCACCCCACCTATCCATCCGTCACCATACCTCTAACAAACTTACCTAGTCTCACCCATCCCCTCACCTATCCATCCGTCCCCATACCTCTAACAAACTTACATAATCTAACCCATCCCACCTATCCATCCGTCACCATACCTCTAACAAACTTACATAATCTCACCCATCCCCTCACCTATCCATCCGTCACCATACCTCTAACAAACTTACATAATCTCACCCATCCCATCCCACCTATCCATCCGTCACCATACCTCTAACAAACTTACATATTCTCACCCATCCCCTCACCTATCCATCCGTCACCATACCTCTAACAAACTTACATAATCTCACCCATCCCACCCCACCTATCCATCCGTCACCATACCTCTAACAAACTTACATAATCTCACCCATCCCCTCACCTATCCATCCGTCACCATACCTCTAACAAACTTACATAATCTCACCCATCCCACCCCACCTATCCATCCGTCACCATACCTCTAACAAACTTACATAATCTCACCCATCCCACCCCACCTATCCATCCGTCCCCATACCTCTAACAAACTTACATAATCTCACCCATCCCTCACCTATCCATCCGTCACCATACCTCTAACAAACTTACATAATCTCACCCATCCCACCCCACCTATCCATCCGTCACCATACCTCTACCAAACTTACATAATCTCACCCATCCCACCCCACCTATCCATCCGTCACCATACCTCTAACAAACTTACATAATCTCACCCATCCCACCCCACCTATCCATCCGTCACCATACCTCTAACAAACTTACATATTCTCACCCATCCCCTCAAATATCCATCTGTCACCATACCTCTAACAAACTTACATAATCTCACCCATCCCACCCCACCTATCCATCCGTCACCATACCTCTAACAAACTTACATAATCTCACCCATCCCCTCACATATCCATCCGTCACCATACCTCTAACAAACTTACATAATCTCACCCATCCCCTCACCTATCCATCCGTCACCATACCTCTAACAAACTTACATAATCTCACCCATCCCCTCACATATCCATCCGTCACCATACCTCTAACAAACTTACATAATCTCACCCATCCCCTCACCTATCCATCCGTCACCATACCTCTAACAAACTTACATAATCTAGCCCATCCCACCACACCTATCCATCCGTCAAATACCTTCAACAAACGTACCTAATCTAACTTACCTATCCATCCGTCACCATACCTCCAACAAACCTACCTATTCCTACACATGCATCAATTTATCCATCACCCTGCTTACAGCAAATGATGAACAATTTGTCATTTCAAGAGATAACCTCTTCCAATCTGCTCGTCATTTTCTTTTCTCATAATATTTACGCAAACATTTCATTTAATATGAAAGTGATTATGTGACAAAGCAGTCCCAAATTAAATACATTAAAACAGTTTTCAATCCAGAACATCTTTGATCGCCATTCCGCCCTTGGACGAAGAATATTGTGAAGCGTCTAAGTTTGGTTATGTCCTACGCCAGTCTATTGGTTCGGTGACGTCTAGTAAGGATAAGACCAATGTTGGGACTTTCCTTTGCAAACCAGCGGCGTGAAGTTTCCTTCGTGCAGTGATTGCGCTGACAAGTCTCGCAGCGTCGTGTAAATGAACTGCTGTCTGAGTCGATGTTTGGATTAAGTTGCGCAGATGTATCAAAATAATTTGACGATCTTGAGCTAGTGTTGTTGCACAAGGTTGACCACGCATGTTACTGTCATTGTTGGTACCTGTCGCCAAAACAAAAGTACGGAAAGAAAAGGGGCAGGAGAGGTGGTAAAAGAAAAAGTAGGAAGCCAAGAACAGGGAATGCTTTTTTTGATTTGCCCTGCCCTGCTCAAGCCCAGCCATCTAGCCAGGAAATTCGTCATCAGGGTACCACGACAGCAAATGTGCTGAGCAGTGTGGACCGCACAGAACACGGCGAGGCACATGAGCACCCGTGGTCATCCACTGCACCTGAGTCCATATCCAGTCGTCCTGACTTGTCTTGCCACTAATTAAAGTTGGACTCGGGCGAGAGAGTGAGGTCGACGAACAACGCAACCTTTGCTCACTTAAATCAAATTAATGCGCAAGTCATTCTCTTTTCATTTATCAAGTACTAACACAGTTGAGCTCTGTGACGACGGACGACAAGCGAAGCGGAGAGCGTAAGTCCGCTGACAAGCTAAACTACAGTCAAACAGCCGTGTCAGTTGCAGGACTCCTGGCAGAGCAATAAAGCGGATGAGATACATGGATTTGCTGACAATCATGATCACAGTCTCGCGAAGCGAACTTTCCATGCTCTCACTGCCTGCGAGTATGCAGATACCAAATCGGACTCGGCAGTCATCACTGCACCCATCCAAAACCCAGAATTACAGAATACTCGACTGGAAGGACTGGCTAGATGAAAAAAGAAAAGGTCCTCATCACTCGTGTTGGACGAACAACAACACCTGTCGCCCGAAATTGCTAGTTCAGCCTTACTTTAGTGGACTGGTCACAAATATCTGGCGACTCCTATGCTCGCCATTCCACTCCTGAGCATACAGCAGCTTGTCGTCACCCTTCTAAGGATAGTCGAGACACTACAAAAAACATGAACATATTTTCTTTTGATGAAAACAGATAATGGCTGTTTAATCGTTGAAACTTGGCTATAACGCCAGAATTGATCGATACGTTGTTTTGCACGTGTAGCACGTAAAATAAGAAGTATATATGTTATGCACAGGAAAACAAGTTAGTATGATCTTTATCACTTACACACTTTCGCGGTTTGTGTCCTGAATTAAAATAATAACTTTCTTAAGGACTGAATTTAAAAAATGTACCCTGTAGGGAATACACCTTAGTCCTTAAACCAAAAACGATCACTGAGGTTCGTCCAATGACACATCCATCCATCCATCACCGAGGTTCATCCAATGACACATCCATCAACCCTGTAGATTGCCTTCGTATGCCTTACATGAAGATTGATGCCAGTGATCGTGGCGATCAACTGGAAGCCAGAGCGATACAACAGGAACATATTCTGATCGATAATTTAGAAAATAAAATAATTTAAATTGCACATTCAGCCATTAAAATGAACCGCCGTAGACCGAATTGCTGTAAAACGAGACTATACTAACCGGCCAGTCGTTCTGTCTACAAAAATAAAAATCGTGATGAATCATTGCTTGTCAAACCAGAAGAAGCGTTGGGTTTGTTATGCTTCTAAAAATGTAGTTCTATTCTGTTTCTAACCGAATAAATTATGAAGCGTTTTACTCATTCCGCTATGAACTCAGCATGGGTACCTCAAGGTTAATGTGGATGTGATAATCTGCGAAAAAACTTCCATATCAGGGCCACGAGTCACAGCGCCACCCACGGGTCAACGCCGTTGAAAAGACAGGCACAACAGACCATGGGATACAGCGGTTGATGATCCGCTCATGCAAACAAAAACATAAGTGCCTTAGAGTCTATTTAAAACTTGTTACGTATTTGATATTATTTAATATTCATGTCTTGTACTTGTAATATCTTTAAGAAGAAAATAATTTGTTCGCTGGACCACGCCTGTTTCATGCGTCACGCCTGAAGAGGTAAACTGGTTTGCGCCAGGCTAGGTGTGACATGTTGACCAAGGCTCCACTTCAACACACACGGGTACATGGAAACATGATGATCTACAGCAGCTTTACTGTTATATCGGATATATAAGGGGGCCTAGTGGTCTCCATGTAAGGTGTCTGCCTCGGATGCCGGTGGTCGGGGGTTCGAATCACAGTGGAAACCGGGACATGAATCTTCTAAAATCTTCAATGATCACATGAATCTTCTGGAAAAAATTCCCCCCAATCTCTGAGTAGTGTTTAGTGTCGAGCACGTTAAAAATCGAAAAAAGTAGGCTGCTGCCCGGACAAAATTTTTTATTCAATTAAAAAATCTAACCCAATCATTTCTACCTACACTCAGGCCTAGTGAGCCTGGAAGTTTCAAAATACCTACTGCGGATAGCTGAAGCCTTCGGTTACATGGCAACATACATAAACATGCCTGTTTGAGTACAGGTAAAGGCGCATGCGTATGGTCTTAGGGCACGAAGCGTGGGATTTTTAATTTCGCTTGTTTCAAGCTCCCCATGGTTTCAATGGAGGTGAGACCAGCATCGAATCATATTGGAGATTGACGAACAACACTGAGTTTTCGTTGTATACTTTGTACACGTGAAATTACTCTTGGGAGTAAAAAAAAATGATAAGAGTAAGCTGTTAACTCCTGTCATGGAACAAATATGAAAAGATTTTTAAAAGGGTGTTAAATTCCAACCCAGTGCGCAATCTAACTTCTCCTAGGCCTAGTAAAACGCAGGAAGTAAATGTTGAAAGATAAGAACGTACTACAAATAGCCTTCCGCTGCCAGGCATCATTATCGTTTGAATGTCAGGATTCCAAGTATTCCAAGCACTGTATATATAACATATCTAAAGTGTTCCAAAGGAGTGGAGAGATGGTTAAACTACACAAAAAAGGCGATGTACAAGAATGTATAAATTAAACAGGAATAATGTTGACTTCAGTACCAGGTACAATTTTCGACAGAGTTATGCACTGGTCTTAGATATCGAAGACCTGGTACAGTAAAGTCTCTAAAAACGTGTCATCTCGACTCACAGAAATCGAAGACCTTAAACAATAATCTCTAAAACGTGTCATGCAGCTTCACAAAAATTGAATAACTGGTACAGTGAAGTCTCAAAATCTTGTCATCCCGCTTAAAACAAAGATATATGAATTCGTATTGTGCAATCTCTTATTTGAATATCTTGTCACAAAAATAAAAGACTTGGTACAGTGAAAACTCTAAAATACATCACACCAGATAAGAATCGAAGACTTCGAACAGTGAAATCTCTAAAATACACCTCACCTCATAAAAATAGAAGACTTTTTACAGTAGATTTTTCAAAATGCAAATCTCTATGCCTCACAAAAATCTAATAATCCGTACATAAAAATCTATAAAATGCTTCACAAACAAAGAGTTCGTACAGCAAAGTCTATGAAACAGGTCATCACATACCTTGCAAAAATGTAAGACCTCGAACAGTGGAATTTCTAAAACTGATCATCAAACCTCACAAAAGTGTAAAACCTCGAACAGTGGAATTTCTAAAACTGATCATCAAACCTCACAAAAGTGTAAGACCTCGCACAGTGGTATTTCTAAAACTGATCATCAAACCTCACAAAAGTGTAAGACCTCGAACAATGGAATTTCTAAAACTGATCATCAAACCTCACAAAAGTGTAAAACCTCGAACAGTGGAATTTCTAAAAATGATCATCAAACCTCACCTCATACAAATTAAATACAGAAGGATCTCTAAAATGGGTCATAACATCTTCATCATGTAGCATGTTCTTTATAGAACGTCGCTTCCATCACAGTCTGTATTAAACAAACTCGTTCCCTTGCCAAAAAACATCTTACCTAACATAAATTGAAGACCTCGTACAGTGAGATCCCTAAAACAGGTCATAACATCTCATGCAACAAAATAGACGACCTCATACAGTCCTGGTTGCTGCCTTCAGCATCTGCTCTGAGACAGTCCCTATCTTTTAACATGACTTTCACAAGTTGAATTTGAATACGAACAAGACGTTAATGGGATTTTAACTGGCTGTCATAGACCAACGAGAACATTCATGATGTCCTCCAATTTCTAAGATTGTCACTTTCCGCCTTATATTTACCTAAATATAATATAAAAATGATATTTAGATATAAAATCAGATGGTTCGGCAATGTCATGATCACCTGCAATTACACACTTATACCACAATTAGTTTGGGCTACATGGCACGATAGAGCATGCATATAAATTGGATATATGACAAAAGATTATTTATTGAACGAGACGACAAACAATGGCGGAAGCTGTACACCTGTCACAAGAAACATGTCTTAAATTCCACACGTAGCTCACCGGAATAAGTGGAAGACCAACTGAACTGAACTGAACGTAACTGAACTCAACTGAACTGAGCTGAGCTGAACTGAGCTGAACTGAACGTAACTGAACTGAACTGAACTGAGCTGAGCTGAACTGAACTGAGCTAAACTGAGTATACTAGACTGTTACAAGGTATATGAGACAGCTTGTTTTTCACGGTAAAGGTACTGACTTCTCTGCATGATAGTGACTCGCGCTAGCGTACACAGCTGTAAATAAAACTTGACTTATTGTTAATTAATGTAAGGCTCTATTGCTCATCCCTATAAAATATTAAAACCTTATGCAATAAGCCTCTGACGTTTTATCCCCAACTGTAGTTACTGGACTTTCGTAAACTTTTATTCTCTGGCAGGTTGTCTGTAAGTTAACAAAGTAGAAACAGGATTTAGATCGGGGCAGGTCAACTGCAATCTCGTAGGGGCATGTGAGACCACATTTTCTGTCTCTGCGCTCAAACAATATAAATATACGAGGGACGTTCAGAAAGTAATGCACTACATCGTTTTTCTCGGCTAATATAAATATATTTAATTATATACGTCAACAACTTTTTTTTTTAAATGGCATTGTTATTCTGACACCTTCTTCTTCTTCTTCGTCTTCTTCTTCGTCTTCTTCTTCGTCTTCTTCTTCGTCTTCTTCTTCTACTTCTGCAGCTTCTTCTACGACTGCTTCTTCTTCTTCTTCGTCGTTTTCTTCTTCTTTTTCTTCTTCTTCGTATTGTCACTGTGTCCTCTCGTGGAGCACGCATACCGGAAGAATATGTTCCATCGTCTGTGTTTTCTTCTCATCAGGACGTATGTCTGTGCATCCAATTTTAAATTTGCTACACATATAATTTTTTTCAGTCTGCAGTGACATACTCGGAATCAAAATATTTCAAATGTCATAATTTCTCATTAACATTTTCCTGATGACACCAATATAACTTATTTTCCTAGACATTTTATTTTTTCCTGATGACACCAATATAACTTATTTTCCTAGACATTTTATTTTTTCCTGATGACACCAATATAACTTATTTTCCTAGACATTTTATTTTTTCCTGATGACACCAATATAACTTATTTTCCTAGACATTTAATTTTTTCCTGATGACACCAATATAACTTATTTTCCTAGACATTTTATTTTTTCCTGATGGCACCAATATAACTTATTTTCCTAGACATTTTATTTCACAAGTTGCAATATTCCCCTCTTGTGCATTGAGTAAGGACCACTTTGACATTAAAGAAAGCGAATTGTTAATATAACGATTATATTACTGTTTACCAGATTGTTTGTTACTCTCACACTGATCTTCGAGGGGTGACAGTTAATATGTTTCAGCAGAGGCTTTCTGACACCTGCTTTCGATTTCTCTATAAAACAAAATATCAGATGAAGTAATATGGCTATGATTAAATATAAATCAAATATAAATTTACCGTGGTTTTAAACTTTTTCCATATATGGACCTTCTCAAGGCAGAGCTACTTTCTCTCAGCTCAGCTGTTCTCAATTAGATTCCATCTCAGCCTCAGGATGACCGCTGCTTTTTTCGAAAAAAATACAGGTTGACGTCTGACAGTGTACGAAGAAGAAGAAGAAGAAGAAGAAGAAGAAGAAGAAGAAGAAGAAGATTCCATCTACTTCTTACTAATTCGTCATATATGTTCTCTATTAAATCCCATATACTTCTCTCTATTAAATCCCATCTACTTCTCTCTATTAGGTCACATCTACTTCTCTCTATTAGGTCACATCTACTTCTCTCTATTAGGTCACATCTACTTCTCTTTCTTATGTCACATCTACTTCTCTCTTTTTGGTCACATCTACTCTTTATTAGGTCACATCTACTTCTCACTATTAGGTCACATCTACTTCTCTCTATTAGGTCACATCTACTTATCTTTATTAGGTCACATCTACTTCTCTCTATTTGGTCACATCTACTTCTCTTTATTAGGTCACATCTACTTCTCTTTATTAGGTCACATCTACTTCTCTCTATTTGGTCACATCTACTTCTCTCTATTAGGTCACATCTACTTCTCTCAGTTAGGTCACATCTACTTCTCTTTATTAGGTCACATCTACTTCTCTTTATTAGGTCACATCTACTTCTATCTATTTGGTCACATCTACTTCTCTCTAATTCATCCCAGCTTCTCTCTATTATTTTCCATCTACGTCTCTCTATTACATTCCAGCTTCCCTCTATTACATCGCATCTACTTCCCTCTTACATCACATCTACTTCGTTCTGTTACATCAGAGCTACTCTCTATTACATCCTAACTGTTCGACTTTATTAAATTCCATTTGCTCTCTATTACATCCTAGCTGGTCGACTCTATTATATTCCAGCTGTTCGACTCAATTACATCACAGCTGTTCGACTCAATTACATTCCAGCTTTTCGACTCAATTACATCCCAGCTGTTCGACTCAATTACATCCCAGCTGTTTGACTCTGTTAATTCCAGATGCTCTATTACATCCCCACTGTTGGTCTCTTTTACACCCCACCGCTCTCTACTATTACATCCCCGCTGTTCTCAACAATTACATCCCACCTGCTCCACTCTATTACATCCCACCTGCTCCACTCTATTACATCCCACCTGCTCCACTCTATTACATCCCACCTGCTCCACTCTATTACATCCCACCTGCTCCACTCTATTACATCCCACCTGCTCCACTCTATTACATCCCACCTGCTCCACTCTATTACATCCCACCTGCTCCACTCTATTACATCCCACCTGCTCCACTCTATTACATCCCACCTGCTCCACTCTATTACATCCCACCTGCTCCACTCTATTACATCCCACCTGCTCCACTCTATTACATCCCACCTGCTCCACTCTATTACATCCCACCTGCTCCACTCTATTACATCCCACCTGCTCCACTCTATTACATCCCACCTGCTCCACTCTATTACATCCCACCCGCTCCACTCTATTACATCCCACCTGCTCCACTCTATTACATCCCACCTGCTCCACTCTATTACATTCCACCCGCTCCACTCTATTACATCCCACCTGCTCCACTCTATTACATCCCACCTGCTCCACTCTACTACATCCCACCTGCTCCATTCTATTACATCCCACCTGCTCCACTCTATTACATCCCACCTGCTCCACTCTATTACATCCCACCTGCTCCACTCTATTACATCCCACCTGCTCCACTCTATTACATCCCACCTGCTCCACTCTATTACATCCCACCTGCTCCACTCTATTACTTCCCACCTGCTCCACTCTATTACATCCCACCTGCTCCACTCTATTACATCCCACCTGCTCCACTCTACTACATCCCACCTGTTCCACTCTATTACATGAGGTAAAATTAAAAACCTACACACATTTCAAGTATTCTTCGTAACCCACGTCATATTAATAACATAAATTCTAATTAGCTATTTACATTGTTTTTTTACACTAAATTATTGTTACAAATCTTACAGATTTGATTGTTAACATGAATTCTTCAAAACTAATTTTATGTGGTGGTTAATTATATAAAAGACGGGAACTTTTTCCCACGTTAATTGATAAATTCTAGTATTATATGGACATTTTGGAAAAATCAGAGTACAATGAGTAAGCATGAGACATCATAGTGCAGTGAGTCAGCATGAAACATGAGTGCAGTGAGTCAACATGAAACTTTAGAGTGCAGTGAGTCAGCATGAAACATCAGAGTGCAATGAGTCAGCATGAAACATCTGAGTGCAGTGAATCAACATGAAACTTTAGAGTGCAGTGAGTCAGCATGAAACATGAGTGCAGTGAGTCAGCATGAAACATTAGAGTGCAGTGAGTCAACATGAAACCAAAAGCCTTCATTGGTATTAAAGAACATTCTCCAAGTCAAACCATAAGACAAATCAATGACATGGTATTCTTCAATAAAAGAAAGCTCATTTTCTCTATGAATAATTTATTGTAATTAGTTGAAAAGATTTCAACACTATTATTAATGTAATTTTTTTTTTCTTGAGATTCAACGCAACGAACATATATATATATATATATATATATATAAAGTGAAAAATACGAGAAAGACAACATAAATGAAATAATCTAAATGTAGTTTACAGCCCCACAAAAGATGCCTCCAGGACAAATTCGAAAACCACTGCAATATTTACGTATTCATGTTAGCTCTAAAACTTTCGGACATAACCCAGTATATTCCACAACGATTTGTCATTTTCCCACCCGTCATGAGTTTTTTGCATCCTGGTCTTCACTAACTCCCAGAGTGTCGCGAAACGTTCACTGAATGCTACAGAAGCAACAAAAGGACATTTGTTCAACTTCTGCTGGTAACAGGTGACAACTTCCATTCCAAAGTTATGGAAAGCCCGCTTATTTCCAACATCATAAACTTCTATCCCGCCAGCGACAAAAGGAAGTATTCCATACATATACAGCTCTTCCATGTCGAGAGCTTGCACGTGCTCAGAGGCAGCAAGAAGGCTTGGAATTACTCCGCTGGTCATGAGAACGGCAAAGCCCTTACAATATGGCCGCATGTTAAGCCGGCCTGGAAATAAACTCTCATTAAATGCATTGAGACCTGATCGTGGTATAGGGCCTGCTGGATTGAAGTAGCAGAGCATTAACTTCTTGCTGTTGGCTTTCTTTGCAGCTGGAATCAAACCGTGGATCAGCTTGTCTGTGTCCACGAATACGTCTTCATTGATCGTCATTATAGTCTTTGCTCGAGAACAGAACTGCATGACCCATCGCAAACCCATCATACCTTTCTGTGTGGCATTTTCTGCTGCATCCAGAAAATCTCCCTGTACGATATCCCCGTATAAGCTTTCTTCTTGATTCAAGTACTGCTGAAAGATCGGCGACATAGTCTTGCCCACTAGAAACATATGGACAACGATGGATGGCTGAAAATAAGATGGTTTAGCAAATGTGTTTCTGATTCGCTGTCTCATATCCGAACTTTGAGGCTTACTAGGGATCAGATAGAGGAGATCGACATCACCTAGATCTGGACAAGCCTGAGGATTGTTCATCGCTAGATTTCGTGATGGCTGCGGATCCTTTGAAATGTTCGCTACTAACTTTCCATGTAATTCTGTGATAAATTTTTTTGCTCTGTCTGCAAAACCATCAAGCATTAACGGTTCCGTGTTTTCATTTAACGGAACTAAAAGACTAGAATCAAAATTATTGTTATTATTTTGTATAACTAAAGAGGTGTTTTCAATGTTGACACTATTCATATTGATTGACATCTGACTATCCTGCCCATGATATCCAGGGTCTACTTCCTTGTTAGCAAACTCGCCTACCTGGTCCCCGGTTTTTACCTCTAGCACTTGATTATGTTTCTCCGCTTCACTGTTTTCTCCTACGACTGAACTATTTCCTGCTTGTTTATTTGTATCATCCTTGACCTTATTAGCGAGCATGTCTTTTCCTTCACCATCAACATCAAACTTCACAATATTATCTAATCCGTTTTTATTCTTTTCTGCACTTTCATCATAGCTGGCGTAATTATCTGCTGCCCCACCTCCATTAGTCTTACTCCCGTCATTATATTCGTTTTTCCCATCCACTTTTTTTTCATTTTCCTGTCCTTTAGATGTCTCGTGGATATTTATTTGCGTGCCTGCTGGATACAACACTATACTATGTTTTTCTGCGTCTTGTACGTATAGATTCACTCCCAAGTGACGAATTGGGTTGCTATCCCCCGCGGCTTGTCCAGTCTTCGACGAGGACAATATGGAGCTGATGTTAAGAAAACTGAGAGATTTTACTTGTGATAACTCACTAGGAAGGCTGTTTGGTTGTTCATTGTGTATAAATCGTTTCATCTCGTAAAAATCTCTCCTTTCAACAGTTGAAGATGACTGGGATTTGAGAATCCACCAGACAATAACCACAAGGAAAAGCTGTAGAATAGCTGCACACAGCCTGCTTGTGAGAGTTCTTCGTCGGCAACAGAAGCCGGGTAGACTTTTGATAGCTTGCATGATGTAGCAGAATATGCAATTGTGTTTGAGAAGGATTGTCTCAAATGTGACACGGGCAGGGTTATTATCCGGCTAGTTAAATTCAGCAATACTGTCAGTTCGGACGAGTTTAAGGAGGTTAGTGTCAAGTGTTGAATTCATGGGACGCCTCTAGACACAGTCACGAAAATTGCAGATCTCACAACACATTATTCTGGTCTCTCCAAACCACGGTGAATTCTAGAATCAAGAAAATACGGTTGCGGATAAGTAAATGCATGAAAAGTGTGTGTGTGTACATATATTTATATACAGATGTATATTAATATAAATATATATATATATATATATATATATATATATATATATATATATATATATATATATATATATATATATATATATATGTTATGTTTAAATAAATATACAAGATATATACGAGAAGTGTTCAAATGAAACCGGACGAAACTGTAAAAGGTGAACATACGTACAATGCGCATGATGACGTTACGTCTGGTGGAAACACCACATACCAACCGTCAAGCTTGCAAAATTGCATTATCCTCCGACTCATAGTTTCTTCAGCAGTCCGTTGAAAATATGGCTGGTATGATACGAAATCCGTCTAGAGTTGATCAGCGAGCGGTGATTCGGTTTCTAACAGCTGAAGGATGTCGACCAGTTCACATTTATCGTAGAATGCAGACAGTGTATGGGAACAAAAGTGTGTCGAATGCAACAGTGAAGAACTGGACAATGATATTAAAAGAAGGACGCGAGTTAACGACAGATCTTCAGAGACCAGTTCAGGCGCATATTGCTGCGTTAACTCACGTCTTTCTTTAAACATCTTTGTCCAGTTCTTCACTGTTGTCTTCGACACACTTTTGCCAGCAGACACTCTCTGCGTTCTGCGATAAATGTCAGTTGGTCGACATCCTTCAGATGTTAGAAGCCGAATCACTGCTCGCTGATCAACTCTGGACGGATTCCGTATCACACCCGCCATATTTTCAACGGTCTGCTAAGGAAACTATTAGTCATAGGATAATGACATTTCGCAAACTTGACGGTTGGTATGGGATGTTTCCACCAGAAGCACGTCATCATGCGCACCGTACGTATGGTACCTTGTTGCAGTTTGGTCCGGTTTCATTTGAACATGCCCCGTATATGTATATATATGTATGTGTGTTGGTGTGTATATGTGTGTGTGTGTGTGTGTGAACGTATGTGTATATGCGATACCAACTTCTATAAGATTATTTACACCAGAAGTTGAATTTGTGTTTCGGCCCATTCAGCTGTATGCTTGTGCGTGTGTGTTGTTCATGTGTGTGTGTGTCCATGGATGACTGAGTGTGTGAGTGTGTGTGCATGCGTGTGTGCGTGTATGTGGCCATCTGTGTATGTATTATTGGACATAAATGATATAATAAATTAGTGCTTTGGAAGTCTAGCATGACGAGTCTGGATATTAATATATTATTGGACGGATAACAGATATATTGAAAAAGAGATCAGAAAAAAACTAACTAGCTGAAGATATTAAATGATGTAACGGATGATACAGCCAAACATGAGATGGTTATTGCAGGTGAGATTAAACGTGAAGATTTAAAACGGCATCACCGTTTACATGCTATATGTATATTCGGAGAAATATATGTTATTTTTACTATGAGACTCTGTTCTACATCTAATTTCTAGATGAGGTGTCACAGATTTGCGCTGATCCTCCATCAATTTTCTATTAATTCGCAAGGTCATACAGATGACAGGTCTAAACGTATCATGTCACCCGATCCGACTTACCAATTGGCCCGAACCGACATAACACGTGTCCTGCCAAGACTTACAATGTTGCCCGAAGAATGAGCGACGTAACTACTTAGAACTAGAGACAGCGAGGAGTTGACAAGGATATTAAACTATACATTGGTTCATCGACATGTCTATGTCTGCTTCTTGTTGTCTTCTTGATGAGCCGTTCCTCTGCGTAGTTTGGCCCCAACTTCGTCTCCAGCGGACCCTGTCTTGGGCCATGGAAGTCCAGTGCAGTGCTTCATGTCAACAACCTCCAGTATGAGAATGGGGACGCAAGCAGTGTCCTCAGCACTGAAATGGATATCTGAGACTTCTGTAACAAAGGCAGTTATCGTGACATACGCGCAAGCCGTACTTCAGAAGGTACATAAAGGATGGCTTAGGTACGTATGGATAGCAGCTGTTGAGGTCTCAAACCTCCAGGGGTTGACATTAATCTACTGTCCTGCTCATGCTGGAGTTCAGGGCAATGAAAGCTGACATCATGGCTTCACAAGCTCCCATCATGGGCACATTAGTGATGGATAGAAGTGACATTTGGAAATCATGCAATGACCGCATGCTAGATGAGGACACCGCAATAGATGAAGCATAAATCCACAGGCTACAAAGTTTCGACATTAAACGAGGTTCGAAAGGAGTCTGGCTCATGAGAGGACGGAGCAGGAGAGTGTACAACCAGCGAGCTACAGGGGCTATCAGTATCCATACCCTACGCCATTTGATGAGAGACTGAGCACCTATGTGTATGCTCGGAGTGCAGTGACGTCGATTCTAAGAAACAGAAACAGAAACAGTCCAGTGCATGGTAAGTGCTCCTCTAGAGGCATCTTGAATGTTGCAGTGTACAGCGAGGGAGTCTGACCAACGCATTGGAGGTCTTCCTCCGGTCTCTTCTTACCTCAGGGGTACCAGACTGCTGTCGTTGTGCTCCATTGACCATCGTTTCGCCAAAACATGGATTTGAAAAGGGAGGATCATACGTCCTGGTTCTGGAAACCTTCTAGGACCGTGTTAATAGACGAGAAGGCTGCCCAATCCGCGAGGCGACGTCTTGTCCATGTAATTCTCCAGATTGAGAAGGCTGCCCAATCCGCGAGGCGACGTCTTGTCCATGTAATTCTCCAGATTGAGAAGGCTGCCCAATCCGCGAGGCGACGTCTTGTCCATGTAATTCTCCAGATTGAGAAGGCTGCCCAATCCGCGAGGCGACGTCTTGTCCATGTAATTCTCCAGATTGAGAAGGCTGCCCAATCCGCGAGGCGACGTCTTGTCCATGTAATTCTCCAGATTGAGAGGGCTGCCCAAGATAGATGTACTTGACATTCTCTAATTGTACATCGCCAAGGATTGCAAGTGGCGAAGCGATTGCGCAACCGTTTAGTCTTCCAGACATTCATCTCCAGCCCCGCATTCTTGCCTTCTCCAGCGAGAGTCTATTTAAGAGCAGAATATGGACATAATATGAGTTACGGTATGAGTGCCACCTCAGGCCACAAAGCCATAGCAGATCATATCAGCCTTTCTAAGATCTACCATGCCAGACATACACTGCCGGTACACGGGGCAGTAGTTTCAGACATATCAGTTGCATGATCTGAGAGAGATAAGGAAAGCACAGAGGTTATTTAGTTCTACTGTGGGCTATTAGATCAAGGTTTCCATATCGTGTTGTTGGCAACCTGTCAGTATCGAGAGACAATTGACTCCAGCGTCCGAGATAGACCATATCAGAAGTTCATTTTCCTTCCGTCGCACATATTGCCAGTTTGCATTTTGTCATAGCCTGTTTTTCTCAGTCTACAACCCAGCACACAAAGCCTGCCTCCAGCCAGGTCTGATTTTGACAGATTCCTCCCATTTTGAGGTGTTTTGATTCTCTGAAGCGAAGTGGCGATCAAAGAAGGGGATCAAAGAAGGCAATCAAAGAAGGGCTGTGCATTTGACAGCCTAGCCTATCCACATGAGTTTACTTAAGGTACCAAATGGTCTGGTGATCCTATTATTTGGTATAGAGCAACGACAGGTAATGGCTGTTTGACGTTTGCTCAGGTAGGATGATATGGATGCTGCTGCTGTCCAGGCAGCAAATTTCCCTTCTCCATTCTCCTGGTGTATCCAATGGAACTACAGGCCGATAATACTCATCATTGGTTGTGCCGCACGAGTGGTCAGACTGACATTAAGCCACCAAGACACATCACATACTAGCAACAAGCGAAAGAGCTACAGATGGTTTTTATCAAAATTGAGAATCCTTTTAAGGGTGGAAACAAGAATACAGACAATAACAAGAAGACTACAAGACAGAAGGATCCAAAAGCGGAGTATAAGAGAAAAATAAAAGGCAACCACGCCCTACTGTAGACAGTATGTTGTTAATAACCATGGTTGAATGAGGCGTGGTCTCCACGAAAACATGCAAAACTTTGCATTTTAAAAAGTGAAGTTATTGAACAATAACACACGCATATAGTACACACACACTCACACATACACTACATGCGTACACACACACACACACACACACACACACACACTCACATACACGTGCATTCGTATATACAGAAATACAAACACACAAACTTATATGTATATTCTGTGTGGTGTCATCATACAGCAAACGATAATTAATAGACATCAAAATGTCACCTCTCTCCATCCCTAAAGCTATTTTAATGGGAGCTTTGGAAGCATTCTCCCGTTACCATGAATCCCCGAAAAACTAGGGCAGCAAATCTAGACCATCCGCCAAAAGGTTAGAGACTCATACATTTGCTATACACCCATTCCTAAGCCAGCCCTTCTGCGCATCCCGTAGAAAATAATGAGATGATAACTGCCATTGTTCAAGCAAATCTCATAGTTCAGTTTATGTTTCCACCTCCATTCCCCTTCTGCCTACTGTTGACCTGTATGTTCAGCTCTGCATAGGAATAACAATACCTCTTACTCTATTTAAAATGCTCATACCTGATCTCTCACCACTTTGCACAAATCCCTCGGTATATTTGGGAACAAAACTATCCTGAGTGTAATCACTTATCATTTCGTGCTTAGCCTCCCTGCTTTGCACTACTATCTGAATTTTCTGTTATATTGAAGAATCTGAAATCGGGGCATATCAAGTGCCTGATATAGGATCTCCAAATGTTCAAACTCATTTAGATCCTTCGCCTTGTAATACCAGGTTGGACCGATGGCTTTACTGAGGTCATATCTTCATCTCATTGGTGGGTCCTAAGTGGAAGTTTAGAGTTGTAGGGCTACCAGGGCGTCACATTTCGTGGTCATCTGTTCTCACGCATGCATTCAACATGCTGGTCTATGTTATGTTGAACAATACATAAATGTATAGTCGAAGAGTCTTACATTGATAACGTCAAATACAAGCCACTTGTATAATTTTATTTTTAATTTTAATTTAATTCTTGCCCACCGCGAAGCGATGATGGCACACCATCAGACGGTTTTGTCTATTAATGTGGTGTGCGCTGTACTTGGATTATAGTGAGCAAGATTATGCGCTGGTCATCATTCTCACTCTTATCCCGAGCTACCTTGGATCAGTGGCAAGACTATTGATTGGAACGACTGGAGGTAGCTCGGGATGCAGGTAGTCTGGTCTTAACTCCCGAGAGACCAGTGGTCGCTTGAAACTTGCGGGATTCGATCGTCCACCGTTTCCGTTCATCACTGTGAGAGGCGATTGCCTTAAACTTCTTGAATAAAGCAACCCCCAGGCCACTTGTATGCAACCTAATTTATCTGCCCACGTGTTGTTGGGGCGAGACAACATGAATGTTGTACCCTGACACGAATACCGTTAGTGTCAAGAAGAAGGACTGTGCATGGGACAGCCTAGCCTATCCACATGAGTTTACTTAATGTACCAAATACTCTGGTAGTCCTATTCTTTGTTATGGAGCAACAACAGGTAATGGGAAAGAAGATTTTCTTTTCATGCCATCTTCATCATCATGTAGCATGACTTTTGCAGCACGGCGTTCTCATTACAGTCGCCCGGTAAGATTCTTGATCTTTGGTTAATTCATTCGCTTTTGTAACTTCAGAACATCTTTGATGCGTATGCCCATATTCTACTTGGTCACCCTCTACTTCGTTTTCCAGGTACCAAATCCTCCAGTAAATTTGTTGCCAGACTATCATGTTGTTTTATTTGGTCAAAGTATGCAAGATTATGTTTAAAAAGTCAATTTTATCCATACCTAGATCTATTTGGACGTTTGTGCATTGATCCATACCTAGCTCTATTAGAACGTCTGTGCATTGATCCCCACCTAGCTCTATTAGAACGTTTATGCATTGATTCATACCTAGCTCTATTAGAACGTTTGTGCATTGATCCCCACCTAGCTCTATTAGAACGTTTATGCATTGATCCATTCCTAGCTCTATTAGAATGTTTATGCATTGATCCATTCCTAGCTCTATTAGAATGTTTATGCATTGATCCATACCTAGCTCTATTAGAACGTTTATGCATTGATCCATACCTAGCTCTATTAGAACGTTTGTGCATTGATCCATACCTAGCTCTATTAGAACGTTTATGCATTGATCCCTACCTAGCTCTATTAGAATGTTTATGCATTGATCCATACCTAGCTCTATTAGAACGTTTATGCATTGATCCATACCTAGCTCTATTAGAACGTTTATGCATTGATCCATACCTAGCTCTATTAGAACGTTTATGCATTGATCCATACCTAGCTCTATTAGCACGTTTGTGCATTGATCTATACCTAGTTCTATTAGAACGTTTGTGCATTGATCCATACCTAGCTCTATTAGAACGTTTATGCATTGATCCATACCTAGCTCTATTAGAACGTTTACGCATTGATCCATACCTAGCTCTATTAGAACGTTTATGCATTGATCTATACCTAGTTCTATTAGAACGTTTGTGCATTGATCCATACCTAGCTCTATTAGAACGTTTATGCATTGATCCATACCTAGCTCTATTAGAACGTTTATGCATTGATCCATACCTAGCTCTATTAGAACGTTTATGCATTGATCTATACCTAGTTCTATTAGAACGTTTGTGCATTGATCTATACCTAGTTCTATTAGAACGTTTATGCATTGATCCATACCTAGCTCTATTAGAACGTTTATGCATTGATCCATACCTAGCTCTATTAGAACGTTTATGCATTGATCCATACCTAGCTCTATTAGCACGTTTGTGCATTGATCTATACCTAGTTCTATTGAGATGTGTGTGTATTTATTTTTCGCTATCCAGTACATTATTTTCATGTATGCCAACCTTATTCAATCACTATAGACTTAGTAAGCTATATATCTTCTTTCCTCTTGACTCTTTGTCGTTCAATGTGAAGATAGTGCGACCAACGCAACAAGTCTTGCCAGGGAGGATCTATCATATCCGCTGTGCGTGTTCTTACTGTAGCTGTTTCTACTTACATCATTTTGAACGAAGCGATTTATATCTTCATTCTCAACCTTTTTTTAAACACCTTTTGTGACATGCTTTGGAGGTTGCAGTTACAGAGTTTGTACTGAACGACTAGGCACGTACTGATATGCATTTCCTATGCCCGCATTCAAAAACGTCTATTTACATTCTATGAACAACTTCATTCATTTTCTATGTGGCTTCTATGAACAACTTCATTCATTTTCTATGTGGCTTCTATGAACAACTTCATTCATTTCTATGTGGCTTCTATGAACAACTTCAATCGTTTTCTATGTGGCTTCAATGAACAACTTCATTCATTTTCTATGTGGCTTCTATAAACAACTTCAATCATTTTCTATGTGGCTTCAATGAACAACTTCAACCATTTTTTATGTGGCTTCTATGAAGAACTTCAATAATTTTCTATGTGGCTTCTATGAACAACTTCAATAATTTTCTATTTGGCTTCTATGAACAACTTCAATCATTTTCTATGTGGCTTCAATGAACAACTTCAACCATTTTTTATGTGGCTTCTATGAAGAACTTCAATAATTTTCTATGTGGCTTCAATGAACAACTTCAACCATTTTCTATGTGGCTTCTATGAAGAACTTCTATCATTTTCTATGAGGCTTCTATGAAGAACTTCTATCATTTTATATGAGGCTTCTATGAACATCTTCAATTATTTTCTATGTGCTTTCTATGAACATCTTCAATCATTTTATATGTGCCTTCTATGAATAACTTCACTTTATGTGTGCTTTCTATGAACAACTTTGATCATTTTCAATGTACTTCTATGAACATCTTCATCTTAAAGAATGCTAAGATTTAAAAAATACATAATTGCATGTACTTCTTCTTCTTCTTCTGCGTACACAGTCAGACAGTAACCATTATTTTTTCGAAAAAAGCGGCGGTCATCCTGAGACTCTCGCCACTACCATAGAGCTTGTCTTGCAGTTCCACTGGCAATGGCCACATCTGCTCTCTCTGATCCCCGTATGTCGGGCAGTTCTGCAGCAGATGTTCAGTGGTCATTTTACCAGTACCGCACGGGCATTCGTCGGTACACCCTATCTTCAATTTGTTGAATAGGTGGTACCTCAGTCTATTGTGGCCAGTGCGAAGTCTGAAGACAACGACCTGCTCTCTTCGGTTCAACTGGTAATAGGCATCGTTTTTGGTGTAACCAGTATGTTCGGTTTCCCATTTGGTAATGTACCTGGCTTTGATAAGCCGTTTTGACTCTTCGTACGTCATACTGGTATCTGTTTGTGGTAGCCTTGCATCTTCTTTTGCCAGTCTGTCTGTCTCCTCGTTGCCTTGGATGTTGCAGTGTGACGGAACCCACTGTACCACTACCCTTTTTGGTGCGGACAGCTGGCACAGTTTGCAGAGTGCTGCTCTTAAGTCATTAAGCTCAGTGTTTTTCTGGCTTTTTAGCGCTGTGACTACGGCGAGAGCATCTGTCAGCAAGACTATGTGGCTCTCATTTTCACTGTGTGTTGCCATTTCTTCCACTGCCGCCCTCAGTGCCTCTGCCTCCGCTCTGAAATTGCTTGTGTACTTACCAGTAGCGAATGACAGTGTTATTTTTCTGCCATTTGGTAGGTTCAGGAATGCTCCTGCCCCTCCGTTCTGTGTAGTGTTTGTTACAGAACCGTCGGTGTATGCATGGGTCCAGTCCATGCTTGGGTAGCTTTTCGTTATGAAGCTTAGGGTAGTGTCTCTCCTTTCTTTTTCGGTCTGGCAGTTTTTGTTTGCAATACCTGGTATATTTTCTACCACCTCTGGAAATATATCCTGCCTCCAAGTAGGTTTTCGTACAGTAGTGATGGGTTTTGGTGTTGTTAGTGCGTTTATGGGATCTTCGTGCATCTTTGCTTTGGCTATTTCTGCAAAGTTTCTCCGCTTTAGTTTCCCAGTTCCCAAATTGTTTAGCCTCTGGTACATTGGATGGTCAGTCAGTCTTCGGAGTTTCTCTGACTGCAGCTGGGCTCTGCAGTCTCTTCTGTCGGTCATGGATTGCAGTTTTGTAATATTTTCAAGTTCTACAATTGGCGTTGACTTCATGCCACCTGTTATAATTCTCATGGCTTGGTTTTGAAGTTTGTTAACTTTATCGAAGTTCGCCTTCGCTGCTGTTGTCCATGCCGCGATGCCATACTCGAGAACTGGTCTCACTCTTCCAGTGTACAGTTTCTTTAGTATGCCTTCGTCTGCTCCCCAGCTTGTGCCAGCAAGTTTCCTCATGATCGCCATTCTTTCTCTGGCTTTCATTCGGTTTCTCTCAATCTGACTTTTCCATGTCATGCGCCGATCAAATGTGACTCCCAGATAGGTTGGGTTGTCGTTTGGCTGCAGGATTTTGCCATTTAGGCTTAATTTGGTACTTTGGGGTTTTAATGAGAGCGAGAATATTGTGCACGTGGTTTTCTCCTCGTTTATTTTGACCAGCCATGAGTTCGCCCACTCTTCCAGCGATGTTAGGGCCGTTTGCATCCGATTTCTTGCTATGGTGAGATTCTTTTCAGAGGTCCACATAGCCAGATCGTCTGCAAACATTGAGCTATGGACTCTTCTTGGTATATTCTCTGTAATATCGTTTATATATACCAGGAAGAGTGTGGGTGACAGTACTCCCTCTTGGGGTACTCCCTGCTCGAGTGTCACCTTTTTGCTCATCTGCCCTTGTACTTGGACTCTGGCCGTTCTTTGTTTGAGGTAGTGGTTGATCCACTTGTACATCTTCCCACAAACATCACTTCTTCTTAGCTTGAATTGCATGTACAATTGTGCACAATTTTTAACACTTTATGTGTACAACTGCTAGTTTTCCTATGTATTCTCTATCGATAACTTCATTTTCTGTCTATGTACAACATCAAGCACTTTCTCTGTACACCTTAAAGTACTTTCTAAGCACTACTTCTAACGCTTTCTATGTACAACTTCAAGCGCTATCTGAAGAAGAGCTTCAAGCACATTCTATGTACGACTAACTACTTTCTATACTCAACTTCAGGTACTTTATAAGTACACTTTAAATTACATTCTATGAACAACTTTAACTATTTATATGCACAAGTTATATCCCTTTTATGTACAACCTCAAGTGCTTCAATGTTCAACATCAATAACATATATCTACTTTCTATATATGTACAAGTTCAAGTACGTATATGTATTATCCGTGTACAATTTCAGTAAGTTTTGTACGTTTTTTAAGTATAATATCAATCACATTTTATGTACACTTTCAAGTATTTGTTATGTACACATATTTGTATGCCAACACTATGAATCACTGTAGACTTAGTAAATTATATATCTTCTTTCTTCTTGTTTCGTATTTGCTCAATGTGAAGTTGTTGTTTGCGAATGCCCATAATGAGTATGCTACTATGTTGTGCACCCTGAAACGGACGTTAAGTGACGGGTTACAGTAGGTTTTCTCACATCCTGAGCGCGCTGATGAAGGTAGACCGGGGTGCTCCAGGCGGTTGTGCTATGCTTTGCTTCATCTGTGTGTCACTCACTACTATTGGCATCTCGTCGTTTCCACACCCCGTTAGCCAGGCTGCCATGGAAACAGCCCATTTTCAGGGATAGCTACTAGGAAGCCGAGATGAGGGTCTTGGTCAGTATGTTTTGCCTCACCTTGACTAACATGTCTGATCAGTATATTTTTCATGACCAGAAGTTAGTCTTCCACGCCTCGCTTTATGTGAAAAATAGGGCAAATTGTATTGTACAATTTCAGTTACTTTCTATGAATAAATTTAATCAGTTCTATGCAAAATACCAATCACTTTTATGTCTTTTCTATCTATAATACAAATTCAATGTACTTATGTGTACTATCAATGCACGAATTCAAGAAATTATATGCATTAACAATATACAGCATCTACTCTGGTAAAGCAGCAACTTATTAAATTCCAATCACTGGTCCTCTTGCCTGAATGAGAACAAGAAGGCACTTATTTATATATAAATAATTGTCTATGTCCCTCCCTACTCACATGTTGCCTTGAATGCAATCCAAGCCGGAGTCAGTGGTAACTTTGATGAGAATAGCGTCCAAGTTGAGATACTTACAACATTGTTTTATCGATCAATAACTTGAACTACTTGATCAATAACAAGTCCATAAACTTCACATCACTCTTAGGCGTTTAATGAATCCCACCTGCCTAAATCACTTTCTATGGTTAAAATGTATAGGACTGAGCAAGTTACAATACGTTCAATATACCGGTATCAAATTTATTTCCCCATCGTGTAAGTCTTGTGTATGTTAACGCGGAGACATGTAGGGATACTACAGCTGCAGCCTATTGCTTATTTTTGGTTCTCGAGAGCGCACGTGCACGTACGGTCATATACACACAACAGTAACTAAGTATGTTACCCGAAGCAGACATACTTATACATACACACAAATACACGCACGCACAATGGTTATGTATGTGGGGCATGCGGTACAAATATTCTAGCACATACAATAGCACAGTTACTCACTTAAACGAAAGCGTATCAAAGACGCTAGCAGACACACTCAAAAACGGGAACTCACTTAAAAGAATATGTGTCAAATACGCTAGCAGACACACTCGAAAACGGTTACTCACTTAAACGAACACGTGTCAAAGACGCTAGCAGACACGCTCTAAAACAGCTACTCTATTAAACGAGCAGGTGTCAAAGACGCTAGCAGACTCCCTCTAAAACGGGTACTCACTTAAACTAAACACGTGTCAAAGACGATAGCAGACACACTCGAAAACGGTTACTCGCTTAAGATAAGCGTAACCCTACAATATAGCATATACACACACAATATTGGTTACTCTCTTAAATGTGAACGTATCAACCCTTTAAGTCGCGCTTCTCTGCTTCTCTTTTATTCCAAAGCATCCAGTCTGGTTATCCCTTGTTCATTAACTTCAGAATCAACATCTACCAAATCGGCCTTGAACTGATTGCAGTTAAGTCCACATTACCAGCCCCTAGTGTTCCAAATCTGGATTATGTTGAAACCAACATAGCAGCTCTTTCGTTATCGTGAGTGCTAGCATGTTCAAGACGGTAGATCTATACCAGTCACTAGTGTTTTACAGGCCTTTTACAAGTATTACAGAGGGAATATTAAACAACACAACAAACAATTGTTAGCGGGCTATTTCTTACCGATACAATGTCATTTCTGTAAGCCAGCAATGATGGAAAAAGGCTCATTAGAACTAAACGCTAAAGTAAAGATATCGAGCTACAATGGGTCCAATCACAATGTTACTTATCAAAAAATGAAAGAGCAGACATGCTAGCGACAGGAAAACAAAAAGAACAGAGTAAAGGAACTTTACATTCTCCATAAAGAAAGTTGACCAAACCTGAGACAAATGGCACGAGCTTGATCTAGTGAAACAGATGACCCTATCCTGCACGAGAACAAGACATAACAAATGGAACAGCCATTTACACATATGGCCCCATCACACAAGGAAGAAGAAAAAGAAAGTGAAGAAGCAGACGAACAAGAAGAAGAAGAAAAGAAAAAGAAGATGAGGAAACAGAAGAACAAGAAGGTAAATACGAAGAAACAAAAGAAGAAAAAGAAGAAGACAAAGAAAATGAAGAAGAAGAAGAAGAAGAAGAAGAAGAAGAAGAAGAAGAAGAAGCTGAAGAAGAAGAAGAAGACTGTCTTTTTATGAATTATATGGCTGCTATCAATTACGATTTAGCCATTCCTACTGAAACTTTTGAACTCATAGCCTGAAAGTCCAGTACAACAACTACCCTTATTAATAATGTCTTATCTAACAACCTCATAATGGGGATTGATATAAGGAATACCCTGCTCTACTCAGCAACGACGTTTTCTCACATTCTGAGCATAGAATCACAAAACTGATTTCTCACCATCCAGAGCAGATCCATCGATATGTAACAAACATCATCATTCAGAGCACTATTATGTACGATCTGTTTGACTGGTCTTTTTGCATTCCATTGTGTTGCCAGTTTCATTATTATCTTTGCTCAATCTCTACATTCAGTTTGCACCAGTTTATGCACTTCTTTTGCGTAAGTCCAGGTAGCAGTTAAAAAGGCAAAGACAATGTTAGGTACAAGGATGATAAAAATAAATATTAAACATAGGAGCACGGATGTGATAGTCAAATTGTATAAAGCATTAGTTAGACCTAGATTAGAGTACTGTGAACACGTGTGGAGTCCTTATCATGAAGGGAATATAAACATGCTGGAAAGAATACAACAAAAAAAGAGTAACAAAGCTGATAGTGGGATTCCAGAATTTCAGTTAGGAGGAAAGAATCATAAAAACAGGCATACAGTGTCTAGAAAAGAGAAGAATTCGAAGTGAATTAATACAGGTTTATAAGATAATCAAAGGAATGGATAAATTAGACTATAACAGGTCTTTTTTTTTAAATTCAACCACCTGCAACAAGAAGAGGACATAGCTACAAATTAACTAAAGAAAGGTCCAGATTTCAGTTCAGTTCTTTGCATCGAAGGTCGACTGCAATGGATCTCCAATGTACTCTATCTCTTGGCAAAATCGTACAATCTGAGAGGCTTTTTCCAGTCCATCTCCTGATGTTATCCACCCACTTAAAGCGTTGTCTGCCTCTTGAACTACCTTCCTCCCTACCCTCCAGTATGGTTTTCAACAAGAAGGTATGTCTTGTTATATGGCCAAAATAACGCAACTGTCTAACTCTGATTTCGGTCAATAAACCTCTTTTCACCTGCAACTTTTCCACTACCTCCAAATTTGTTTTCTTCTTTTTCCAAGAAATGCGACCCATTCTTCTATATACCCACATTTTGAAGACTTCAATACTCTTTTCCAAGTTGTTATTCACTGTCCATGTTTCTGCGCCACAAAGTAGTGACGAGTATATATACAACACCTGACAATTTTCATTTTCAAATTATGATTTATCCGTTTGAATGTCAATATGTGTCGCATGTTGTCGAATACCATCTTGGACATACCTATTATCTTTCTGATTTTTATTTTCACAGCTACCTCATGTCGTTATTATATGACCTAGATAGGAGAAACATTGTCTCTGTTCAAGTAGTTGATCTTTTATTTGTACCTGCATAAATGGTTTCTTGTCACTTTTCCAGATTAGGTACTAGAAAATATTTTGTTAGTCAAAGAGTGGTGAATCCTTGGAATGCATTGCCACAGGACGTAGGGAAGGCAGGGGCAATTAATGCATTTAACAATAGATTGGATGCGCATAGCTTTTAGAGCAAGGAAATGTAAATGAAACTGGTTGTATGCAGCCTCTGCAGAATCGTCTAAATCAGTATAAAGACGCCAAGTTAAGTTAAGAATTCAAGTCACATAGCTAAATCACATCAATGTGTCATATTATCGAGTCACATTATTAAATAATGTTGTATTAGAATATTGCTTTCAGTAGTATTTCCAATCCAACTTCACTTTCGTCGTTAGGTTGCCCGTTGTATAGTCGTTTTGATAATTTCCTGCCTTTCTAAGAAATTGAGATTCAGAATTTATTAACCAATACTGTAAAGGAAGGAAAGTTAGATAAACACGTTCTATCTCACCTCACCTGTATGTTCACAGACTCCGGAAAAAAGCTGAAAATATTTACTCTACATAAGAGGCTAGCTCTGCGCATTCTCTTCACATTAGCTACCTGTCTTCTGGGGCAGATTGATTTGTTTACTTCTGACTTAGGTATAATGCCTATTACCAGATGGTTGTTCTCGAGCTAAAACCACATATGTAAACTGCAGGCATAACGTTAAACATTCAAAAAAAGTGAAGAGTTAGATGTTTTATTTGTAGGATAATTGTGTTGATGTTTACAAAATACTGAAATAACAAAAGCAATTAAATGCATATGGTGAAACAAGTATTTAAATGGACGCAAGAAATTGCATTGCCCGTGTTTTAAAGTGTTTTTCTATGTAAGGGAATGCAAGCACGAACCATTCATAAACAAACAAGATAATTAGATGCTGGGGAGTCTGAGAGAAGAGTAAGAAGAGTAAGAACGTCTTCTGTTTCTTACCTTGATGTCTCAATCTGTCAGACTTGTCCATCGTTTGACATTATCCTTCAACTTTTAGCGTTGGTTTCCTCTGGTCACGTCTGTCTTCAACCTTTCCTCCCAGGATTATTTTCAGCAAGGCGATATGTCAATTTGATGTGACCCAAATATCTGAATTGCCGAACTCTGATTTCGCTCATCAATTATCTTTGCCTTACTAATTTCCCTAAGACTTCATTATTTGTTTTCTTATCTTTCCAGAAGATGTGCTCCATTCTTGTTTAACATCAACATTTCATTGTCATCAATGATCTTATCCACTTATTTGTCCAAGATTCTACGCCAAACAGTAAATATGAGTGTTTACAACACGTGACCAGCCTCATTTCTAATTTGTGAGTGATGTGCTTGAATGACGATATTTCATTCATGTTACTGAGAACTGATTTGAGCAACCAAGTTCTATTTTTGATTTTCATTTCGCATCCTCCATTATCATATTTACAATATAGAAGAAGCTATAGATCTGTTCCAGTAGTTGACTGTCTATTTTTACATGTAGAGTAGTTGTCGAGTCTACTTTGCTAATTACCATACATTTCGTTTTCTCAGTGTGTGTCTAATCTATACACCAGACTTTTGTTCTTTACTTGAATCACCAGCTTCTGTAGTTGTTATCCGCTTTCAGACCACAGAGCTGTGGTATCCTCGTATCCTAGATTATTTGTAGATACTTCAACATTGTAATGCACTCGTCGAAGGCCTGGTGATATCAAATTGGACTTTTTGATAGGATTTGTCAGAAGAGGTTGGCAAAAACAAAGTGCCTAGTGGTAAAAAGTGGGAAAATATGATAATACAATCCAGAAGTTATGATCTAACGATGAATGGAAATAATGTAAGCCAGCTCAGTCCCACTATCCAAGATTTTACCGGGGTGGTACCCTTGCGACAGAACAGTCTTGGAATGTTTAGCTGGTATGTTACCCAGACAGACAAAGGACATAGAGATGTGCGCCAAGGAATTAGGAAATATGTCACAGACACTGACAACAGGAAAGAGACTCATATAAACGTGATAACTGAACAGAAGTGACACATATTATACGCTCTAGCAAGAACACTGTCCCAGGTCCAGTTGGAATACAGTATTGGTATACACTAAGCAGTTGGGTGATGCAGATATCAGAAATGTTGTCAATGAAACGTACTTATCAAGATACCATCTCACTTCTAAACAGTCTTCCCTGAAAACAAAATGTATCATGGTAGTCAGGCTAACAAAGTTGGGATCGGCACTGTGAGCCACATTGGCGAGCTTACTGGGGAATTTCGCATTGCACTACAAACAGGAGGACGTGGGTTCACGTTCTGAAGTACGTCTCGGTATGCGAAGTAAGCCACTGTAACTCGGCACTACAGAAAGTCGTTAAGAGCATCAGCTCAAGCATAGGTGACATTAACAACAACAATTCCAAACAAGAAGACGAATATCAAGCAATACGCCAAAAAAATTAAAAATTGGACATCAGTACATATATATAAAGAAATGAGACAGAGATAATATTTCTTTCAAGTTGCATGGCAGGACACCGTCACACGCGGCAAAAGTGGAAGCGACAGTTGCACGCCTCCCTGGATATCTATTATAAAGCGAAAGCAGCATGATGTCCATAAATAAAATGTGCTGTCATTTCCCACGTCAGGACAAGGCTCGAGTAATGAACGCTTCGCTTCTCTAAAGTTCACCGTAGAATGGTCTTGGCATTAATGGCTCTCCACGTCAGTCATTTTTCTTTGCTGTTATCTACCTTGTTTGTTGTATCTCACTGCATGTTGTCTCACGTTTTTTTATTTGATTTCTTTCTATGCCATCTTCTCTGCTTTTCTCACCACTTACGTTTCTTTCTACGTTGTTTACTTACATAATCGCTGCTCTACTACCCCGAGGAGTAGAAATCCTGGTTTCTATTTCTAATAACTTACAGCTTCTACATTGTGATGTTGCTGGCCCCATATCTAACTCACTGTAATCGTCTCTCATCAAACACCTGGCGGGTTACACAGTAATTATGTGTTGTCTCCCTTATGTGTCCATGTAACACATGAGCAGTGCCAACATTTGCCGTTATAGCTGTAATAACTCGTATGTATCAATTTAATGTCTCTGCTGCTCATTTCGTTTGTCGATGACATCTTTGCTAGTTTAAGCTTGTCTTTTCGGATGTTCTTAATATTTGTTTGTAATACCACATCCCAGTTTACGTAAGTAACTGTGATAACAGTTTGTCTGCAAATGTCTCAACAATTAATCAGCCAATTTAAATATAATGTTGAATCAGTTGGCCATTGAATAATTGGGTTATAATATGTTTGCATGTTTATCTTTCTGTGTAGATATATTAGTTCTGCGTCAATTCAGCTTGTGTATTGATGACATTGGATAGGAGAAATGATACTAAAATTAATCAATGACCATCTGTTGAATGATGAAACTCTAGTCAAAGTATCAGTCACTCGCGAACAGCAGAAAATTGAAAACAGACAGATCGAGCAGATGTTACTGAGAGGATAAAGGAGAAGTTTGTACAACCAGCGAGCAACACAAGTCATCAGAATCAATTTGTGAGACTGCACCTGTGAGTCTGCTTGGTGTGCAGTAATCTTGTTTATATATATCATAACAAAATAATACAACCTAACAGATCCTGATAAACATAACATAAGATTTCATTAATAAAATATACTGCACTCAATATACTTAACTTAACTTCATTATACTGGTTTAGAAGACTCTACATAGTCTGTATACCATGAGTGTATTCGAATATGTGACTCTTAGTAATAGAGAGGCTGCAATGTTACTTGTATGTCTAGGAACAAGGTTAATTAACGACAAACTCAAGTGAAACCAAGGAGCCCCACCTCACGTCTGTGTCGTGCACCTGGAAACAGGCTGTGTTACTGTAGCCTGGCCAACGAGGTGCTATTCACGTAGTGGGGACGCAATGAGTAACTTATTGCACTACAACCCGAACATGCACTAATTATATCTACAAAAATAATACACAACACGGCAAAGTAATATCAGCAGATTGTATTCCTTACAGATGCAAAGTAAATTGTGCCAGCCCTCTAGAAAGATAAACCGCAAGAGCTTATAAAGGCTTTGATAATGTAAGATGTAAGTAGCGTATCGTGTGCAGAACTTGCAATCTTACATCCGCCAAACCTATTTGGGTTTTGAGAGGCTTTAATGAAAAGTAAAAGTCAACAAAAGCGTAGTGCTGCAATCACACTGTGACATACGAGGAAACAAGAGAGTGAACAGGTTAACAAAGGATGAATCAACTCCAGAACGAAAAGTATATACAGTAACCTAAGTAAGTAAGTTGCCCATCGCAAGCGAAGATGGCGACATCATCAGACTGTCCTCGTTCTGAAGATGGAGCTTGCGCTAAACTTGTATTATAGAGTGAAAGAAGCTGCGCCTGACATCAATCTCACTCTCTCGTCCTGAGTTACCGGTAACCAGTTGCAAGACATACAATCAGGACGACTAGAAGAAGCTCAAGATGCAGACATTCAGGACTCCTACTAAGAAAAGAAGACCATTAATCAAGCCATAAGGAAAGTCGACCAAACAAAAGACAATTATAGTTGCCTTGATCGAACTAAGTATGTGATCCTGATCCGAATGAGAACTAGACATAACAGACTGAATGGCCACGTAAACAGACTAAAATGGACTCCATCACTCATGTGTGGACAAGCAAAGTAGACATCCAAAGATTTTCTGCAAGACTGTTACATGCACAGTCAATTGAGCAATGAGCACTGTTACCCACAGAGATGAACCTTCACACAAAGCTGTTTGGAAAACTCAAAGAGCTGTTTACCACATTTACCTCTAACCAGAGGACTGGTCTTTACGTGTAGACGTAATACAACGTAGCGAACGAGGAGAAGAAGACGAAGAATAAGAAGACTACAGATAAGATGGATAAAGACACACCTTCTATAGTATGCCCGGAATATATGGAACACCACTACAACTGGTGACCAATCAGAATTCGTCAAATCTCAGAACTATAATTAATTCCAAAACTGCTGAACAACTTTTGCGATTTATATTAAATAATCCCATTGATAGAATGTAATGAAATTTGTTGTTGGTATTAATAATAGTTACTATTTTAAGAAAGTATGTTTTGCCCTTCTTAAAACTGTTCTCATGTAAGTTATTACTTATATGGGATTAGTAAAAGGACACTGATCTAGATTTGGTATATCTATACAAGTTTTACAGTATTACACATTCCAGTATTCCATTCAATGTGTACTAGTGTCTCCAAAAGCTGAGTTATTTGTAGTAAGAAATCGGGAATGTCGTAAAAAATTATTCAGGCGAATCGTTCAGATTTCTTTTGCACCCACGGATGTGGCGTATCTACAGGTCATTTGTTTTCCGTTAGGAGAAGTTAAACGGGCTTATTTCTTATAAATTTGGTGATACATTTGAAGTGCGAATTAATGGCGATGCAGAACGTGACTGTACTATTCAATAGTTTCTTCTGCAGAAAAGTCAGAAGGGGATATTTATATCACGATATACAGGATCCAATGAGGAACACACACCATGCGTTACGTATAGATAGAATATAGTTTTCCTGTTGGATAAAACATGACTTAAAATCTTTAAATAATATAGTCAAACAAGGCAGGAAAAGGAAACTATAATTTCGACAAAGATGTTATTGGACGTGAGATTGTGAAAATGGTTAGCGAAAATGAATTTGTTACACTTCGTAATCTAAGGCTCGGCTGTAAAGTGATTGTAATATTGAAATTTCAACAACCGCTTTCTGGAGAGTTGTTAGGTGTAGCGGTTTCAATTTTCAGAAATCTATTAGTGACAGGAACATAGTTTGTGAAAAATCCAATCGCATTGCCGCACGATGAAATTCCATAAGCAGATTTGTGAGCGCAAGATTGAAGGCTACGACATAGTAAGTTTGGACGAATCGAGGGTAAATGCTCACCATACATTTGAAAAAGAATGGCAATCACTGGACGGAAACAACAGTAAGGGAATTCCATGCAGCAAGGGTCAACACATTGTAATAGCGCATGCAGGTAGCAAGGAAAATTGTGCTATAAGGGACGCAGAACTTCTTTTCAAAGCACAGTCTATAGATGGTAGGGACTACCACACTGAAATGAATAGTTTTTTTTCAAGAATTGGTTAGATCTTCAGGATAGGCCGTCACGTCCAGTAACAAACAAGGCATCTTATCATAATGCTGTAGCGCAGGAAGACAAAACTCCAACTTCATCAAGCACAAAACAATTAATCGTGAATTGGCTTGCAAAAGAAAATATACCTTTTTGTCACAATAATTCAAAACCATTTATTGCAGCTTATGAGGCGGACTTGGAAAACAAAACTATTTTTAATTGACAAGATAATTGAAAAAGCATGGCCACACTTCCCTTCGACTACCACCGCACCATACACACCTCTACACCCCCCCCCCCCCCCCCCCGCAAAGGCCGGCGTCCATCAAAGACGATGATGGCCTAATTAATTTTGCTATCGCTATTTTCAGTAAGGATTAACTGCGCTACTTGTTATCCTCACTCTCTCGTCTCGAGCCGCCCGAACCCAGTGGCAAGTCAAGGACAAGATGACCAGGGGGCGACTACGAGAAGCAGGGGACTCCGCATCAAGCAACCGTGAAAAAAACGGCGGGGTCCATAGTCGAACCCACACCACCTGATCACGAGGCCGACGGCTTAACCACTTCGTCCCGGAATCCTCATCCCGGGGAAGCAAACCCTTAGAAAATGCAGGAGGAAGCAGACCTTTACATAAAATGCATGCTGAAGTTGGATGCACTGGGCCAACAGGCACAAAATAAAAACCACAGTGCAACGCACACCGCCTCGGTGAATACAGAAATAAGGCGAACGCAATAAACATTTTTAAAAAAAGCAACACAAAAAACCAAAAACCGTGGAAATTCAAAGTACATAGTTTTTCTAAAATATGCAGCAGAGAGGTAGCAGTAGCAAGAGTAATGTTAGAAAAAAGCTCTACATGTGCTTTGTACAAATGTTAAGAGAAAACATCATGCCGAATTAAAAACATATAATTATTGAACGGATATCATTTCCCGAGTGGTCCGCCAGTGTCTTTGTGTATGACAAAGACAAAAATAGCACCGCTGCCCACAGAAAGCTTGTCGTAAGAGGGGACTAGCTGTGTGACATGGCATAACACCGGTCATGATTAGATGGTTTGCTAAAGAGCAGCGTAGATAGCGCCTTATAGGCTGCGAGTCTATTCTGCCCTAGTGTTTGAGTCTATTAAGATGGACTCGCACATCGGTTAACTATCCTTCAAGAAACTGGTTATATACAGATTCTGCATAATTTTTTAAACCAGTATAACTACTTTTAGTTAAGTTAAGTTAAGTTAAGTTAAGTTATTAGACATATATTTTGTATTGGTAATATTGTAAACACATAATTCTACAAAGAATACTATTCAAGTATGGACTATTTTTATAATTTGATTTATTTGTGGAATAATATTATAATGAGGCCATTCTTGGTGAAATAATAATAACTAGAGAAGAGCAAGTCATCATCTTCAGACTGAGAACTGTGCATAACAGACTCAAGAGTCATCTTTACAACAAAATGAGGATTGGGACAGATGACAGGGGCCCATGTGGCGAGCATATCATGACCGTGGAACACATCCTACAAAGCTGCATGCTTACGCAGGAAAAGAGAGAACAATGCTGGCCTCGTGAGACAGATATGAGACAGAAGCTGTATGGAGATGAAACAGCCTTACAAACAACGGTGCTTTTGTAAGAGAAACCGGAACCTTGATCTGAGGATGAACGAAGAAGAAGAGGAAGAAATAATAATATAATCTTGGTAATATTATCAACATAATTATTTCAGAGATAATTTTGTTAGCAAATCAGTCTTGCAGGGTTGTTCTTATAATCAGAGCATTCCTAGTTGAATAACAATACAATCAGGCCAATCTTGCAAGGAAAATATTAAAAACAGTTCGTTATTGTTGGGATAATAAAATACATAGATCATTCCTAGTTAGATAATATCATAAACAGAACATTCTTACAGGTATTCCATTATAATCAAATCATTATTTGTTGGATAATAGTATAAACAACTCTTTCTTGGTGGGTTAATATTATAATCACACCATAATGTCAGTGATATATTATAAACAGATAATTTTTCATTGATATATTATAAACAGACAATTATGTTAGTGAAACATTAAACAGATAATTCTGTCAGTTATATTCAGACACATGTATAATATTAGGAAGAGTAGCATTCTGAAAATATGAAACATACTTTTCAGTGTTAAAATTACACATAATATTTTTGTAAGGAAAATATTATAAAAGACAACATATTTTCCCGGTGTAACCCCACATTTTGGTCAACATTAAAAATAGTAACATAATTGAATAGGTAACATTAGAACAAAAACGTGTAGGAAGGTGCAACATTACACAAGTTAACAAATACGCTGATGTAACATGAAGGCAAAGGCCGCCGTCCATCATAGACGATGATGGCATAATTTATTTGCTATCGCTATTTATTGTAAAGATTAACTGCGCTACTTTTTATCCACACTCTCTGTCTCGAGCCACTCGACCCCAGACAAGACGACTAGAAGACGACTACGAGATGCAGGGGACTAAGCATCAAGCACACGTGAAAAAGACGGCGAAGTCCGAGTCGAACCCACACCACATGATCACGAGGCCGACGGCTTAAACACTTCGCCACGGAACCTCAATCCACGGAACATTACAAATAGTTACATGCAAACAGGACAACATTAGAAACTATTACCTTTACACTATGGAAACATTATGAACGGTAAAATATATGAACGAGCGAAGCTATAAACAGTCAATTGTATTTGTTCATAATTATAAACATAAAAATAATGACAAGTAAGGCTTTACAAGAAAACCCACAGGGCACGTCACGTGATGTGTATCTCTGAACTGGTAATGTAAATCTTGCCATATGGAATCAATGTCTTTGTTGCGTAGAGTATACGAAACATCTACTACAGGGCAATTAAGCAATGTTTTGCACGAGTAACTTCATAGCATTAAACACAAGTAATTCCATAGCATTAAACACAAGTGCCACAGAACTTAGATATATTTTTTTTTAAACTTTAAGCGAGGGCTCGACTTCATTGCCTCGGGTTTTTTCCCCATTTTAGCTCGGTCTCTCTTGGCAGATGAGTACCCCATCTGTCGAGAGCATCGCACAAAGTACGAGCTCCGTAGCTCCAGCGATGAACCTAGAGATCTCAGGAAAAAATTGAACACGAGGCAAATGGCTTGACCACTTCGCCACAGAGACCCCCCCCCCCCCCACCCCCCTTCCCTAGATATATTAGAACACATAAATGGTTGGATGCAGTCTTCTTCAAAGGAGGTTTACTGTAGAAATGGCCTTATACTGCTACTGAAGCAAATAGTAGATATGATGGGTATGAAATTGTATTTTGTTGTATAAAACCTTAGCTAACCACAGACTTGCTAAGGACGAACTCACGGTGTGTAATGTTTGTTCAGGTGACAAAACAGACTGCGATGTCATATTTTATTAAACTCAAGATTGACGATACGGACCTTTGTACATCTGGCAAAGCAGCCATGACACCGGATCACCTGTTGCAGCCATGACACCGGAACACCTTGTTGCGGTTCTGCAACAGTGAAATGATTAGCACATGACAACGACCAATGTCCTTTCATGATAAATTGAATGGAAGTGCACATAGCCTAGAGTTGACTGCTGCATTTGTTAGAGTCATTGAAGTATGAAGAGGAACGAAGGCTATGATGATGAATCATGAAAAATAACTTTTGACACTTGGTAGATTCCACAGTGCCAGCCATCCATCATATTTGTCTTGGCTTGTGTTATTAATTGTAAACAATGTCGTGAAGTGACCAGGCACAGATTGGATGGCCACAATAGGACATCTGTCTTGGTGGGCTCTAAAGCAGCGGGAAGCCTGCACGCCATGTTTTTGAAATCCAAGATTGCTGCTCAAGTTGTACACCTCAACACCTCCGATCACAAACGGCAGAATGCCATAAAGATAATAGTCCTCTACAGAGGGAATTCGAATCTGATGAGATGCCGCAAGAATACTGCAAACTAAATGGCGAGTCATTTAAATTGCGAAACCGTCGCAGTACGGAAGTGTCTTGTTGCTATTTGTGCTTGGGCTTCCATTGTTCAAAGAGCACAACATTGCTCTTTTGCCAATGATGTTTGCGCTTGCCGGAATCAAACCCTGTAGTAGTTTTTCTGTGTCCACAAATGTATCATCGTTTATTTTTAAAACAAAATGAGTTTTTCGACAAAATTGCAACATCCAACGGATACCCATCAATCCTTTCCATGCGCTGTTCTCTAACGTATCATCAAAGTCCCCTTGCACGACATCACGGTACAGTTCCGATTCCATGCGCACATTTTCTTGAATTTGAGAAGCGCTGCTTTTACCAACTAGAAAAACATGTACGACATTAAAAGGCTTGAATTTGTCGCGTTTGACAACCAATTTTCTAAATCTGTGTCGATGTTCCGTTCTTTGCGGTTGGCTGTGAATGAGATATACTATATCCACTTTCTCCATTTCTAAACACAAGTGAGAATTGTTGAGTAGATAATATTTTTTAACTTTCTTTGTTATTTTATGTGCATGAAATATTCGCTGTGAATAAAATTCTGTTTTAATTTTTTTAACTCGTTCTAAAAAGCCGTCAGTGTAAAGTGGCTCGGAGGTTTCGTCCAGAACCACGTCAGGCCAAGCAAGAGAAAATGCTTTTGTTAAATTTTGCTGCACAACGTCAGACTGCTTGTTTCCTACCTTGACAACTTTAGCTTCTTGCTGTAGTTCTTTGAAGTAATTTTGCTTCCTTGCATTCTGCATGTTTTGTTGGACTTTCTGAAAGATTTCACCTCTGGCATAGAACATTCTTTTTTGTAAAGAAAGACGAACATCTCTTCGTTTATGGATTTGCTGTAAAATTTCCTGCTGTTGTAATTGATCCTGGGGCCGAACTTTCAGCATCTCATCCTCCACTAACATGACGTCTATGATTGTGTTCTCCATTTTAAAAGTTTCTTGCTGTCCCGCATATGTTTTAGTGCCGTTAGAATCATCTCCTAAAACTAGTTTAGAGCTGCTGGTTGGGGCCTGGCGTATTGATCTGTTCTTCGGGTCAAGTTCATTACTAGTGACAGGCCCAAGCAAAGGCGTCAGACTTTGAGTCTCATCTCCAAATTTATTATTGGTTTCACTTTTACTCGTATCGTCGTCGTTGTATTCTAAATAATCCAGCTCCCACATCTGATTCTCGTTGCTTAATCGGCCATCACCAACATAAACTTGTGTTCCTATTGGATAAGCTACCAACGAATCAGATCCGCCCTTGCGGACAAAAACATCAGCCGTAAGAACATATTTGTTACCGTTCTCGCTTGATGGGTCTAAAACTGTGCTACGAGTCATAATGTCATCGAAGTTCAATGCGTCACCATGTGAGTACTTTTGGAAACAGTCGAGCAAGCTCGCTGACCTTCGACTTATTTGTATAAGTATTTGGTCAGTCTGAGCTGACGGCTCTCTTGGAGATCTGACATACTCCCACACAACGAGAATAATAAGCAGCTGAGATAGTGCCGTTAACAGTTTCCAAAAGATTTTTCTCTGGACCATTTTACTTTTGAAATAGTCCTTAATGGAATCCATGCTGTATACATGTGGTTATGGGCAAAGCAAGTGGCAGTTTTAGAAAATCGAATACATAAGCCGATCGATGTTTCTGTTGTTTAAATGATATGCAAATACAATGTGAAATTTTTCTAATGCATTTTATTGTCTCTTGCTGCCAGATCCTGTTCTAGAAAATTTGCTAGAAAATATCTCCCCAATACATGTCCTAGAAGTTGTGATAACAATTATATCACAAATTCCTGTTCTAAATGTTCTAATACCAGATATCACACTATTCTTGTTCCCGATATTGTGATAAAACATAACTCAAGACTTCTTGTTCCCGAGTTTGTGAAAACTTATAACTCACGACTTATTGTTATAGCTACTGTGATAACAATTAACTCACGATTTTCTATTCTAGATGTTCTCATAACAAATAACTCAAGAACTGGCTCTTCGTCTTCACTCCTGGCACACGAGTTGTTCGCTGTATAATTTATATAGGATATATGATGAATTATTTTCGAGCTCTTCAAACCTAGAATTATATTCACTAATAAGCAGGCTTTTTGGCTGGATTTGTGCAACTTCATGGGTTGGAGAGTCTTTTACCAAACAGCGGCTATCGCACTGGGCGTAGATATGTCATGTTTAAAATATTGTTTAGAGATTCATATTATGTGACAATACATGAATATTCTCGCTATGACGTACTCTTGAAAATGATGTGTACAATAGTAGATAAATCGTTTGTTCTTTAAAACAGCCAAAAGCAGTTAAGCAGCTTATGCAACCAATGGTGAGTATCCAGGAACGTAATAACATTACGATACACCATCAGTCATCATCACGACTAGTTGCCTTGACGACCAATAATCTCCGCAAGTTCTACATTTTTTAGTAATCCACAGCTTTAAATATATGTTTTAATTCCTACCATCTTGTCATATCATCAGCATTTATAAATTTGTTCAACATCTGAGGTCGATGCATATTGTATGTTATTTATTAATGCTCTTGTGAAATTGTTGTCCTTAAATAACTCCTCGTTGGATGTCTTAGCTGCCATCAGACGTCCTGTGACATGCACAAATAGGAAACTTGATTTATGGAAATGGTTCAACACTGGAAGGACTGTATGTCGCTGTTGCTGGAGCTGCTTCACTTTAAATACAGAAATCTGAAACGATTAAAAAAAGGATGTGCGATTAATAAAGATGGATAATTCATGAATACGTATTCTTCAAGGCTGTCGGCTCCACGAATGTAGCATAGTGACACCATGGTCCTTTTCGGCCTATTTGATGAATAGGCTATATGGTGGCGAGAGTAACCTGGTGAGGACCGCCACATTTATGAAGGTTAATTGACGTTATTATTTGAGAACGATGACGAAGAAGAAGAAAAAAATTAAGGAGGAGGAGGAGAATAAGGGGAGCAAAAAGAGGACAATAATAAGAACATGATAAGATCGAGGTGAAAGAGTAAGGGGATAACTCAGTTGAGAAACGTTGTGACAGTATGATTGTGGAACATCTGAAAATGGAGCAAATCTAGGACCGTTATTCTGGTATGTACACGTTATTACAGCACGCTGTGGATAATGGGACTCTAGGAGCGTTTTTATGTGTTTACATATTATTACAGCACTCTGTGGATAGTGGGATTCTATGAGCGTTATTCTGGCTGTATACATTATTACAACACGCTGTGGACAGTGGGAATCTAGGACAGTAAATATGTGTGTACACGTTATTTCAAGGATACAAAGACACTAAGACCATCATTCCGCCTTATGAACACGTTGTTGTGCACGCTGTGGATACTGGAACACTAGGGCCGTTATTTTGTGTCTATCGGTATTATAGCACGCTGTGGATAATTCGGTATAGAGAATTGGACAACTATAACGTTCTCAATTTGTCGTAAAAGTCGACTGTTATTCTATGGAAACCACCACTACCAGAACGCTATGTGTTTTATGGTGGCATTCATGTAATGGGTCATCGACTATGTAATGGCCATCGACCTTCATGTAGTGTGTCATCGACCATGCAATGAGTCATCCAGGTTTATGTAATGAGCCATCCACCTTAATCTAATGAGCCATCCATCAACATGTAATACGCCGCACACCCTCATGTAATGGGCCACTCACCATCATGTAATAGACCATCTACCCTTATGTAATGGGCCACCCATCATCATGTAATGGGCCACCCACCATCATTTAATGAGCCGTCCACCATCATGTAATGAGTCATCCATTGTCATGTAAAGGGCCAACCACCTTCATTGAATGGCCCATTCACTTTAATGTAATGAACCATCCACCTTCATTTAATGAACCTTCCACCTTCATTTAATGAACCTTCCACCTTCATGTAATGAACCTTCCACCTTCATGTAATGAACCTTCCACCTTCATGTAATGAACCTTCCACCTTCATGTAATGAACCTTTCACCTTCATGTAATGAACCTTTCACCTTCATGTAATGAACCTTCCACCTTCATGTAATGAACCTTTCACCTTCATGTAATGAACCTTTCACCTTCATGTAATGAACCTTCCACCTTCATGTAATGAACCTTCCACCTTCATGTAATGAACCTTCCACCTTCATGTAATGAACCTTTCAGCTTCATGTAATGAACCTTCCACCTTCATGTAATGAACCTTTCAGCTTCATGTAATGAACCTTTCACCTTCATGTAATGAACCTTCCACCTTCATGTAATGAACCTTCCACCTTCATGTAATGAACCTTTCAGCTTCATGTAATGAACCTTTCACCTTCATGTAATGAACCTTTCAGCTTCATGTAATGAACCTTCCACCTTCATGTAATGAACCTTCCACCTTCATGTAATGAACCTTTCATCGCTATGCATTGAGCCAACCACCTTCACGTAACGGACCAACTAGAAAGTGGTCGCGATTTGCTTGGAAGTAGAACTAAGACAACACGAAATGATTAACATGTTCTAAAATATTCTTTAAACTTTCAATTGTAAACATGTGTACATATAATTTGTTATTATATGTATAGAGCAACTAAAACAAAATTCCTTTCAATACAGGATTTTTTCGTATTGTTGAAGTCAATGGGTAAGGCTTCATAAAATGTGCAGAGAGCGAAGATGTACTTTTAAATGTATGTACTCGTTGTTAAATGTACTTTTAATGATCACCAATTTTTTTATCTTGTCTTTATTTTTCCTCTGTGAAAAACACGCTAACTCTCTTGCAGGAAGCTGTATACAAGCGTTAACGTGTGTTTATGTAATGACGGTTTCTGTTGTAATTTTGTTTACATGATGATGTTGCTAAGACCAGGCATTATCTTATTTAATCGTCTTTCGCCTGCTTGGTAGGCTATAGTGGTGCGGTTCGTTTTTTTCACAGATAGCTAGCTACTTGTTTAAAGACAGTTGAAGTTAAAAAATGAAAACCGCAAATGAAAACCTTGAAATTAACGATGTTGACTTTGCTGCTTATTCTCTTTTAACAAGTAATTATTTTCTGTAGTATTACAGTAGATCTTGGATTGTATGTGTTTCTTTGTTCTTCGCAGGTGCCGTCATTCAGAGGGAGACAGCACAACATTATTTAAGCAAAATGACTTTGGTCCACCGCTTGTGGTCATTCATGCCAGTTAACAATCTGATCATTGGTGTATTCTCATTTATTAGTGCATAATTTTGTTGTTGTTGTTGGTGTTCTCCTATTTATCTATTCCCCAATGCGGTGTGCGTTGCACTGTGGTTTTTATTTTGCGCCTGTCTGCCCACTGCATCCCGGCTTCAGCATGCATTTTATGTAAGGGTCTGCTTTCTGCGGAATTTTCTAAGGGTTTGCTTCCCGGGATCACGGCCGGTGCTGTGATGGGGATCGAACCCAGCACCTTCGCTTTGTGAGCCGTGTTACTTAACCACTAGCCCAGGCCGTCCCCTTTTTTCATGCACAATGTCCTGTATTTCAGTTTTAGCCCATTTTACACCAAAATCCACAGTGCCAAATTGTACCGTTAGATTGTAGTATCGAAGGGTGTCCAATAAATGTTTACTGTTGGTTCTGTAACATTTCTCACGTCATGACACAAAAGCACAACTAATTATTGCACGAATTCACATTATATCCAGACCAGAACATCTACGTCTTGTCATTATGGGATTGTATTGTGTGCCTTTAATTATTTGTAAGAGATCACTAAATTCCATTTAATACATTGGGAGATCTCACGAAGGATAACAGCGGGCTGGCTCAGCTTCATCTGAATTAAACTCATACTGCAACAGATGCAAAACGACAACGCTAGGGCTCACACCATCAACAGTGGGGTTATTCTAGCCATGGTGTATGGATGCGAGGAGTTGAACACACGGAAAGCTGATGCAGATAGACTACACGTTGCCCAACGAGCGATGCAGCGAAGAATATTGAAGATCTCCATTTGAGACCAAATCCGCAACGCAGAGGTCAGACGTTGAACTTCCTTCTCTGACATCATAGAAGTCGTGCTGATACGAAAATTCAGATGGGCCGGCCATGTTGTGCGCATTCCGGATACCAGATGGACACGTAGAGTGACGTCGTGGTGGCCATACAACTGTAGCCGCCCTAGCTGCCTGTAGTCCCGGGCGACCGAAGATGAGGTGGAGAGATGGCATAACGAAAGCTCTCGGCCCATCATGGTACACCAAGGCAAAAAAAGCGAAATGATTTTACTTACCATTTTGCTACCTGGCATCAAACACACGTGCCTGATTGAATACCAGCATTGAGAGATTTTGAGATTGAGAATTATTTGTAATTTCTTTACCGTCGTTTTTTCATAAGGCGACGTACATTGTGATGTGTTTTGTGTCTTAAAGGCCCAGTGTGTCCAACTAGAGCACGATTTTTCAAAAAAAAATTGCTTCTCTTAGGAGTACAATTCTGCAACTGAACTCAGCTGGTTTTGGTTGCCAGGTAGGTTCACCACACACCGATCCTGTCCTATATATTGTTTATGACGATTTCCACTATTTTATTCTAATTTATTCCTGCAATATTTCACAGGCCATAACAATATTACAGCCATCATGCTTCTAATCCCATATTCCATTTAGATCTCGTTATATATTAAGTGTTATGAAGAATCGACATCACCTCCGACCTCAATTTTCCGGACTATCTTATGTCAGGCATTGAATCAGTTCAATGTATATTCGCATTGTTGAGATACATCACAAGGCTTTATAGGGCTAAATAATAAAGGTCGTTTATCATACAGTCGCTACTGGACTACCTGTGCCTTCAAGAAAAGCCACATCACAAAGAGTTGTTGGTGCTGTCGCAGATATTTGTGGTGAATTCTTTGATCTTGTCAAATTGTCCCTGGTAACATGTTTGTTCTTGCTTTTCTTCTGATGAACATGGACATGGGTCATCTTTACTGTAGTATAATACAGAGAGCAGCAAAGATGGGGCCGTACTGACTGCAGATCTACATTGATATGAGGTCATAATGGGTTCCGCCAAGCCACAGATTTGCCTGGAATTCACGCTAGTAGATGACTTACACTTGTGTTCACAGAAACGTGTTGTTGTTTTCTATTTGGGCTGGTTAATACATTCGTTTTTTTGTTTTCTTCCCTCCGATTATCCTGGCCTGGACATCGGCTATATGAATTAGCACTACGCTTAAACCTGTGTCGTATTCTCACGGTCGAGTGCACACGGCTAAACGTAACGAGATTGGCGCCCTTCGCCCTAGCTGCAGACAGTGTCGGTTTTGGTGTAACTGTGAAATTTAGAAACGACTATAATTGACTAGAACACGACCAGGGAGAGATGTCCAACATATCACTCACACGCTAAGTGATGTCCCTACGATCTCTTGCGGTTATGGGAAAGGCACGACACAACGATAGATGTCACCTCGTCCCCCCCCCCCCCCCACCGACAATCCCCTCTCCGCCGCTGCCTTGCAGGATATCTATTTACGGGAAAGGCTTCGGTAGTAAACCCTGAGGAAAAATCTGCATCCTGTGCTATATCCAGACATCTCGATAAAATCTGGCCAAAGATAACTCAAGACCAGAAAGCGGGGTTGACAAAAGACGCGATTCTTCTTCACTTTAATTCAAATAACTGCGCAAGTCATACCTTTAAGAGAACGTGGCAAGGAAAAAAAAACTGTCCACGCGGCTGAACAATGACCTACTTTAGATGTTGGCCATGGCTGAACAAAGAGAGTGGTCTGCAACACGTGGAATGGACGAATATCACAGTGTAATACAAAATTCTCAATAGTTACACCGCTAGGAGAATTACAGCCTAGGGTCATACCTTTTTGGACAGGCTGCTATAACACACCCTGTTTGATATGCAGTGCGTGGACGGCTCATGTGGGGATGTTGGTCAGTATGTTGACTCTGACCCTGGCGTTAGCCTGCACACCTAGCAGAAACAAATTTAAATGCAGCTTTACAAAAGAACATTGAAATACGAGAAAATAATTTTATGATTTTGGTCTTTCTGTGTAAACAGATAAGCATTATATGGAAGATACCTGGTTTTCTTGTGTTAATATTGTATCTATTTTCTCAAATCCATGAAGTCAATTACATATAGTTTTTTCCTGCGCCAGGTAGCCAGAAGCCGTTTAAATTAATTCCGGTATTTTGTCGTTTCGAATCATGCAGTGTGTTGAAATACTTATAAACAAATTGAAAAAAACTTACCTTCTACCTCCTAATTCTTGCATGAATCTCAATAGCTTACATACGTTTTGTAGCTCCGAGTGGTAGATTGTTATATTTCACGTTTATCCCAGCAAAGGTATCGAGCTAACGCCATTGTTGTGACATATCCAGTCTACTCAGTGTAATTTATAACCGCCTTACAGTTGGAGAAGGTCAGGCAGTAAGGAACGGAAGTTGCTACCCCCACCTTACAGCAGCTGAGACATGGTATACTCAAATCTCGAACCGGACTTCAGTTTCTGCTTTAGAACTGCAAATACAGAAATATCACTAGAATGGAAGCTGGCAATGCTTTGCGCGCTGTTCCAAACTGATACACGCTTATTGTCCAGAATACCACGGTTCGGCGCTTCATATCTGCACACACCCGTAGCCAACGAAACATTGATTCAACCATTTATCAGTACGTAATCCATTCATCAGAAATACCGCTCAATTGAACAAGATTCCTCAATTACGGTGCTTGAGAAATTGATCGTTTCAACAATATCATTTATTTGTATTGAAAACTTTTTGCTCCAAAAACATATGATCACTGAACCGAGACTGAATTAATTTTGACAGAATCGTTAAAACAGGAATACAGAATAGCATTATTAATAATATAATTGTAATCACGCTGGTACACAAGTGTATGCCACTGTTCTGAAATGTTGGTTTTAATAGCAGGTGGTGTCTTTCTTAAGCTGAATTGAGACGGCTGAAGCGCAGACTTGGTGAAACAGAGGCTAATACGGTACACCTTATATTCGTCGGACTAAACCAGAAACCTTAAACTCAAGCTAAACAAAGCCCCGAATGAACTCAATGTAATGGATAAAGTGCAGCATGAATTTACGTTTAGTGGACCAAAAAATGCATCCTCTACACTAATTTTAGCTCTGTGTGAAGTATGGGCCGACCACATTTTACAACTGATTTAATTAAAATCACCTATGTGTACATTTGTAATGTGAGGTTGCAATGTGTTTTCTTGATGATGTTTGAAAACACAAGAACGACATTTGACATCTAGTTATATTTAGAAACATGTGGACGAGATTTGAAGCGTGATTTTCTTCTTCTTTCGTTCGCTTTGAGTGGCGCCCTGATTGCTGTGGTGCACCTTTTGGATGGTTGCCTTTGTCTTCAGCACCTTGTCTTGTTAGGCAGACTGCAGTCTTGCTCGGGGTGTCTTGTTTAACCAGGGCTGCTCCATGGGCGAGGTCTCAATAAGGATTGGGACATTATATTTGAAAATAAGTAGATGATTAAAAATATGGGGCCGAAATTTGAAACACGATAATAATGCATATATGTTACGAAATATGAGATTTGGTTGTGGAGCGCGTGGAGGAATGGTCGCCTGTCTGTTGACAGTGGTGGCAGCAGATGGAATCCCCGTTAACTCATATGTTGTTTTTCTGTTGGGGTGAAATAAACAAACATATAGCCAGCACGCAACAGCAGTGGCGAAGTAGTTTGACATCGTCAGCCATAAAAACAGCTCATCTGCTCGGCGTGGGGAGCTTAAGTCGTCTAACCTGCGCCAAGTGCGTTGCGTCGGTCAATGTGAGCACGTATCTTTGCACAATCACTCTAATGCCATCTATCCACCTACCTCGCGGCCGCCCCTTTGCCCTGTAACCAGATCTGCCAGCGTTGAAAGCCATCAGTGGAAGTTGATGAGGATGCATTCTCATGAGATGACCAAACCAACTTATTTTCTGCCTGGAAATGTATTCGGCACAGGAGGGGGTTGGGGGGGGGGGGGTTTGGGGGGGGGGGGGCGGTAGCTTTTCTACGTCACCAAACCATTTTAGTTGCTGTTTTTTAACGTAGTTCAATGCTGGTCTTATTCCATTAGTCCCCCGGTGTCACCATTTCTACGCATGTCTCTCCTTGTTACACACCATATTTTTCGCAGCCATTTCCTTTCTACTGTTGCGATGTGTCGTTTTTCATTTGATGTTAGTGTCCAGTTTTGATATTGATAGCAAAGTGTCAGGACGAAAGTCGCGTTGTATAAAACTCTTTTGGTAGTTATTGTCACGTGCTTGCAATTAAGTATTGGAGTTAATTGTCCAATGATCTGATATGCATTATTGCGTCTTTATTAGATTTCTGATGTAATTCTTCCGTCTGCTGATAACGTGAACCCAAAGTATGTGAAATCTGTCACCTGTTTAATTTGATGTTTTCCGAAGAAGATATTGATGTCTCCTGCTATTCTAGGTATTTTCATGACCTCACTTTTTTTTTAAAGTTGATTTTCATGCTGTATTCTTTACATGTTGCATTTAGTTTATCAATTTGTTGTTGTAATTGTATTTCTGAAGTTGCTATGACTGCTTGATCTTTAGCGAAAAGAAGTGTGTTTAAGAGTTCACAAATGTTGCTACCTTTATTTGGGTTAGCAATTTTCTACCATGTTTTATTAGAGCGACTAAGTCTGTTTAAATAAAATATAATTAAAATATAAATTACAATCTTTTAAAATAAATGTGTAGCGATATTTTTATATATCCAAGATTATAAGATTTTAAAAACTATTTAAATTTTGGCTGTACGTAATATAATATGTCATTGCAGGATAAAGGTAAATCTAGTATCAATTTACGGTAGACTGCAGCGTGTCGAGAAAGACAAACGTTATAACTGTTCTGTGGTGCTAATTAATGACATACACCTGTACTTGACGTTATACAGGTAAAAACAGATAATGGAAGTCAAATAACTGGCACTGTTGTTGGGGAGGAAGTGGTATGCTACATTCTTCTTGGTCAGCAATTTATGAGGCAGGGTGGCTAATTTCTTTCCTCGTTACCTTTCCTTCCCTAGCAGTACATCTAGTGCCCATTTACGGCGTGGTCAACTGGAGCATGCCAAAAACGAAAATTGAACATTGAATGTTTGTGTTGAGAGTGACTGCTCTGATACTCAGATACACAATATGATGGTTGCGCACCTTAATCTACATCGTGAATAGGTCAATACGTATTCAGTTTAAGTGATTGACTGTTTTCCCGCAAAGTATGGCAGCATAACTACAGTTGACCCGCTTTACAGTGCGCATGTATACAGGCGTTCACAATGGTGGTTTACTATCTGTCTGTAATCAATAATCCTGGCATTCAATCGGGCATAACAGGTGCATAATGCATGGTAGTCAAATGTTGATAAACTCTAACGGTTAAAGACTGGACTTCAACGCTGTGGGTTTCCCCATATGGATCGGTCCATGATCGGTCTCTCTCCAGTAAACGGTATACCGTCTGTGGAGAGCATCGCACAAAACACGAACTTCTTGGCTCCAGCGATGAACCCAGAGATCTCCGGAAACAATTGCTACCATGAAATGACTCACAGGCGTGTGTGTCTGTGTGTATGTGTGTGTGTGTGTGTATGTATGTATGTATGTATGTATGTATGTGTGTGTGCATGTGTACGTGCGTGTGTGTAGGGGGGGGGGGGGTGTGGGTGTGTGTGTCTGTGTGTCCGTGTGTCTCTGTGTCTGTGTGTGTGTCTGTATCTGTGTCTATGTCTCTGTCTATGTCTCTGTCTGTGTTTCTGTCTCTGTGTCTTTGTGTCTGTCTGTGTGTGTATGTCTGTTTGTGTGTGTGTGTGTGTGTGTGTCTGTCCGTGTGTGTATGTATGTGTGTGTGTCTGTCTGTGTCTGTTTGTCTGTCTGTGTGTGTATGTGTGTGTATGTGTGTGTCTGTGTGCGTATGTGTGTGTCTGTGTGTGTATGTGTGTGTGTCTGTCTGTGTGTATGTATGTGTGTGTGCATGTGTACGTGCGTGTGTGTGGGGGGGGGGTGTGGGTGTGTGTGTCTGTGCGTCCGTGTGTGTCTGTGTCTGTGTGTGTGTCTGTATCTGTGTCTATGTCTCTGTCTATGTCTCTGTTTCTGTCTCTGTGTCTTTGTGTCTGTCTGTGTGTATGTATGTTTGTGTGTGTGTGTGTGTGTGTGTGTGTGTCTGTCCGTGTGTGTATGTCTGTGTGTGTGTCTGTTTGTCTGTCTGTGTGTGTATGTGTGTGTCTGTGTGTGTGTGTGTGTGTCTGTGTGTGTATGTGTGTGTATCTGTCTGTGTGTTTGTCTGTGTGTGTGTCTGTGTGTGTGTCTGTGTGTGTGTCTGTGTGTGTGTGTGTTCGTGTGTGTATGTGTGTGTGTGTGTGTGTGTCTGTGTATGTCTGTGTTTGTGTCTGTCTGTCTGTGTGTTTGTCTGTCTGTGATTATATGTGTCTGTGTGAATCTGTCTTTTTGACCGTCCGTATGTCTGTGTGTATGTATGTATGTGTATGTGTGTATGCGCGCATGTGTGTTTATGTGTAGGTATTTATGTATATATACCTCGTGTATATATATATATATGTATGTATGTGTGTATGTATGTATGTATATTTAAAAATATATATATATATTGGTATGTATGTATGTATATATGTATGTATATCGGTATGCATGTGTGTATGTATGTATATATAAAGGTATGTATGTATGTATGTATATAGGCATGTATGTTTATATTCATGTACGTTATTATTGCAAATAAAGAAAATTTAACAACTTTAAAAGTACATGCCTAAACAAGTATTATCATGTCCACATATTTCTTAATATTAATATAAAATGAATGTGATAAAATGTACATGTACAAATGTAAAGGTGTGTGTACTATTTGTTTAAGTGTTGCGGATCTCAAATAAATCAAGTTTATCGTATATGTATGGGGCTATTACGACAAACAAATTTGTTCAACCGTGATACCGACATTTCCGATTGAAACCTTTGAAATGATACTGTATAGAAAGATATTGAAGATCTCATTGAAAGAAACGTGAGCTAATAACGATGTGATAGAGACTTTAGACAGAATTAACGAAGGAAACCAAAGCCAGACAGTAACAATATTTGGACCACATGAAAAAGACAAGACCTTACTGAAAACTGTCCCTGAAGGAAAAGTGGAAAGCTATTGTGCAAAGAGGAAGAGAATGTTATACGGAGCATGCTAATGTACAAAGATGAGCCAGAACAACACCACTGCGATTGTATTAAAACGAAAGAGATTACAGAATTTGGAGACTCAGTAAAGACAACATTCAGCGTGGAGATGGTAACTGGTCAAATGTGAACATGAAGTCATATTCATGCCTGACTGGAATCAATAATTTTTGTTTATTACAAATAGAATCATAAGGAGCTCAATGGTTTCAATGTAAGGTGTACGCCTCGGGTGTTGGAGGTAGTAGGTTCGAATCACCGTGGAAATCGAGATTTTTTCTCGTGGATTATCTGGTAAAAATCTCCCAAATCTTTTGGTAGTGAGATCGTATTCCCGTGTTCAGTATCGAATACGTTAAAACCTTTGGCAGTTGGAAATCGAAAATGGTAGAATTAGCGGCCACTGTGCCGACAAAATACAAGTTATAAATCTACCCAAATTATTTGTACCTTCCTGCAAGCCTAGTAAGCCAGTAAGTTTAAAATACCTACTTCGGATAGCCGGTACTGTCAACTATTCCAGCAGTCCGCACCAAAAAGGGTAGTGGTACAGTGGGTTCCATCCCACTGCAACATCCACGGCAACGAGAAGGCAGACAGGCTGGCAAAAGAAGGTGCAAAACTACCACAACCAGATACTAGTATGACATACGAAGAGTCAAAACGGCTTATTAGAGCTAGATACATGACCAAATTGGAAACCGAACATACTGGCTACACAAAAAACGATGCCTATTACCAGCTGAACAGAAGAGAGCAGGTCGTGGTCTTCAGACTTCGCACTGGCCACAACAGACTGAGGTACCATCTATTCAACAAATTGAAGATAGGTGGCACTGACGAATGCCCGTGTGGTACCGGGAAAATGACCGCTGAGCATTTCCTGCAAAACTGCCCGACATACGAGGATCAGAGAGAGCAGATGTGGCCATCACCAGTGGCAACACTAGACAAGCTCTATGGCAGTGTCGACATCCTCAGGATGAAAGCTGCAATTTTCGAAAAAATAAAGGTTGATGTCTGCCTGCGTACGATAATGAAGAAGAAGAAGAAGGATAGCCGGTAGCCTTCGGCTACCTGGCAACAAACATATTAACATGCCTGTTTGAATACCAGGATTACAAGTATTCCAAGTGTAAAAGCATAATTTCTATCACTGTATCCCATATCTTGATTCTTCTTCTTCTTCGTACGTCAACCTGTATTTTTTTCGAAAAAAGCAGCTGTCATCCCGAGGCTGTCGATACTGCCATAGAGCTTGTCTAGTGTTGGCACTGATGATGGCCACATCTGCTTTCTCTGATCCTCGTATGTCGAGCAGTTTTGCAGCAAATGTTCAGCGGTCATTTTCCCGGTACCACACGAGCATTCGTCAGTGCCACCTATCTTCAATTTTTTTAATAGGTGGTACCTCAGTCTATTGTAGCCAGTGCGAAGTCTGAAGACCACGACCCGCTTTCTTTTGTTCAACTGGTAATAGGCATATATCTGGATTCATAATACGGGACATCACAAATATAAAAAAATATCAAAAGTGGTACACAAGTTTAATTAGTGCGAGTCTTGAATGTGTGTGTGTCTGTGGCTGTGTTGTGTATACGTACGTGGGCATGTGTGATGTGTGCTTGTATGTGTAGGCAGTGATACAGTATCCTTTTGGGTATAAGATAACATTATAATTAATTATTATAAAACGTTAATAATACTTAACAATTTAATTTGCTCCGATTTTGTTTTCGTCTTACAGCCAAAACCCATTCAACTTTTCAAGTGTACAGTAATTTAAAGTGTACCGCAACCAAGTTTTCTTCGTAAGTTAGTATGCATATTCATCTTTTTTATGCAGCCACCATACAGCCCACGCCATGTTTTCCTTCCTGGACAAATCTATTTATATGTAAGTTCACTGCGTTACAAATCCATCGACACAACTTCCTTTAAGTTACCAGACTATCATTGAATGGCTTTTGAATAGTACACACTCTGGTAACTGGAGCGATATTCTGTGAATTGTCAAATGGAAGTCAAATATACTAATTAAACTGTTTATGTCAATCGATATTGGAAATGGAGCATGTACTTTTGTACGTATTCATTATGAAGCAGGACAGGCAGATTTAGTCCATAGCGGACATTGTTGTCGTCGATGAAGTGCTCCAAGAACAAAAGGGCACATACACACATTAAAGAAAGGTCCAGATTACATATGAAGAAATATATTTTTACTCAGAGAGTGGTGAACGCTTTGTGAAATACATTGTCACAAGAAATCATGGGGTAGGGTCAGTTAACGCATTAAAAAATAGACTATGCACATAGTTATTTTTAAGTCAAGTTCCGTAAAAGAAACTGGTTTTTATAATGACTCTGCGGAGCCTTTTAACAGCATAAGGCGGGTAAGTTAAGTTGAAGATGAGTTTAAGTTCAAATTATAGCTCAAATTACAGTTTCAGGTTAAGGTTATAGTTAAGTTAAGTTAAGCTAAGCTAAGCTAAGCTAATCTAGGCTAGGCTAGGTTAGGTCAGGTCAACTCAGGTCAGATCAAATCAGCTGAAGTCAGGTCGGGTCGGGTGTGATCGGGTCAGGTCAAGTAAAGTCAAGTTAAGTCAAGTTAAGTTGTTGTTCTTCTTCTTCGTGCAATGTCCGACGTCAACTTTCGTATATCTAAAAAAATTTATTGGCATTCTTCTTTTTCTGCTTTCGTCATGAAAAGGACTTTTTCTGTCGTTGTTTGATAGTTTACAGTGAGGCTGCAATATATGCACATTTCAGCCCGACACATTTAGTTTCCGCACGGTATTTTTTAGGCCCAGCTTGTCTTTTTTCTTCTCCTATTCTCTCAGCAAAGCTGCATAGGTGCAGTATGTTTCTAGGGTCGCCACTTGGAGACATAATATTATCATGTCTGATTTGCTGACCATGACTGACGTTGCCGTCTGCAAGTCGCTGACTTCTGTTAATTTATTTAATGCCTCCTCAATGATCAATATGATTTTATTTATAGGTCGTATCCAGGAGTTGTACTGGTGATCGGTAAATGTGCTTTTTTCTAGGTTTTAACAAAATCACTTTTGACAAATATATATGCATGTCACCTTGCCAGTACTACAGTTATATATAATCGTAGTTCTTATGTTTATTTTTGTTGTAATGGATTGTTGCTGTTGTTGTTCAACTTGACTTAAATAACGTCTTTTTTACTGGTTTAGAAGATTCTGTAAAGTCTGTTTACAACCAAGTTCATTTACATTTTTTTTCTCTAAAAAGCTATGCGCATCCAGTCTATTCTTAAGTGCATTAATTATGCCTACATCCACTATTTCTTGTGGAAATGCATTCCAAGCATTCATCACTCACTGATTAAAAAGATGTTTCATAATATCTAATCTGGAGCTTTCTTTAGTTAATTTGTAGATATGTACATTTCACAATGAGTACACATACTCTTTGGTACGCCCTAAAAGAAGGCGATAGAGAGGACCGGCTTTCTCCTCTCAAGAAACGAACAAATCACTATCGCCGTGCGATCGATACCTCCAAGTTACAAGCCATCCATGGTCCCAAAGGAGGTGAGATGTAGCGCCTAGTTCTATTGAAGACGGACGATAAACTCGTACGGCCTGTGTACACATGGTAGACATAAAAAAGAAACTAAGTAGTTGAATATCTAAAACAGAAGGCTGTTAGCCGCTGTCCATACCAAAATAAATGTACTAAGTTGTTGAATATCTAAAACAGAAGGCTGTTAGCCGCTGTCCATACCAAAATAAATGTACTTAGTTGTTGAATATCTAAAACAGAAGGCTGTTAACCGCTGTCCATACCAAAATAAATGTACTTAGTTGTTGAATATCTAAAACAGAAGGCTGTTAGCCGCTGTCCATACCAAAATAAATGTACTTAGTTGTTGAATATCTATAACAGAAGGTTCTTAGCCGCTGCCTATACCAAACAAGTTTAGACACATAATGAAATTCCTACCCAGCAGGCCATCTTCTTTCCCCCAGCTCTAGTAAGTCGCGTGAAGTCAATCAACCAATCAAAGTATGTCACTTCTCTCGATGCATAGGATATTAACAATATCCGGCCAGCATACACGGTCCTGGCCTGCTTTTCTCCAGGTCCTTCTCATAGTCTCGTCTCCGTGTATTTCATGGTCTACATTTCCTTCTCTTCCATTGATAATTCCATGTAAGAGCCTGTGTGTCTATATTTAACGGTGCCTTCGATTGTCCTATCCCGCCCCATTCTTCTTCACTGAATTTGTTGTTCCAGTCCCATAGGTCTTCATCCCTCAACATGTCCTGCTACTTTAATTCCATTATTCTTCTTAGGCAACTGAACTCTTTGTTGTATCGCTTGTGTCGCTCTGCGTAATTCCATACCATAGAAGAAGACAGCACCAAAACCCACCACTACGGATAGCCTTCGGCTACCTGGCAGCAGACATATACACCTGAGTGTTTGAATACCATGATTCCAAGTAATATGATATACCCGTCTGTTGGGACTGGTGCATAGTTTTAAGATTACTACTTGCATGCTTGGGTTGAGAAGAGACCCTGAAGAGACACCGGCCATCTCATTCTGAGGGAAAAGGCGCTCTTGCAACACCGAGAAGTGAAGCGACAATGTCGAAGGGAAAAATAAAACCAAATATTTGTGAGAACAACAGAATTCACAGGTCGTATCATCAATTTTGACAAAACCGGGATACTACAACTACTACTACTAATACTACTATTACTTCTACTACTGGTGCTACTGCTACTACTACTTATACTGCTGCTACTTCTACTGCTGCTGCTACTGCTAATACTACTACTGCTACTACTATTGCTACTGCTGGTACTACTACAACTACTACTACTACAATAACTACTACTACTGCACCACTTTGAATATAGAGTACATAGTCATTGTATATACAAAAGTTGGCCCATAAATCGCTTTACCACTCAAAAAATGTTTAACTTATTTGTTTGCTAATTATTTGTATTTTTACAAAATACATTTGTGAATAAAAACATTAGAATTTTAAAAAACTTTGTATGGAAAATTATGTGACACAATTGACGTCAATTTGCCGCTTCACAAGCATATACTCTTACAACGATACGTTCCATAAACACCTGTTAACATGTCTGACTGCAAAGCTTGAATTTCTGCCTCAATGTTGTTGTTAAGCAGTTGGATGCTCCTGGACTTATTGATATACACCCAGTCCTTCAGGTGACATCCAAGGAAAAACGGTTTTGTGAAACGAGGTCAACTGGAATTATAATTTTTCACTCTTCGAAAATTAACTTTAGCAGCTGCATAATGACTCTGGTCGTGGTGGTGTTGCCTTGTCTTGCTGTCACAATGTCGCAGACTTGTCCTTCACTCTAGGACACGCACAATGAGCCACCGAGGTGGGTAATAAATGTATCCGTTATTTGCGCCGGAAAAATACACTTACTCACCTGAAGGTTTGAAACCCTAATCTTCTTTAAAGTTGCTCGGGAGCCCACACCCCTCTCCCAACGGCCCTATCATCGCTGGAAGCATTTCATGAAGGCCTCTTTTGGTAATGGAGTACAGCTGGGTCGTCGCATTCTCCATAATGTCTTCTCGTGACTCAAATCGTAATCCTTCAGCGGAATTTACTGCTTGAGAAACGGTTAAAAATGTCGTTAAGTTTTTGCATCACGAGTACGCCTACAAGGTACCAAAGAGTCCTACCTGGAGGTCATTCGTCTCCTTGGTTCAATGCAAGCCACAGGACATGTGGGCAACGGTAACTTGACAGCTCCGCCAAGACAAAACAAATGCTTATTCTTGGCATCTGAATCAGATTTTCTAATACAACATTCCCCCTGGTTTGCCAGGCTCCCTGCCCTGTCGACACGGCTCTGTGTGATTTTCGACTGATCATCAAGCTGGCAATTCCCTTGAAAAGGACTCGATTTGAGTCGAGAGAAGACATTATGCGGAAATCGAATAAAACATATGTACTCCATTTCAAAAGAAGCCTTCCTGAGAGGCTACCAACAATGGTGGGAGCACTGGGGGAAGTTTGTGGAGTCCCAACGAGAGTACTTTGAACGAGAATAGGGTTTCAAATCTCCATGTGAGTAATTATAGTTTTTCGGTACAAATATCGGAGCCCTTTTGAACACACCTCATATACTAATGATGCCTGTGGCTTAGGGGTTGCGTGATTTGCTTACTTTCCCAACACAGTTTCAAATCACGTTGTGCTAAGAGTGGAGATGTCGTTGGTTTCTTCTTGGTATGACCAACAAAACTTTAAATGATATTTCACCTAGTCAGATGACAATTTTGGAGCCGTCACTGAAGCTACAGAGTTCGTGCTCTGTCGTTAACACTTTCATCAATGAAAGGGACTGAGCCTAAATGAGGGCACCCTGTTGGAAAGAAATTGGTTATATGAGACCTTTCCCATTTTTCAATATCGATCGCCGATCATCGCAACTGTACTGTCTGCCATGTTCATCCTAAACAAATTAAGATGATATTACCCGTTGGATGTTACACCGCAACAACCATGAACGCCAGAAGCGCAATTCACGTTGATAGATGATGATTAGCTGATTCCCAACGCTCTATCTCTATAAACCTGGTTTCGTTGGCAGATATGTCGCATGGAATAATCGCACGTAAGTGTTCTGCATAAGAGCAATAGAGAATTGATTTTAGAAATAAAATTAGGTGACATTTATGCGTTGATCCGTGGTGATTTAGAATAAAGTCCGATACTTTCCTATTTACTGGTACACTGTTATATAAGGAACATGACGGAATGCAACCTTGTTATCTAACTATGCTATCTAATCCTAACTCTAACCAGCACATAGTCTTAAACCTAACTACAACCCCAATCCTAACCCTAAAACTAACCCTAACCCTAATCATAACCATAAACCTAACCAAAACCTTAACCCTAAACATAACCTTAACCATTTACCTAACCCTAACCAAAACTCTAATCCTACGCAAAACTGAACGTAAACTATCTTTTCTATACTTATACCTGTATCTAAGCGTTTCGTTATTTTCGTTACGCAATTAGTATAGGAAGCTGCGGGACCTAGGGGTGAAACTAGCTCGGTTTTCAAAATCCCAAACGGACTGGGTTCGATTCCCACCGTGTCCAGTTTGGCAGACACTGGGTTTTTTCTGTCGGCCGACTGCTCCTTCACGTACGGAAGGTAATAGCAGCCTACCGTACTGCCCACTTGACAAGAAACTTATAACAGCCAAATAAGGTGGCGGTTGTAAGAAGCGACGTTTTGTAAAGGACATGCTACTTACCTAATAGTGTACTAGTTAATGTGAAAGTATCTAAATTCCAAATAAACACATTTTCTAAATCAAACAAAAGAGTTTTTATATGTTTATGTTTGAAATCGACTTTTATGATGCTCTCAAAAAGATGAAGTAAAACAAATAGAAACAATCGATTTCAAGAAACAAAAATAATTTTTTGAACATTGAAATTACACACATTAAAACCAAACAAACAAACAAGGAAGTAATAATCATAAAATATATGAACATATTAAAATCTCCATTTTAATTATCCAAATGAAAGAATTATATTGTGAAGCATTGACTTTCACAGATATAAATACCAGAGCTTCTAAATGTAATCACTCGAGTAGTGCTTGGATTGTAAAGAAAAGGGCCACTGTAATCTTCCACGTATGTCGCAATAGGTAAATAGAGAGGGTTATGCATGAAGTTAGCAGCCTCACCATGTATGATCATTGTTGCTGAAGGCATAACTACAAATATTCGGGTACATGATTCATATAAAACATCAAGCTGGAGTGATCACTATATTATTCACTTGACCCGAAAAGGGGGAATAATTATGGCAGTATTGCTATACTAATGTTTACTGTTATTGCTGGTGGTGTGGTGGCTCTATGCTTCACTTTAGGAGGGAGCTGGGCTGTCGGATGTCAAGCCATGCTTCAGCGTCTACTATCCAATTCTGGCGTATTCGGAAACGAGAAGACAAGACATTCTTGAAAAAATGGAGAAAAATGAACTAGAAGAAATTGATATCACATACCTTGATAACATGAGAGCTACCTGGGTTGTCAGAGGAAAACAGAAACAACCAAACTACGACTGCTAACACCTTTGACGGGCAGGGACAGTCACCATTCTTCGCTTCAAGACAAGACACTGCAGACTAAATAATAACACGTACAGTCTTTCACTGTCTGTTTCACCGATGTGCACATGTGGACTAGACGAACAAACTGCTGAGAATGTCTTTCAGGTCCCTGTAGGACCAGGTAAGGAAGTTACATTGTCCCAACGATTCAACACTAAACTCAACTCTGTGTGCAGCCAAAGAGGAGCTCTAGGCAATGGTGGAATTCATTACATGAACTAGTCTGACAATGCAAACATCAAAGGCAGAATAAGAAGACAAAGAAGAAGACAAAAAAGAAGAGGAAGAAGGAGAAGAAAAAAAGAAGACGAAGAAGAGAAACTAGAATAAGAGTAATAAGAATGTGATGTCTGCTTTCATAACCATGAAAGAACTTAGAAGATAATGTTTTTGATTTTTAAAAAAGGTGTGATTTTCTGCCCGCTTCAAATGAAGCATATAAACATCACTACAGCGAGCTCCCTTTCAGAGAGTTGTATCTGAACCCTAACAATGCAAGTTTATATAACAATTATTTCACGTATTTTATATACAAAGTTACTGGCCCCATACACAACCCTATTTTCTTATTTTTATGTGCATGAAAGATGAAAACAGGCATATTTTTCCCCCTCCTCCAGCACCACAGGGTGAAGGTAGTGGGTTTGATTTAATTTTCAATCCAGTATTCTGTGGATCATCATCTGAAGGGGCAAATCCATGAAAAAAATAAGTAAAAAAAAAATTGCAGTATACCTTATACTGTCCTCAGAGCCACACTACATTCAACTACTAAAAAAAAACAGTTAGGTTATCATAAGCGTGAAAATGCAGTCAAGCATTGAGAAAGTTTCAATTTAGACGATCCACAAAATAAATATGTTGGTACGTTTTAGTGGTACAAACAAGTCATCATCGAGCAAGTGTAGTTATGTAGATCCTGTAGAGACATTTGTCATTGTGTATTACAAATGCTAGTCTTCCTTACTCTTTTAGTGTATTTAAAAACATGTATAAATAGCAAAAATACAAAATCCCAGGAATATTTTTATGCTTTAAAGTAACTTTTACGTATTAATAATTTTTTGGGGGTGAAATGTTAGAGTCAGGTGGAATATACTGACCAAGACTGCAGCTGACATCCATGAAGTAATAATCACCTACCAGGAAAGATGATCCTTTTCAAGTCATATAGAAAATCGACCAGGCGATAGACAACTATCACTCCCTTGATCGAGCCGAGCATGAGAACAAGACAAAACAGATTGAATAGCCACTTACAGATTAATACTAACCCCATGTATACTTATTGAAAAATCAATACTTAAGGCTGAATATATTCGACTAGATTGGTATATGATTAGTCAACTACGTCCAGTACCCTGGTCCACTGAGACGAACCTTCCCATAAAACTACGTGCTGTGCCCTGGTCTACCGAGACGAACCTTCCCATGAAACTACGGGTGCTGTGCCCTGGTCCACCGAGACGAACCTTCCCATAAAACTACGTGCTGTGCCCTGTTCCACCGAGACGAACCTTCCCATTAAACTACGGGTGCTGTGCCCTGGTCCACCGAGACGAACCTTCCCATCAAACTACGTTCTGTGCCCTGGTCTACCGAGACGAACCTTCCCATTAAACTACGTACTGGGCTCTTGTCCACCGAGACGAACCTTCCCATTAAACTACGTACTGTGCTCTTCTCCACCGAGACGAACTTTCCCATCAAACTACGTTCTGTGCCCTGGTCTACCGAGACGAACCTTCCCATTAAACTACGTACTGTGCTCTTGTCCACCGAGACGAACTTTCCCATCAAACTACGTTCTGTGCCCTGGTCTACCGAGACGAACCTTCCCATCAAACTACGTTCTGTGCTCTTGTCCACCGAGACGAACTTTCCCATCAAACTACGTTCTGTGCTCTTGTCCACCGAGACGAACTTTCCCATCAAACTACGTTCTGTGCCATGGTCTACCGAGACGAACCTTCCCATTAAACTACTTTCTGTGCTCATGTCCACCGAGACGAACTTTCCCATCAAACTACGTACTGTGCTCTTGTCCACCGAGACGAACCTTCCCATTAAACTACGTACTGTGCTCTTGTCCACCGAGACGAACTTTCCCATCAAACTACGTTCTGTGCCCTGGTCCACCGAGACGAACTTTCCCATCAAACTATTCAGGAACCTTGGATACTTGTCTCCATCATGGCAACAGTTATCCAGAGAACTGAGCTTCGCGTGTAAACATAGTAAAACATCGACGAACGTGTATAAGTAGAGGCAGTCTTGAGGTAAGATGTCCGTCTCTAGTGCCAGAGGTCGTGGGTTCGAATCACGGTGGAGACCTGAATTTTTTTCGTGTGGATCTTCTGGTAAAAATTATCTTGATTTCTGGGTAGTGATACTGGACTCCCAGTGTCCAGTGTCGCGCACGTTAAAAATCCCATGGCATTGGTAATCTGAAAGAGTAGGCGTAATGGCCGCCACCCAGACAAGTTATTTGTACTTTCCCTCAGGCTGTTTGTTAAAATCAGCTATAGATGGCGTGGCGAAGTGGTTAAGCCATCTGTCTCGTGATCAGGTGGTGTGGGTTCGACTCCGGACTCCGACGTCTTTTTCACGGGTGCTTGATGCGGAGTCCCCTGCATCTCGTAGTCGCCCCCTAGGCATCTTGTCCTTGACTTGCCACTGGGGTCGGACTGCATGGGACGAGAGAGTGAGGATAAAAAGTAGCGCAGTTAATCCTTACTAAAAATAGCGCTAGCAAAATAAATTATGCCATCGTCGTCTACGATGGACGGCGGCCTTTGCTTGTTAGATTGCCCCTAACTTCAGATGCACATCGCTTAAAACACCCTCCAAGAAACTGGTTGTATGTAGTCTCTGTAGAGTCTTCTAAACCAGTATTTAGACGTTAAGTTAAGATGAAGACGTACATGAAGTGTACCTAGAAAGAACTGTGTTATAGCAACCTAGTCAACAAGTTGAGGGTTACAAATATAATTCCTGCGTTCACGTAAATGCTAAGAAACGTTGCATTGCACTACAACCAGGGAACTCAGTTCGGAAAACTACCCAAGCATGGACTGGACCTATGCATACACCGACGGTTCTGTAACAAACACTACACAGAACGGAGGGGCAGGAGCATTCCTGAACCTACCAAATGGCAGAAAAATAACACTGTCATTCGCTACTGGTAAGTACACAAGCAATTTCAGAGCGGAGGCAGAGGCACTGAGGGCGGCAGTGGAAGAAATGGTGACACATAAAGAAAATGAAAGCCATATAGTCCTGCTTACAGATGCTCTCGCCGTAGTCACAGCGCTAAAAAGCCAGAAAAACACTTAGCTTAATGACTTAAGAGCAGCACTCTGTAAACTGTGCCAGCAGTCCGCACCAAAAAGGGTAGTGGTACAGTGGGTCCCATCACACTGCAACATCCAAGGCAACGAGGAGGCAGACAGACTGGCAAAAGAAGGTGCAAGACTACCACAAACAGATACTAGTATGACGTACGAAGAGTCAAAACGGCTTATCAAAGCCAGATACATGACCAAATGGGAAACCGAACATACTGGCTACACCAAAAACGATGCCTATTACCAGTTGAACAGAAGAGAGCAGGTCGTTGTCTTCAGACTTCGCACTGGCCACAATAGACTGAGGTACTACCTATTCAACAAATTGAAGATAGGTGGTACCGACGAATGCCCGTGCGGTACCGGTAAAATGACCGCTGAACATCTGCTGCAGAACTGCCCGACATACGAGGATCAGAGAGAGCAGATGTGGCCATCACCAGTGGAACTGCAAGACAAGCTCTATGGCAGTGTCGACAGCCTCAGGATGACCGCCGCTTTTTTCGAAAAAATAATGGTTACTGTCTGACTGCGTACGAAGAAGAAGAAGAATCCGACTTATAATTATTTGATAAAACCTGTCCAAACTTTTTCATCTTAATTTTGATTGACATGTAAAAATGTTCGTCATTATTGGCGGGTTAATAGTTTATAATAAATGGTACAGGATTGATGTACTTTTGTACTTTATGTACCTATGTCCCTTCCTATCTTTTAAAAACTGAAAATGCGAATGTGTTTCCTGTTCATTCGTCTTCAAATATCATAATGTAGCATGGCCTTTATAGAACGTCGTTCCGATCCCATCACAGTCTGTCTGAAAGAAACTCGTTCCTTTGCCAAAAGTCCAGCTTCCTCCAGTCATTCCTGAATATCTTGGTGCCATCGTCTTCTTGGTCTACATCTTACTATTTTGCCTGGCATTATACCTTCCATCACTGTTCTATCGAGACTGTTGTGTCTCTTGATGTGACCAAAGTATTTGGTGAATTTTCTAGCCAAAATGAAATTGATAAACCAGTTCTCCTCTATGCTCGACTCTTGCCGAATGTCTACATTTGTTTGTTTTTTTCTCTGTCCAGGATATTCTGAGGATCTTCCTGTAATATTTTGACTCGAAGGATTTGATTCTTTGTCTGGAAGTTTTGGTAAGCGTCCATGATTCGCAGCCATAAGCTGCCACTGGAATAACACAAGCTCTCAAGACTTTTACGTTTATGATTTTGTTAGTGCTCTGCCATAATTTCTTCAGACCGTTCAGTCTCTGCATTGCTATGGCTAGTCTTCTTCTGATTTCTTTCGAGCAGTCGCCATTTTTGTCCATTCTGGAGCCCAGATATTCAAAATGTGTGACCTGATCTATTTCCTCACTACCTACTGTAGATTTATGCTGACATTGTGTTTTGTCGGTGGTCATTATCTTTGTTTTATTTATAGTTATAAACATATTTTGAACTTTACTGTGTCCATTTACGGCTGAAAGTAGCTGCTCTAGCCCTTCTGCACTTCTTGATAGTATCACTGTGTCATCTGCTTATCGTAACTCTGAAATCTCGTACCCGCCAATAGCAAATGTATTCAAATATATATTAAATTTAAGCAAGATTGTATGTCTCCCCGATGGGTCCCATGTCTTCTTACTGGGTAGAAAAGGATAGGGCCACTGCAGCTCCGTGTATGTTATAAAAGTCAATTAAGTAGAGTTGAGCATGAGAAACGATTTCATCGTGTAAATTACTATCGTGAATTACTACAGTAACCTCATTTCAATAGAATTCAAATGGCTTTGGAGCAGGAGTTGGCCAACTGGTTGCCTTATACTCTAGCTAGAGGGAAACAAGAACATAAAGATTCTTGGTTTGTTTCTGTTAGTTCTTCTTTGTCATTTGTTCCTGATTCATGCAAGATGGAGCATAGAAGTTTAAGCTTTATTTCCAACCCAGAAGGTTATATCCATGCTCTGCAGGTTTCTGACCCACGGATATATTCGGACTCATGGCTGTTTCAGCTTCTCACTCTAAGTGAAGAATAGAAGTACTGCTACAGTTGACTGTTTTTTTTTACAGATAACCTGAACCCAGTTTCAGATGTAATGTTTTTATGTGACGTGGTTGCTGGCCATATGCACATCCCTCTTTAGTAGCCTTTTACGACCTACTTGGAAGATTGTAGTAGTAATCTTATTTTCAGATTGGTCATCATAGCACTTGTCCATCCTTGCTTCAGATGTAAAACCCTGTTAACGTCTTTCATAATGACTTGTATAATTATCCAGCGCATGCGTCGTATTGTAGTGCCGCGCATCAAGTGTCACTTTGACACTCTTATGATGACATCACGTGATTCGATTAGCCAACCAAATCTACACATAAACGATGGAAATGCAGACGGACAATTGTGAATTGTCATAGCTGGGAATACCGATTTTTATGCAGTCGAACGTTGTAGGATCGAACATTGTAGGAACGGACGTTATTCGGCACTACACACATAATTGCAGTGATAAGTCCAATAATGCCATAGATAAATGTAATCCTGCAAGATGTCAGAACCTATGAGAAGCGTGAAAAAACTCATTTGTAAAATTCAAATAGCCTTGAAAATTGATAGAGTTAAAGAAAAATCCTTGACCCCTTTGTTTCGCCACTGAAAGAGGTAGAGGGATTTACATACCTAGAAAGTATCATCAACAAGGATGGGGGACAGACAAGGATATAAGAACAAGGTTACAAAAGCAAGAGTTGCATTCGGCATGTTGAAACCCATATGGAACTCCAAGGAAATAAGAAGGAAGACAAAAATAAGGATTGTCAATTCAAATGTGAAGCCAGTCCTGCTGTATGGAGCGGAAACCTGGAGGATGACCAAAGGCAAAGACAGGAGACTGCAGGGTTTTGTCAACAGATGTCTGGAGGATGACCAAAGGCAAAGACAGGAGGGTTTTGTCAACAGATGCCTGGAAGATGACCAAAGACAAAGACAGGAGATTGGAGGGTTTTGTCAACAGATGCCTGGAGGATGACCAAAGGCAAAGACAGGAGACTGCAGGGTTTTGTCAACAGATGCCTGGAGGATGACCAAAGGCAAAGACAGGAGACTGCAGGGTTTTGTCAACAGATGCCTGGAGGATGACCAAAGGCAAAGACAGGAGACTGCAGGGTTTTGTCAACAGATGCCTGGAGGATGACCAAAGGCAAAGACAGGAGACTGCAGGGTTTTGTCAACAGATGTCTGGAGGATGAGCAAAGACAGGAGACTGCAAGGTTTTGTCAACACCAAGCCTGAGGAAGAACCTTGGTATAAAATGGTTTGACAAAGTTACAAATGACAGACTGTGGAAGAGAGCAGGACAAGCTAAATTGGAACAGGAAATCTTAGGAAGAAAGTGGAGATGGATGGATCATACATTAAGAAAGCCCCAGGTCAGTTTCACCAGGCAATCTCTGTCATGGTACCCCCAGGGAGAGACAGGCAGACCAAGGAATACATAGAGACGAGATCTGGAGACGGAAGTAAAGAAAACAGGAAACAGCTGGAAGGAATTGGAAAAGATTGCACAGGACAGAGCTGCTTGGTCAGGGTTAGTTGATGGCCTATGCATCCCTGGGTGATAGAAAGTGATATAGAGATGTTTTGGTGAGGTACCTTAGGGTTCCGCAAACAAAATTATGGAAACTGTCTGTCCTCCCGAGCGATGTTAACGCTTGAAGTCGTGCCGAACCCAACTCTTTATGTCAATATACAATCTTTCTTTTTCATAAGTTTTCTTCACTCTATTTTACTTTCTGGAGTTAACGAGAAGGATATATGTATAGAGTTTCTTCTTTTCCTGGTCAAACTCGCTCTTCATTATTTTGTTCCTGCATCACATATTCTTTCAAAAGGTGTCAATTAACATCTTTATAACACAATGGCATATTGAACAAATACTAGATGTCCATGTGGGGAGAATGACATGGCCATGGAACACACCCTACAAAGTTGCAAGCTTATGCAGAAAGCGAGATAGATAAGAGACAATATAAAACAACCTAACAAACAGCAGTGATCTTTGTAACTGAAATCAAGACCTTAATCTGAAAATAAGCAACCAGTTAGAAACCCAAATGACTGCGTTGACTTGGTAGAGGCTTTACTGCATTTCTGGTGCATTAATCGAAAGATATTTGAAAATGATTATTATAGTATGCTGTAGATTTAAGTAAGGGTTCCCGAGTTTGGATACTGGTTTTCTTCCAGATAAAATGGCAGAGATAGGTTGTATCAAGACCATCAATTATACTAGGATATTTCTACGATCAATCAAAAATAAAATTATCTAGGATTGTAACTTTATTGTAATATCATCATTATTGCATACATTCTTGTATTGCTCCAGTAGAATGATGAGGCCGCCATCATAGCTTGTCTTCTTGGAAGGAAGCCAGCAACAAAATGTGTATATTGTATTGTCATACTGATTTCTGTAGTGATTTATTTACGTTGGCATCTTCATGAAATTTAAAATATACAGTAATTTAAACAAAACACATATCAACAATACAGATAAACAGATTCAATGAATATTAACAGGCAGATCAATTTTGTAATTTCATATGTAATCCCTTCCTTTTGAGCAAACAATATTTGTCTTTAGCTATTTAATGACAAAAGAACATTTACAGTTAGGATGTTGAAGGAACTGATGGTACAATTATTACATAGCTGTAGAAATGGAATGTGAACTAGATTCTTTGGTACAGAAAAGCTTTCTAAATAGTGACCACTCAATAGACTTGATAAAAAAAACAAAATTAGATATAGAGGAATGGCTAATATATCTTATTCTAAAGCTGATTGTCACAAAAATGTGGTTGTAAAACAAGTAATGTTAAAATGATATGTGAGAGAAGTAACACAAACCGCCTGGTGTCTCAGATTAAATACGACTTCATCAAGGAATGAAACACATACACAGCATAAATGGCAACAGGTAACTAAGTTTCACCATGCTTGTATTTTTAAAACCACCAATTGTATTGTTAGCATACTATTGGAATGTCAAGACATTATTAATCGGCTGCAATCATTCACAAGATGAACAGGAGTATCATGTCACCGTATCATTATGTAAGGTGTCTCCATTTGCCCAGATGTCTATTTGACTGTCAAGTAATTTCTTTTTCTTATGTCAAGTTAACATAAACTGTATTACTGTACTATGGTCCACCCCAACCCTCCCCGACCCTTGTAGTCATTAGACTATTTCAGCTAATGACAAAGTGTATGGATGCCTATGGTTCCTAAAGCTTACTGTTTGTACGTACACACTCCTTCGTTACCTTAGATGACTAATTTCTTGTATTTTAGCTACAAAAAAAAAGCATAGGGTCACTACTGTACCTGGTTTCTTTGCAGGAAGCTTGTAACATACACAACTCTCTTTTGTCACATTTTGTGATATGCTTGGAAGGTTGCATAAGTCCTATTCTATATTCTAGACAGCCATGTTCCTCTCAAGGGAGGTTGCTCTTCCTTTAATCAATGAAAATATTTCAGTTCCATGATATGTACAGATCTTCAACAAATGCACGTCAAATTCCCCTGTCCTGACCCAACTGACCCATCTAACAGGCAATGGCACCATTTCTTAGACAGTGGCACCATTTATTAGACGGTAACATCATCTAACAGACAGTGGCACCATCTAAAAGACAGTGGCACCATCTATCAGACAGTGGCACCATCTATCAGACAGTGGCACCATCTAACAGACAGTGGCACCATCTAACAGACAGTGGCACCATCTAACAGACAGTGGCACCATCTAACAGACAGTGGCACCATCTAACAGACAGTGGCACCATCTAACAGACAGTAACACCATCTAACATTCAGCTATTGATTAATGCCAGTATGCCCCCACCTCCCTATCCACATCTAATATCCGTATCCAATATCAGCAGCACACTATATCTTATTTCCCTTTTTCTCTACTATCTGTTTGTTTTAAAAGCACACTGTACCATTCACGCCCAACTGAAGGGATAATTGTCTGAGAGTAATGAATATAGAATGTACAAAGAATTGATAACCAGCACGAGAGACATGACAAATTGGACAAACACTGTAGCCATATAAGAACAACAGCAAAACATAGAATGTTTTTTGAGTAATGCTAACTCCCCAAAAGGAGTAAACTGGCATTTAACAACATTGTCATCTCCAAGCTTGAAAGAGAAAATTTAAAGATATGACAGAATCTTCAGATATGCTGCATGATCTTTCATAACTTCAGATAACAAATGCCTTGTAACAAAGCATAATTTTTTAGAATGAGAAGTAGTTCCTTATAGATGTTATCTCATGTTTATAAAAATATCATATACCAGGTCAATGGTTATTTATTGGTATACAAAATATGAATATGTACAATGATTTACTGATAAGTCTATTATAGAAAACATTTTACAAAAACATATACTAGGACATTATTGGTTACGTTAATGCACCTTTTAAAATCATATTAACCAGAATTGGTAAACATAATCATAATAATAAATAGAAGAACAACAATAATAATTAACAAATATAATTATACAGAATTGTACAGATAAGAGTAACCTATAAAGCCAGATATCGCAAAGGCTCTTTATTAAGAGACGATAACAAATATATCAACAATATTGAAAAGGCTTTTGTATTGCACAACCCATGAAAAAAGGCAATGAAAAGAGAATATTACAAAAGACTCACATTGTAAACAAATCATACAAACTTTCTACAGTTGTACTGCATCCTTTCATAATGATGTCTCTGCCAGTTTGTCTGTGGTCAGTCTGTTGTATTTGTGCTCATCACTGAAGCGGTTTAGAACAGATAAAAAAGTGTATGTCTTGTATAATGAAGGACAATATAAATAATTAGAATGAAGGGGATCAAGATGCTGAGCAGCGGAAGAGCTGCAGCGGTCAGCGACCCATACATAGCTGACTGCAAGCGTAAGGCCAGCGAACCAGAGCTGCCAAGACCCTATTTCACCTCCATGCTGTGATCCCGGATAACAGGCTACAATAGAGCAGACTGGGTATGGAGAAAAGATCAAAGAGGGAAGGCTAACATGGTACTCAAAAAATGCCTGCTAAAGTTGAAAGGTACAAATATTGCAGTCAAGCTGTAAACTATGACACAACGCATTCCGTCCTGCTACATGCAAAGCCCTTTTCAGGGCTTAGTAGCGAGAGATTGAGAAGGAATGAAGAAGAAAAGAATTAAAATAAAGTAAAGTGTTAAGGAATTTGTTACTTGTATAATTCACAAATTTCTAGATGCTATTTATAATTTTTTAAGAAGGTAATGCAAGGTAATGCAACAGCAATAGGGCCTTTTGAAGACCTCTTGGCAACTGTCAAAATAATGAAAATTGCTTGGTAGTCACATATCGAGAATTAAATGGTCTTGCAAATACGATCCTTTCACGGACAGGTGCAAGGCAGATCATGAAGAGGCAGTTCAAAAAATAGGTGGGAGGGCAACATAAAAGAATGGACCAATCTCTGACAAGAAGAGGCACAGGCAGCGGCCGGTGACAGAGAAGGGTAGAGATGGGTTGTGAGGATGTCTTTGTGTGTGCATCAACCACCTCACTGGTTACGAGATGACCTGACCTGAATGCAAGAGCACACAAAGTGCTTTGGTGCAGACATCCTAAAAATGGCAACTGTAGTTGTGGTTCTTTGCTCCAGCTAGGATGAAAAATGACAAGAAAGAGAACAAAGAAGAATGTCAGGCTTGACGAAAGAAAATGTTCCAAAGAAAAGAAAATTCTCATTTGTAAGAATGTAGTATATAGACGTTTATAAATTATCTACATTTAAGTATTCACTTAATGGTTTAAAATTACACTTCATTGCTGGAGAAACAATGCTATTACACTTAATCTTAATCGACCTGTACTTCTACATGAGCAGATGCTCCTGTGCAGGTCCCAGCTGTTGCATGAGCTGGATGTAGCCAAAAGAAGGATTTCCTGCATAGCGGACTAGGCTCCAGCAGCTGATTACTACACTGCGTTGGAACAAGTGCTGTGGATGTTGGTTAACCGATGTGAGAGTCCATCTTAATAGACTCAAATACTAGAACAAAGTAGACCTGCAGCCTGTAATGCGCGATTTATGTTGCCTTTTATAAACCAACTGTCCATGGTCAGTATTATGCCATGTCACACAGGTAGTCGCCTCTTACAACATGCTCTCTATGGGTTGGTGGTACTATTCTTGCCTTTGTCATACACAAAGACACTGGCAGACCACTCGAGACTATTACACTCTAGAACTAATTAGCATTTCAATTAAACATCTCTTACTTCACTGAATTCAAGGACATATATATCCCTGAAATATTTCATTCGTAATATCTGCTTGTAAACTACCCAAAAATATTTAATGCATTCACTCCAAAATATGTTGGACTTCTGAGAAATGTATACCTTTGAGAAAGGTTGTTATTGAGAAACTTTAAAATATAAGTATGAGAATAGTTCAATAAAATATTTCAGCTCCACAGCATTGTAAAAAGTTTGCAAGCCAATATATCCACTCTATGGAGTGAAACTGACAAGGGAATTCCGTCCGGTTCCACATGTCATAAATGACGAAGAGGATAACACACTAACAGAAACCAAAGACATACTGAATAGATGGAGAGAGTTCTGCAGAACCATGTATGGAGACAGCACAAAGCGCTCAGTTACAATCCTACCAAAGGATGAGAAAGAACCTGAACCAACATTGGAAGAAGTACGCTCTGCAATTAAAAGCCTGAAAAAAGGAAAGTCCCCAGGATGCGATGATATCCCAGCAGAGCTAATACAAGCAGGAGGAGAGGCATGTGCTCGAGTCTACCACAAGCTGTGTAAACAGATATGGCACAGTGCAGAGTGGCCAGAAGCATGGAAGAAATCAATTTATATTCCCCTCCCCAAATGGCAACCTGAAGCTGTGCACGAACTACCGAACTTGCGCACTGATCAGCCATGCTAGCAAGATACTCTTGCGAATCCTATTAAGAAGGATAGAGAAAAGGTTTGAATCTGAAATTCACGTAGTCCAGGCAGGTTTTAGGAAAGACAGGGACCCGGGACCACATATTCAATTTAAGGAATATCTATGAAAAATGTAGAGAGTTTAATGTAGACCTGTACACATGTTTCATTGATTACACTAAGGCCTTCGACACGGTAAAACATCAAAATCTGTGGAGAATCATGAAGGAAATGGGGTTTCCTTTGCATATAGTCCATCTCATTGAAACATTATACCAAGATCAACAAGCCGCTGTCCGAGTATCTGGGCAAACAACAGATTGGTTTGCAGTACAAAAGGGAGTCCGACAGGGATGTATACTCTCACCTTATCTGTACAACATATATGCGGAATGTATAATGAGAAATGTGCGAGAAGATGAGAACATTGAAAGTTTCGACCCATTTACGATTGGGGGGTACGAGATTCCAGAGTTACGATATGCAGATGACACAGTGATACTATCAAGAAGTGCGGAAGGGCTAGAGCAGCTACTTTCAGCCGTTAATGGACATAGTAAAGATCAAAATCTGTTCATAAACATAAACAAAACAAAGATAATGACCACCGATAAAACACAATGTCAGCATAAATTTACAGTGGGTGGTGAGAAAATAGACCAGGTTACACATTTTGAATATCTGGGCTCCAGATTCGACAAAAATGGTGACTGCTCGAAAGAAATCAGAAGAAGACTAGCTATGGCAATGCAGAGACTGAACAGCCTGAAAAAATTATGGCAGGGCACCAACAAAACGATAAAAGTAAAAGTCTTGAGAGCCTGTGGCAGCTAATGGCTGTGAAGCATGGACGATTACCAAAACTTCTAGACAAAGACTCGAATCCTTCGAGTCAAAATGTTACAGAAAGATCCTCAGAATACCCTGGACAGAGAAAAGAACAAATGTAGACATTCGGCAAGAGTTGAGCATAGAGGAGAACTGGTTTATCAATTCCATTTTGGCTAGAAAATGCAAATACTTTGGTCACATCAAGAGACACAACGGTCTTGAGAGGACGGTGATGGAAGGTATGGTGCCAGGCAAAAGAGGAAGGGGTAGACCAAGAAGACGATGGCACCAAGATATCCAGGAGTGCCTGAGTATGACAGTGGCGGAAGCTGGAGTTTTGGCAAGGGAACGAGTTTCTTTCAGACAGACTGTGATGGGAGCGACGTTCTACAAAGGACATGCTACATGAGAGATGGAGTGAATCAGTTCAAAAAAGAAATAAGGCTCCTAACTGTTAACATTGATCAGGACAATCCACCTAACAAAATAGAATTCTTCAATCACTAAAAAAATGTGATATTTCAATGTTTCTCAATTTCATAAAGAATATTTTATCCAATATTTCAAATATATAAACATGACAAACAAATTGACTAGTAGTTTACATTGCACTCTATAAATTAAGATGTCTTAAATTGTCTTAAATAAAAACAATTTTAAATTCATGTGTATATGTGAGATAAAGAGAATATTACCTTCAAAATGTTGTAAGAAATTCAGGAAACTGTTTGGTGTGAAACAATGAAAGAAAGAAAAAATACAGAAAGACAAAACCAGAACTGATAATATGATTATGTGCCGGGCACAAATTCATTAGGGTTATCTATATTATCAGAACATATATACTTGGGGGGAACCCAGTGGTCTTGAGGTAAGGTGTTCGCGTTGGGTGCTGGAGGTTGCGGGTTTGAATCACGGTGGAGACCGGGATTTTTTCATGTGGATCATCTGGTAAATATTTCCCCTGAACTCTGAGTAGTGAGATCAGACATCCATGTGCACATTAAAAATACCTTATCAGTTGGAAAATCTAAAAGAGTAGGACTAACAGCCGCTTTTCTGACAAAATTCAAGTTAAAAATCTACTCAAATTATTTTAGGGATATTCGTCCCACAGAGAATATGTCCCAAAAAAGGGGACTGTGTGGCTATAACTTCTGGTCTTCATTATATGGTTAGCGGAGTGGCTTAGATGGCACCTGACAGGCTGCAGGTCTACCTTATTCTAATTTACGATTCCACCTACACTAGTCTCAAAAATAGGCTATCATATATTCCACCCCCCAACGACGTCTAACGACATAAGTGGACTGAAGATAGATAGATATATGTTGGGCATAATTTCATCAGACTTATCTATATTATCAGAATATGGATATATGCCAAACACAAATTCATCAGGTCTACCCAAATTGTCATACATATCTTGAATAATGACATCATGAAAATGAAGATACACAAAATTAAACATGCCTTCTAATTTCCATTTTGCCGCTAATTAAGTATGATGCCAGCACTAAAGTTGGCACAGTGTCACCACTATATTTGGCCCTATCGGTAGCCTGCAACCTAAGTACTTTAAATGTCCTTAAAGTAGTGGTTTCTAATTCAATTTGTTTGCTTCAACGAGCTTTAAGTAAGAGAAAATCAAATGACTACGATAAGCTAGTGAGAGCTAAACAAAAAACCCGTTATTTTGTTGCTTTCTTGTTTGATTCTATAGGATTATATATTCTTGTACTGAGATATGCATCATTTACCTGTTTTCGCTAATTTTATTGTTTATTGAGCATTGTTTGTAGATCTTCCTTTGTCTCCACTATAATGTTTTGGTCATTGGTAATGTTATTGCCTCGTTTCTTCTCTAAGTGATATGATTAACTTTTCAATTTGTGTTTTTTTTTAAACAGACGGAGGATTGGTTCCTCAATTTAAGGATCTCGAATAGACTTGTCCAGAACACTTGGTCAAAATTTTTCTTGTAGTCTAATAAGCAGATATACAGGGGTCTTCATAGACCAATCATTTTCACTGCAAGGAACTTCACTGTACCTGACCTTTTTCTGAATCAAAACTAATTTTATTTAAATATTCCATCAATGTGGTTTGTTAATCCTTTTATACATCCACAGGGTTGCCCACCTTTGCAGTTATGGGATAGTCCACTCTGGTACAGCACAGAAAATGACTAGCAAGCATACAAAATATGGTTGGCTTTTTAGCTAACGTCATATGTGCCAGATTGATGTTAAGGATAATGCCATGTGAATGTGTGGGTCATATCAGGGTGCAAGCAGAAAAACAACTTAGCAGCTACATCTGAAAATTGTGCGGGTCTATAAAGAATCTTAGCCTAGGAAAGACCTGAACTCACAGCAAGTTATTGGATTGTCAACATCTGAACTGTTAAGTACTGCTGAAAAGTACTCTCCCCTTAACGTGCTGTTGGAGGTAGTTAGGTTATTGTCAAAAGCTTATTTTATTTGGATAGTATGTATACACATTTAAAAACACATTAAAAGGTAAAAGTACTCCAATAGCATTCAAGCAGTTGGGGATGAAGTGTTAGAGACTTCAATGTACTAGGCCTCAGCTTTTTAGAAGGTGGAGTGGCCAGTTCTCTCCCTTGCTGTCTGTCCGTCCTTAACCACTAATCCGGTACCCATTTACAGCTAGGTTGACTTGTGTTTGTTTATAATGAGATCGAACTCTGTACCTTTACCTTGAGAAGCAAACACTCAACCACTTCACTACTCAGACACTAGAAATTAACCTTTCTAAATATTAATCTCTGGCATTTTGTCCTTCTAATGCACTTAATGTTAAATATTATTAACACTTTCTTCAAATTGTCACTGTTTCACTCCCTACGGATTACATTTCTGTAACACTCAATATTTAAAAAAAGCACAATAAGAATTACTGTTTCCCTTATGTTAAAGTTAGACAACTACACTTACCATGGCAAGTCAGTAAATAGGTCACACACGATATTTGAAAAAAGGTAAATAATATATAAACTTGAAAACCATTTATTATTACACTTAAATCATCAATATACGTTCCACCAGCATTGATACAATTATCCCATTGCTTCAGCAGTGCACCAAATCCTGCAGCTGTTGGTCTGCTGTCTCAGCCCCATTTGCATCTTTTCGTCATTTGCGAAACATAATCCTCCACAATGGGATCATGCATTATGGGTAGGCTAAACTATGCAAATACTTTATAGCAGTTGCAAAACTGTGTAGCGTTTATCACCATTCAAGTCTAATCATCTCCAGCACTCACTGCACATATGCTTCTGTTGCAGTCTGAATAGGGTGACCAGATTTGGCTTCACCAGTCATTTTTGAGCTTTTTTGATAAATTTATTGAGCTAGTTTATTTGCTTCTTTACCTGACAAACACCTCTCACCATAAAGAGGAAGCATTTCCCTTGAGAAAATTGATCGACATATTTTTGTTGTTGCTTTACCCGACAGACACCTCTCACCATAAAGAGAAAGCATTTCCTTATAAAAATCCTTTGTAGGAGTTCCCTTCGCAAAACAAAAAATATCCACAACAGCATGCTGTTCTTTGGTTGTACATTCTGTGAGCAGGAACGCCATTTTGTAGCTCAGCTGCACACATGCAGACAACATCTAGCATCTGTTACCTACAGTAATCACAAAGCTGGATGTTGCTGCCACCTGATGACACCTTTACAAACTACTAACTACATTTTTCAGTTATACCAAATCAGTCTGTGATCTACTTACTGACTTACCCTTGTATGTAAGGTAGTAAGACTTGTTTCCTCATATAATTATTAAAATACAGGCATGGGTAGAATGCAAGCTTACATTTATTCTTCTACTGTGTTCATCTTAAAGAGAATGTTTGTGAGGTTGTGTTGTAGTTTACAGTGAGGATCCCCAACACATCCGATTTCAGCACAGCATTTTTGTAGGCTGGATCACCCTTCTTTCTTTGATCCCTAACCGCTTAACCATGCCGCACTGCATTGCTGCAATCTGTTTGTAAGGCCGCCACTTGGTGGTGAAATAGAGTCTTGGTCAGTTATGGGTCACTGACCCTGATGCAAGCAACCAGCTATGAATCCCCGGCTGCTGTCAGCTCACTCACTGTGGCATCTTTGGCTCCTAAACTTCATGAAAGCAGTAACAGACATGTACTAATGTTTTAACATGACTAAGTCTTTTTCAAGGATTAGACAAACAAAAACAACATAAATAAAAACAACTAACTTTAATATACATCAGTATTATAGAAAATAGTAAATTAAAAATGATCTGATAATTTACGATTTTTAATACCGATATTACATTTAACTTAGTTTCTTGAATCATCTGTCCCATTTGTGTTTGTCTACGTCTAGCTTAAAACCTAATTCACACCCAAATTAAGGTCAAATCCATGTCTAGATTAAAACCTAACCCACACCTTGATTAAGGCCAAATCCATTTCAATCCAGGTTATTTACACCTTTCCCCAGGCGGTTTGTTAAGAGCGTCTATAGATCTATAGATGACACCTAACTGGCTGCGGGTTTACTTAGCTTTTGTGTTTTGGTCTTTTAAGATGCACTCACACGTCGGTTAAACCACCCTCCAAGAAACTGGTTGTATACAGTATACACACTCTTCTAAACCAGTATAAAGACATTAAGTTAAGTTATTTCAATCTTGTCTATTTCAATTTTGTCTATTTCAACCTTGCTTATTTCAATCTTGCCTATGTCATCCTTGCTTATTTCAATCTTGCCTATGTCATCCTTGCTTATTTCAATCTTGCCTATGTCATCCTTGCTTATTTCAATCTTGCCTATGTCATCCTTGCTTATTTCAATCTTGCCTATGTCATCCTTGCTTATTTCAATCTTGCCTATGTCATCCTTGCTTCTTTCAATCTTGCCTGTGTCATCCTTGCTTATTTCAATCTTGCCTATGTCATCCTTGCTTCTTTCAATCTTGCCTATGTCATCCTTGCTTATTTCAATCATGCCTATATCATCCTTGCTTCTTTCAATCTTGCTTATTTCAATCTTGCCTATGTCATCCTTGCTTATTTCAATCTTGCCTATGTCATCCTTGCTTATTTCAATCATGCCTATGTCATCCTTGCTTATTTCAATCATGCCTATGTCATCCTTGCTTATTTCAATCTTGCCTATGTCATCCTTGCTTATTTCAATCTTGCCTATGTCATCCTTGCTTATTTCAATCTTGCCTATGTCATCCTTGCTTATTTCAATCTTGCCTATGTCATCCTTGCTTATTTCAATCTTGCCTATGTCATCCTTGCTTATTTCAATCTTGCCTATGTCATCCTTGCTTATTTCAATCTTGCCTATGTCATCCTTGCTTATTTCAATCTTGCCTATGTCATCCTTGCTTATTTCAATCTTGCCTATGTCATCCTTGCTTATTTCAATCTTGCCTATATCATCCTTGCTTCTTTCAATCTTGCCTATGTCATCCTTGCTTATTTCAATCATGCCTATGTCATCCTTGCTTATTTCAATCATGCCTATGTCATCCTTGCTTATTTCAATCTTGCCTATGTCATCCTTGCTTATTTCAATCATGCCTATGTCATCCTTGCTTCTTTCAATCATGCCTATGTCATCCTTGCTTCTTTCAATCTTGCCTGTGTTATCCTTGCTTATTTCAATCTTGCCTATGTCATCCTTGCTTATTTCAATCATGCCTATGTCAACCTTGCTTATTTCAATCATGCCTATGTCATCCTTGCTTCTTTCAATCATGCCTATGTCATCCTTGCTTATTTCTCCTCCCCTTTCTTTAACATCAATTCTGAAGCAAGTATGCTGTGATATAGTGTGAGAGTTTACAGTAAAGTATATTGTGTGGTAGACATGATCTAAGGAATTAGTTATAATTTTTTATTGTGGGGATTAAAATGTAAGTGTAGTCAATTCTACGGAATGAATGTTATCATGGATGAAGTGTTAGACACTTGACTGTACTAGGTTTCAGTTTTTCTAAGGTAAGGTGAACTTTTCACTTCCCTATTGACTTTCAAACTGTAACTGCCAGGTTCTGATTTTTAGCTGGATAGCCTGGAGATGGACCAAAGACTAAGCAAGTCCTTTTGCCATGAAAGACAAGTCAGTTTAGCTACTCAGATACTCTTTGTAACAGAATTGAATAAATATGTTAAAATATTGAACCATATCATATGAAACAAATTCTCTGTATATATTCACATTTAACATCAACATTTACAATCTAAGACATTGATTGTATAATTATTTTTCTATACAATTTTTCCTTCAGTTTGAATATTATTGATGACTGCCACTCTGGAACTGTGCCACAGCCAGTTCCTGTAAAATGTATTGATTTTCTTACGTAAGATTGATAGTTTGCAGAACAGATTTCATGCATGAAAAAAATATTCAAACACAAATTGGCTGTCCCTGACATGAAGAATAAAGATCAGTTTTGCTGTAGAAGCAGTTGTTCTAGTTCATCTGCTGATCTGTACAGGAAGGCTGCCGATTCCCTATAGCCTGCAATGAGCTGCTTAATCGCTGTCACTTCTGTTGGACTAAGTTGACCCTTGCTGCTTGACTTTTTTATGCTGAGATCAGTTGGACCTGAGAATGGAGACACACATTTAAGACATATGTTACTTGGTTTGGATGCATTGTCACCAAGTGTAGGAAATAGTTCTAAAACATTACACGAGGTTAGGGATTAAGGCAGAGAGTGGGCATAAATAAGGTGTGAGATAAAAAGTGGAGTGTCCCAGGGCTCGGTTTAGGGACCAATTTTCTTCATGATATATTTAATGATTTGGACAATGATATTGGATTCATGATTGCAAAATTCGCGGATCACACACAAATTTGCAGATGTATCTCATCTAAAGCATAAGTGGATAAACTGAGATCAGATTTGGATAAAATTCTGAAATGGTTTGTGAGCTGAAAATTGAGGTTTAATGTAGATAATTGTTTTGGGATCCACAAGACTAAATCCAATAGTAAAGTAACCAATAGCATTACTGCCGTAGGGGTGTGAGGTGTTAGCGATCTCACATTTCAAAGGCTCAGCTATATGAGGGCGGTAGTCATCTCCTCTCCCTCACCGCTTTTACTTCCCGGACTGAACCAGTGCCCATTTAAGGTTGGGTAAACCCGGTGGCCATTGCGGTCTGAAAAAACATTACCGCCTCAACTGAGGAATGAACCCAGGACCACTCAGATGCGAAGCCAGCGCATTAACCACTGCGCTACGCGGCTCCAATATGGAAGATAATTCCAGAATGGGAGATAAGAATATTAGAATGATTGAAAAGGAAAAGGACCTAGGGTTTATAATAGATCACACAGGTAAGGTGAGTTAGCAAGTGCAGATAGCGATGAAAAATGAAATATTAAACACAAAAGTAAGGAAGTGATAGTCAAACTGCATAAAACATTAGTTAGACCTAGATTGGGGTACTGTGTACAGGTGTGGAGCCCTTATCGTAATGGGAATATAAACATGCTGGAAAGGATAAAAAGAAGAACGACAAAACTGCTAGTGAGAATTCTAAATTATAATTTTGAGGAAATACTGCAAAACCGGCCTACAGTGTTTAGAAAGGAGAAGAATTTTATGTAATTTAATACAGGTTATAAGATAATCAACTGAAAGGATAAAGAACAAAAGGGCACATCACCAGTTGGGATCAAAGTCTTCTATTTCTCCTATTTTAACAAACTTTACAAAAATTAAGAGCTGAAATCGTGAACACAAGCCTCTGTTAGTGCCATCTGTTAATCATTTAGGGATACTTCTGATAGCATTACATGACAGTTTCTGTTCTGGAATCCTCAGGGCAAGTGAAGTATAGGCAGACCAAAACTGATGCGAAGAAGAGAGCTAGTGGCAAACACAATGGAAAATACTTGTTGTTGCTGATGTTGAATGCCCACAATGAGTAGGATTACTCTTTTGTGCACCCTAAAAAGGACATTAAGTGGTGGGTTGTCATAGCTTTCCTCACATTCCAAGCGTGCTGATGAAGGTCGACCAGAGCCTTCTAGGCGGTTGTGCAATGATTGGTTTTATCTGCGTGTCGCTCACTGCTACGGGGGATCATGTCGATCCCTCACTTTGTTAGGCTGCCATGAAAACAACCTGTTTCCAGGGAGGTCTGCGGGGAAGTCAAGGTGAGGGTCTTGGCCAGTATATTTTGCCTGACCCAGACTAACATGTCTGATCAGTATATTTTGCCTGACCAGACATTAGTCTTCCTCCACAAAATGGAAAAAACGTTGGCAGAGTCGAAGCTGATGGACACGGACAAGAAGATTTGGCTTGCATTCGTTGATATGAGCTCCACAGTTAGCTGAAATGGTAATGATGATCCAGATACACAATCATGCACACCACTAAAATGCACATCGCCCACAAGTGGCTGCAGTCAGAATAGCTCTTGATTTTTGTTTAGTGGGTAAGCAGAAAGATCCTCAGAATACCCTGGACAGAGAAAAAGACAAATGTAAACAATCGGCAAGAATTGAACATAGAGGAGAACTGGTTTATCAATTCCATTTTGGCTAGAAAATGCAAAGACTTTGGTCACATCAAGAGACATAATGGTCTTGAGAGAACAGTGATGGAAGGTATGGTGCCAGGCAAAAGAGGAAGGGGTAGACTCAGAAGACGATGGCACCAAGATATCCAGGAATGCCAGGGTATGACTGTGGCGGAGGCTGGAGTTTAGGCAAGGGAACCAGTTTCTTTCAGACAGACTGTGATGGGAGCGACGTTCTACAAAGGACATGCTACATGATGAGGATCGGTAAGCCTTGTTTCCTATGGCAGAGTGCATTGTAACGTGTTTTGCACCATACATCCCAGTGTATCTAACACAAGCATACATTTTTGAAATGGGTTTGCTGCTTTTATGGATACTACTTCTTCTTCTTCTTCGAACGCTGTCAGACGTCAACCTGTATTTTTTCAAAAAAAGCAGCGGTCATCCTGAGGCTGTCGACACTGCCATAGAGCTTGTCTAGTGTTGCCACTGGTGATGGCCACATCTGCATTCTCTGATCCTCGTATGTCGGGCAGTTTTGCAGCAGATGTTCAGCGGTCATTTTCCCAGTACCACACATGCATTCGTCAGTGCAACCTATCTTCAATTTATTGAATAGGTGGTACCTCAGTCTGTTGTGGCCAGTGCGAAGTCTGAAGACCACGACCTGCTCTCTTCTGTTCAACTGGTAATAGGCATCATTTTTTGTGTAGCCAGTATGTTCCATTTCCCATTTGGTTATGTATCTAGCTCTAATAAGCCTTTTTGACTCTTCGTATGTCACACTAGTATCTGGTTGTGGTAGTCTTGCACCTTCTTTTGCCAGTCTGTCTGCCTCCTCGTTGCCTTGGATGTTACAGTGGGATGGAACCCACTGTACCACTACTCTTTTTGGTGCGGACTGCTGGCATAATTGACAGAGTACTGCTCTTAAATCATTAAGTTCAGTATTTTTCTGGCTTTTTAGTGCTGTGACTATGGCCAGGGCATCTCTAAGCAGGACTATATGGCTTTCATTCCTATGACCTGTCCCCATTTCTTCTACTCCGCTCTGAAACTGCTTGAGTATTTTCCAGTTGCCACTGACAGTGTTATTTTTCTGCCATTTGGTAGGCTCAGGAATACCCCTGCCCCTCCGTTCTGTGTTGTGTTTGTTACAGAACCGTCGGTGTATGCATGGGTCCAATCCATGCTTGGGTAGTTTTTCATTATGTACCTCAGGGTTGTATCTCTTCTTTCTTTTTCAGTCTGGCTGTTTTTGTTTCCAATACCTGGTATATTTTCTACCATCTCTGGAAATATATGCTGCCTCCAGGTAGGTTTTCGTACAGTAGGGATGGGCTTTGGTGTTGTTAGTGCGTTCATAGGGTCTTCGTTCATCTTTGCTTTGGCTATTTCTGCACTCTTATGGATACAGATTTACTGGTTGGAACACAGACGTTTGGGTTGTTACCAGTGCCACTAATGACTTCTTGGTTCAGGATTGGTTATAAACAAAAATATGAGGAGATGAGTTCAGTCCGACTTGTGAAATACATTTCAAATTGACAAAGTCAAAAAGGATATCTTCTTCGTCTTCTGCTGCTCCTTTTTCTTCTTTGATGTTCGTCATGAAAAGGACGTCGTAACAAACAGTGTGTAGTAGTTTATAGCCAGACTACAGCATCCAAATCTTTCCTCCCAACACATCTGGTCTTAGCACGTGATTTATCGGGTTGGGCTTGCTTTCTCTTTCCTATTTCTATTTTCACAGACTGCATGGGTGCAGTCTGTTTCCAGGGACACTGCTTGGAGGTGGAACAGGGCTTGGTCAGCTATGATCTGCTGACCCTGACGCAAGTAGCCAGCTATAAGCTGCTAACTATTGTTAGCTCATTCACTACTGTATGTACAACCTCAAATAAAACATCACACTGGCTACTGGTAACTTAAATGGACCGCACGTAGCTGGATACGAAATGAACAATTACATGATGTAATAAACGTATGTTTTAGTCGTCACTTACCATAGTCTCCATTTGTTGTAGTATTTGCTGTGATGGGAGCACGAGACAACACGGGCGGATGCTGGTGTGCTGGATGTTGGTAGTTTGGAAACCCCGGTCGGAACAAACCTGTTCCATGTCCGTTTGTGAAGAATGATGACGTCAACTCTTGAGCTGGTCGAAATGTGGGAGGATGTGATTGGTGACGAATGAAGTCTGATGAGCAGTTCACTGGCCTCGGCGACGATGTTCTGTTGGGTTGTGAGGATATGTGGGTCACGGTTGACTGCGGCTGGGGTTGAACTGGTGGCTGTGTGATGGGCGTGGTTGGTGACGTCACATCTGAGTTGTGAGAAACCATAGCTGAGGCCTGATAGGAGTATTTAATTCAATTTTAGTTGCTGGTCATTATATAAAAGGACAGGAATTTCATGAAATAAAAACAGCAGTTACTGCAAGATTCGTTAATATTATTCAACCTTGATGCATTCTCCTGGGAGTTGCTTGAGCAGAACCGTGGCTTCTGGCGACTACGGACTAGTATTACGGTCAAAGGCCAAGGCGCAAAGGCAAAGGTGCTTAGATCGCATTCGCAGAGAGAATCTCCATCGCGGAGGCTCAGGGTAAGCATGTCGCCCAACAGAGCAGAACGCACGACAATTCCCCAGCCGACTCCTCAGATGAGTACCACTAGAGCGACAAAGTATGTCGTGTCAGGATTGATCTTTATACTTATAGCCATACGAGAAGGCATCACAAGGCTGATGATGTCGCCATCTCCGTTTGCCATGGGCAACTCATAAAGCAAATCAGAAGTTCTGATTTCCGTGCGGTGGAGAGCTCTAAAAAAATATTCGCCACCTCTGCTTATCTTGTGCCAACCGCTCAAACTCTGACCTTGACCTGCTTCAGATTTGCCAGTCTTCCGTCTCAATATATGCCTTGGTCTGCACCCACGTCTTCTGCCGTGTGAAATCCAAAATAAGGGACTGGCTAGTAATATTATAAATGGGCTTTATAACTGTGTCCTCAACCCAATACCAATGACCTCTTAAACAAAGAATGTCTGTTCGTGACAACTATCACAAGACACGTATTTATCTGCGTTTAGGAAACGTACTTAATGGAAAAGTACGTGAAGTGATGGGCAGCCCGGAATTCGAACCGCTTACCTCCAGATGAATGAAACATCTTACCACAGAATAGAGCTAAGTTAAGGCACTAGATCAGAGAGGCACACAAACAAGTGTCACAGCTGGCAATCCTTCGTCACACAACACTTGCGGCTGTGGAATATAGTCCGAGTTCGATCCAGACTTATTTATAGACTCAATTACTTCCTAACCTCCTATCGTCAAGCTTAGCCCATATATAGACATTGAATGCGTGTGTCACGGGTCCAGGGTTCAAACTCCGGAATATCACTTTCTTTTATGCTGTTCTTTATGAATGTTATTCGAGTGCTGATACATAAATACCTTGTCTTTCGATCGTCGTCACGAACAAATATTCGTTGATCACAACTTTCTGCCTCGAAGTGTCAACATACTTCTTTCCTTACCACAGCTCCATTGTATCATCACAAGTCCCACTATATTCTGTCTGATTATTCGCCATAGGTCCGCGTTAGTGATGCCATTTCAAACCGTCAATTTGGGGTAGACATCCATTAATGAAAGTCTGAAACCTTGATTATAGAATCAATTTGGGGTAGACATCCATTAATGAAAGTCTGAAACCTTGATTGTAGAATAAATTTGGGGTAGACATCCATTAATGAAAGTCTGAAACCTTGATTGCAGAATTAATTTGGGGTAGACATCCATTAATGAAAGTCTGAAACCTTGATTGTAGAATCAATTTGGGGTAGACATCCATTAATGAAAGTCTGAAACCTTGATTGTAGAATCAATTGGGGTAGACATCCATTAATGAAAGTCTGAAACCTTGATTGTAGAATCAATTTGGGGTAGACATCCATTAATGAAAGTCTGAAACCTTGATTGTAGAATCAATTTGGGGTAGACATCCATTAATAAAAGTCTGAAACCTTGATTGCAGAATCAATTTGGGGTAGACAGCCATTAATGAAAGTCTGAAACTTTGATTGAAGAATCAATGTTGGGTAGACATCCATTAATGAAAGTCTGAAACCTTGATTGTAGAATCAATTTGGGGTAGACATCCATTAATGTAAGTTGATTGCAGAGACCTACGTTGTACTGCAGGAAACTTCTTCGTTCGTTCTCAAATTCCCGCTATCAACCCACGAATAGGGCTTTGTGGCCCGGCGGACGGAATGCGTTGTGTCGTAGTTTACAGGTTGACTGCGATATTTTAACCTTTCGGTCAGACATCCGACATTTTCATTTACCAGGTTAGCCTTCCCACTTCGACCCATTCTCCTTAGCATTCTCTGTTGCAGACTGTTGTCCAGGATCACCCCATGGAGATGTAGAAGAGTCTTGGCAGCTCTGGTTCGTTGGCCCTGGCGCTAGCAGTCAGCAGTGGGTTGCTGACCGATGCAGCTCATGCACTGCTCAGTATCTTTATCCCACTGCAGGTTAGAGGAACGGATTTGACATTGCAGTCGAAGATTCGTAATCTCTCTGTGGACCTAATTTCCTTTGGTTTCCATAAGTTCTAAAATAAAATTAAAGCAACTTCCTCTTTTTGTAAAGATTTTAGTATAGTAAGCCATATTGCTGAATACTGAAGCCTAAGTGGTTTGTAGAAAGTTGCTGTGTGTAACAGAAATGAGACCGGATCACTGCCATACTGAGAACATGTCTTTAGGCGTAACTAACTGTATAGTCTAACACCCCCAAAACGTAAGCCTTTTCGTACTATGTTATTACTTGGAGTATTTGGAAACCTTGCATTCAAACAGACAGGCGAATGCATTATGCCAAGTAGCTGAAGCTACCCAATGCGGGTTACTCCTGCGATTTTATTTCCTGCAGCTTGCTAGGCTCGGGTGAAAAGAGGTGATATTTTAAGTAGGAATTTCATTATTGTCCGTTTATTTTTTGCCCAGAAAGGGACTAAGAGCCTGCTTTTAGACTTTCAACTGCCAAATATTAATTTACGCGCACATCGAGTAGACGGGAGCTTCGCGTAAATCGTCAATCTCTGAAAGGGCTTGGCACACGATCTCTTCACCTTCGAGACCATGGGTTACTTGAAATTGTAGGTTTCGATCACCCACTGGTTCGTGTTTTCGTGAGAGGAGAGCGCACTATAGCAGCAACATTGTGTATGCAGTAGCGCAGAGGTTAGTGCACAGACCTTCCAGTCGAGCGATCTAGGTACAATCTCCATTTGGCGAGTGATAATTTTTAGAATGTCACCATAGCAAACAATCGGATGCAGAAGTCCCTAACATCGTTGGAGGAGTGGGCGAGCTCATGGCTGGTCAAAATAAATGAGGAAAAAAGAACATGTACGATATTCTCGCTTTCAAACAAACCCTAAAACACCAAAATAAGTCTTACCGGCAAATATCTGCGGCCAAACGACAAACCCAAACTACTTGGGAGTCACATTTGATCGGCGCATGACATGGAAAAGTCAGATCGAGAGAAACCGAATGAGAGTCAGACAAAGAATGGCAGTCATGAAGAAACTTGCTGGCATAAGCTGGGGAGCAGACGAAAGAATACTAAAGAAACTGTACACTGGAAGAGTGAGACCAGTTCTCGAGTATGGCATTGCGGCATGGACAACAGCAGCAAAGGCGAACTTTGACACAATTAGCAAACTCCAAAACCAAGCTATCAGAGTTATAACAGGAGGCATGAAGTCAACGCCAATTGTAGAACTTGTAAAAGATTACACATTTGCAATCTATGACCGACAAAAGAGACTGCAGAGCCCAGCAGCAAGCAGAGAAACTCAGAAGACTGACAGACCATCCAATGCATCAGAGACTAAATAATTTTGGAAATGGGAAACTAAAGCGGAGAAACTTTGCAGAAATAGCCAAAGCTAAGATGAGCGAAGACCCTATGAATGCATTAACAACACCAAAGCCTATCCCTACTGTACGCAAACCTACCTGGAGGCAGCATATATTTCCAGAGGTGGTAGAAAATATACCAGGTATTGGGCAAAAGTACAGCCAGACTGAAAACGAAAGAAGAGACATAACCCTGAGGTACATAACGGAAAACTACCCAAGCATGGACTGGACCCATGCATTCACCGACGGTTCTGTAACAAACACAACACAGAACGGAGAGGCAGGGGTATTCCTGAGCCTACCAAATGGTAGAAAAATAACACTGTCAGTGGCAACTGGAAAATACTCAAACAATTTCAGAGCGGAGTCAGAGGCACTGAGGGCTGCAGTAGAAAAAATAGTGCCAGGCAAAAGAAATGAAAGCCATATAGTTCTATTTACAGATGCCCTGGCCGTAGTCACAGCACTAAAAAGCCAGAAAAATACTGAACTTAATGATTTAAGAGCAGTACTCTGTCAACTGTGCCAGCAGTCCGCACCAAAAAGAGTAGTGGTACAGTTGGTTCCATCCCACTGTAACATCCAAGGCAACGAGGAGTCAGACAGACTGGCAAAAGAAGGTGCAAGACTACCACAACCAGACCCTAGTGTGACCTACGAAGAGTCAAAAAGGCTTATTAGAGCTAGATACATGACCAAATGGGAAATAGAACATACTGGCTACACAAAAAACGACGCCTATTACCAGTTGAACAGAAAAGAGCAGGTCGTAGTCTTCAGACTCCGCACAGGCCACAATAGACGGAGGTATCGCCTATTCAACAAATTGAAGATAGGTGGCACTGACGAATGCTCGTGTGGTACCGGGAAAATGACCGCTGAACATCTGCTGCAAAACTGCCCGACATACGAGGATCAGTGAAAGCACATGTGGCCATCACCAGTGGCAACACTAGACAAGCTCTATGGCAGCGTCAACAGCCTCAGAATGACCACTGTTTTTTTCGAAAAAATACAGGTTGACGTCTGACAGCGTACGAAGAAGAAGAAGATCGTAAACTGCGCCCGGGGTTGAACTAGCCTCAAACATTTGACACTCGAGCAAGTCCGTGAATTAAAGGCGGTCGGCGCGATGCTGACCACATCATCCCCAGTGTGTCGTTGGTCAGGGCAATATGGACCGAACATTATATTCCTAATACACCACACAACGTGTGAACAGAAACATTTACTTTACTATATCGTATCGCACACTTCACAGTTATTACACGCCAAAACGCCTGAGTAGTGTGTAATAGTATCCTTTTGGGTTTGCAAAGAAGCTGAGCAAAAATATTACATATGATATAGGAAAATCAGAATTCAAATTAATTGTCCCGATAATATGAAGATGATTAAGAAGATGACATGTTTTAGATAAGCAGTAATAAACAAAACACACACATTCATAAATATATCGCTTATGTTCATAAACATCTCGCTTATGAAGTCTATAAAAACCGGTTTGGGTGAAAAGTTAGAAATCACGACTTTAAAACGACACTATGGAAGGACAATAAATTATGCAGGTACTGCTGGAGAAAGATTAATGGTGTATGTACTGTTTGAGAACGATTAATGGTGCAGGTACTGCTGGAGAAAGATTAATGGTGTATGTACTGTTTGAGAACGATTAATGGTGCAGGTACTGCTGGAGAAAGATTAATGGTGTATGTACTGTTTGAGAACGATTAATGGTGCAGGTACTGCTGGAGAGAGATTAATGGTGTATGTACTGTTTGAGAACGATTAATGGTGTAGGTACTGCTGGAGAAAGATTAATGGTGTATGTACTGTTTGAGAACGATTAATGGTGCAGGTACTGCTGGAGAAAGATTAATGGTGTATGTACTGTTTGAGAACGATTAATGGTGCAGGTACTGCTGGAGAAAGATTAATGGTGTATGTACTGTTTGAGAACGATTAATGGTGTAGGTACTGTTGGAGACAGATTAATGATGTAGGTATTGCAGAATTAAGTAAGATGGTCGCGTCTTAATGGCTACGCTCTCGACTCGCTCCAGTGTTTGTGTCGTTTTACCGAGGTTTGGTGGTTCCTGTTCGGATTATATTTCACAACTCCTTCACCAAATGGTAGCAGGGACTTTATTCTGTGGAATTTCTATGCTTTTAATCGGTTATCCTGTTTGTTATGCTGCATTTCATGCCTGGCTTAAGCCGTGGGAGGCCAGTCCATAATGGAGTTCAACGTTCCGTTTAACTGCACGCCAGAATTCAGTCCACGTTACCACTACTCAAGGACCTTTATGCTCGGACTGAAGCCGACTTCCTCCTGCCCGCCCCTCCCTCCACCAGAGGTTACACGATACCTCTCCTAACCTCGAATTCTCAGTACAGCAAGGGTCACGCTAACCAAACGGTGGACACAATCAGAAGCTTCGGTGGCGGGACACGGAAAAACACGGGGTTTGACACAAACATTGGTTTAACACATTCCTCGCGGCCCCCATCTCAAGGTAGCGGAGTACTCGACTCCACCTGGGCAGTATGTAGGGATTTCAGTCGACACGCTATGCATGAACACAGCTTCAGCAGTTGGACATGGTAGTGGTCGATCGACGCAACGCTTACCTGAACATTATTATTACTGTTGGAGAAAGATTAATGGTATAGGTATTGTTGAAGAAATATTAATGGTGTATGTACTGTTAGAAAACAATTACTAGTGTAGGAACTGTTGGAGAAAGATTAATGATGTAAGTACTGTTGGAGAACGATTAATAGTGTAGATACTGTTGGAGAAAGATTAATGGTGTATGTATTGTTGAAGAAAGATTAATGGTGTAGGAACTGTTGAAGAAAGATTAATGATGTAGGTACTGTTGGAGAACGATTAATAGTGTAGGAACTGTTGGAGAAAGATTAATGGTGTAGGTATTGTTGAAGAAAGATTAATGGTGTAGGAACTGTTGGAGAAAGATTAATGATGTAGGTACTGTTAGAGAACGATTAATAGTGTAGGAACTGTTGGAGAAAGATTAATGATGTAGGTATTGTTGAAGAAAGATTAACGGTGTAGGAACTGTTGGAGAAAGATTAATGATGTAGGTACTGTTGAAGAAAGATTAATGGTGTAGAAACTGTTGGAGAAAGATTAATGATGTCGGAACTGTTGGAGATAGATTAATGATGTAGGTACTGTTGAAGAAAGATTAATGGTGTAGGAACTGTTGGAGAAAGATTAATGATGTAGCTATTGTTGGAGAACGAGATTGTGATCTTTAGTCGAGATGGCACATAAAGATGTCTCTCAGAATATATATGATGATTATCATATCGTATTTCTTCATCTTCCTCTTTTCCCTGCGGATATTCACACCTACGATTCTAGCAATAAAAGCAGTCAGCGCAAACCTTTCAACGCTGCTATTACGATTCTCGTGCAAGGAATCAAGTTGTGGTCAAGTGCCTCTAATATCACCAGTGAATATTGGACAGGTCAGCAACAAGTTTTTTGGGGAATTGGAGTGATCATTTCTCTTCTCAACCTTGACCTTCTGGCATAATAGTGTCGTAAACCAATATTTAAATGGGAGAGTTGGAGGGAGTCACTGTAAGATCTACGTGCATGATCAATATTGCTGAGAAAGAGGCGAGACAATGGAAAAAAAGTGAGAATTTACCGAGGAGTGAGGGTTTAGTAAGGAATGAGGGTATATTGGAGAGTGAGACAAAAGGGATACGTGATGGTATAGTGTGGAGTGAGGGTATAGTGAGGAGTGAGGGTAGAGGTAGGAGTGAGGGTTTAGTAAGGAATGAGGGTATATTGGAGAGTGAGACAAAAGTGATACGTGATGGTATAGTGTGGAGTGAGGGTATAGTGAGGAGTGAGGGTAGAGGTAGGAGTGAGGGTTTAGTAAGGAATGAGGGTATATTGGAGAGTGAGACAAAAGGGATACGTGATGGTATAGTGTGGAGTGACGGTATAGTGAGGAGTGAGGGTATAGTGAGGAGTGAGGGTAGAGGTAGGAGTGAGGGTTTAGTAAGGAATGAGGGTATATTGGAGAGTGAGACAAAAGTGATACGTGATGGTATAGTGTGGAGTGAGGGTATAGTGAGGAGTGAGGGTAGAGGTAGGAGTGAGGGTTTAGTAAGGAATGAGGGTATATTGGAGAGTGAGACAAAAGTGATACGTGATGGTATAGTGTGGAGTGAGGGTATAGTGAGGAGTGAGGGTAGAGGTAGGAGTGAGGGTTTAGTAAGGAATGAGGGTATATTGGAGAGTGAGACAAAAGGGATACGTGATGGTATAGTGTGGAGTGAGGGTATAGTGAGGAGTGAGGGTAGAGGTAGGAGTGAGGGTATAGTGAGGAATGAGGGTATATTGATGAGTGAGTGTAGAATGAGGAGTGAGGGTGGAGTGAAGGTATAATGATGAGTGAATGTAGAGTGAGTGTAGAGTGAGAGTAGAGTGAGAGTAGAGTGAGGGTAGAGTGAGTGTAGAGTGAGGGTAGAGTGAGGGTAAAGTGAGGGTAGAGTGAGTGTAGAGTGAGGGTAGAGTGAGTGTAGAGTGAGGGTAAAGTGAGGGTAGAGTGAGGGTCGAGTGAGGGTAGAGTGAGTGTATAGTGAGTGTAGAGTGAGGGTAGAGTGAGGGTAGAGTGAGGGTAGAGTGAGGGTAGAGTGAGTGTAGAGTGAGTGTAGAGTGAGGGTAGAGTGAGGGTAGAGTGAGTGTAGAGTGAGTGTAGAGTGAGTGTAGAGTGAGGGTAGAGTGAGGGTAGAGTGAGGAGTGAGGGTATAGTGAGGAGTGGGGGTATAGAGAACTGAGCGTAGAGTGAGGGGTGAGAGTATAGTTAAGAATGAGAGAATATTGAGGAGTGAGAGAATATTGAGGAGTGAGAGAATATTGAGGAGTGAGAGAATATTGAGGAGTGAGAGAATATTGAGAAGTGAGAGAATATTGAGCAGTGAGAGTAGGTTGATGAATGAGAGAATGTTAAAGAGTGAGAGAAAGCTTGTGAAACAAAAGTACGTGGTACGAAATAAAAGATTGAGAGAGCCGAATATATTGAGAGGGACTTGTGAGGGAGATCATTATCCTTGGGTTCTGGCGACAGGAACAGGCAACTCTAACATGTAATCGATATGGCTGGGCGTAGGAAAAACGTTGGATGTAAAAAAAAACACATGCAGATGGTGTTCTTGCGTTGAATAAAAGTGCACTGGGGTGGAACAGTTTGCAAGTTTGCACTACAGGACTGCGAATGAAGTAACTAAACTCAAAATAATGATGAAGTAACTACACAAAATAATGATGAAGTAGCTACACAAAATAATGATGAAGTAACTACTCAAAATAATGATCAAGTAACTCTACTCAAAATAATGATAAAATAACTACTCAAAATAGTGATGAAGTAACTCTACTCAACTGTACTAAAAATAATGATAATGTAACTAAACTCAGAATAAAGATGAAATAATTAAACTCAAAATAAGAATGAAGTAACACAACACAAAATAAGAATGAAGTAACACAACTCAAAATAAGGATAAAGTAACACAACCCAAAATAAGGATAAAGTAACACAACCCAAAATAAGGATAAAGTAACTCAACTCAAAATAAGGATAAAGTAACACAACTCAAGAGCCGTGTAGCGCAGTGGTTAGCGCGCTGGCTTCGCATCTGAGTGGTCCTGGGTTCATTCCCCAGTTGAGGCGGTAATGTTTTTTCAGACCACAATGGCTCCCGGATCGACCCAGCCTTAAATGGGTACCGGTTAAGTCCGGGAAGTAAAAGCAGTGAGGGAGAGGAGATGGCTACCGCCCTCATATATCCGAGCCTTTGAAATGTGAGATCGCTAACAACTCACAGCCCTACGGCAGTAATGCTATGGGTTACTTTAAAAAAAAAACACAACTCAAAATTAGAATGAAGTAACACAACTCAAAATAAGGATGATATAACACAACTTAAAATAAGGAAAAAATAACTCAACACAAAATAAGGATGAAGTAATACAACAAAAAAATAGAATTAAGTAACACAAAACAAGAATGAAGTAACACAACTCAAAATAAGAATGAAATAACACAACTCAAAATAAGGAAAAAATAACTCACACAAAATAAGGATGAAAATATAACAAAAAATAAGAATGAAATAACAACACAAAATAAGAATGAAATAACAACACAAAATAAGGATAAAGTAACAACTGAAAATAGGAATAAAGTAATAACTCAAAATAAGAATGAAGTAACAACACAAAATAAGGATGAAGTAACACAACTCAAAATAAGGATGAATGATGAAGTAACATACATATAAATGTGCTTTTAGTTAGCATTGTAACGATTAATCATCCCAGACACATGTGGTTAAGTCAGTAAGAACGTCACACACTGATATGGAACTCGGCCCAAATATGTAGTTGGTAGTTTTTCGAGGTGTCATTGGGCGGCATCACTATTGCGCTTTGTGATTTATGTACGTAGCAGACGCTAGATTTCACATGTACGCGCGCAGCGTACAATCAAAGAACAGCATATTTACGATGAGAACTGTTTTTTTGCGACACATATTTTTCAAGGTTGCTAAAAAACTGCTGATAAATCCCAAACCAGTTGTTCCATTGGAATTCCGACCCAGTCGTTCTGTTGAGATTCCAACAAAAGCATGTGTGCGTTGCGTAGGAGAGATGACATGAGAGTAACGATAGTCAACGCAGTGACTGCAATATTGTATTCGCATGGTTTAGCCTACATCATAATGCATCATCCCAGCTTAGCGGGAGTTGCTAACAATGAACGTGAAGTGCAAGTGTGGCTGAGGCAGCAGACCGAAGGATTCTATGCTGCAGGATTTTTTGCACTAATAAATCGATGGGATAAGTGTATCAACGTTTCTGGAAATTATATTGAGAAATAAGGGACAATGTCAGTGCAATAATAAACGGTCTTCAAGTTCGTATAACATTTAGTTTATTTTCTAGTAGCCATTTGTGACCTATTTATTGATTTTACCCTCGACCTCAACTGGAGAGAAGCAGAAAAGACGGCTCAATACCGAAGGTGCTGGAGGAGGGTTGTTGATGGCCTATACATCGACATGAACAACGGGCATTGATTATGATGATTTGTGACCTATTTCCTGACTTTCCCTAGAAGGAGTAGTAGCTTGGTATTTCCAGATGTATCCCAAATGAGCATACAAATAGAATGATGTCTTTTTATGGAACAATGCTTTATTTAGCCATCCTCAACCTGTGTAGCAGGAAGGAACCATTGACACGAGTTGTACGTCTCAGTGAACGCCTGCATACACGTTATTATGTCCAGAGATCAGGTACGTTAGCATGATGGACACGTTGACAATACAATAATCTATTATGAATTGTCTGTGTTCCTTTGGCTGATCTAATATAATTCTATATACATGATTTAAAAAATGTATTGATAATGTAGAGAAGTAATGTTAAAAAATCGTAATTGTTGAAGCAGCATTAAGTCATCATCATCTTCTGGTTGATCGGTCCTGAGACCGCGTGTAAGGCTGCCTGAGCATTTATCTCCATTTGACACTATCCTCAGGTTGATGAGTCCTGAGACTGGTTGTAAAGTTGTCTGAGTATGTCTCCCCATTTGACCCTAATCTCTGGTTGATCAGTCCTGAGACTGGCTGTAAGGTTGTCTGAGTATGTCTCCCCATTTGACCCTAATCTCTGGTTGATCAGTCCTGAGACTGGCTGTAAGGTTGTCTGAGTATGTCTCCCCATTTGACCCTAATCTCTGGTTGATCAGTCCTGAGACTGGCTGTAAGGTTGTCTGATTATGTCTCTCTCTTTGACCTCATCCTCTAAAGTTCTCTTCATTTCAGCATAAGTTCGTACTTTAATGTCCCTGCATTTCTGAGATGTTAAGATGAGTCTAGGCGTGAATTATACAAGACCTTCATTCCACGGGGTGCTGAGTGGTTGTCGATTGATTTGCCCACTGGCATATAGGGTGGATCAAACTACTATTTCCTGTGACAATGCATTCGAAGCATTCACCACTTTGACTACAACAATATGTCTTGGTATCTTCTTCTTCTTCTTCGTTCGTTCTCAATCTCCCGCTACCAAACCATGAAAGGGCTTACGTAGCTAATGTAGTCCAGAGAACGGAATGCGTTGTGTCGTAGTTTACAGCTTGGCTGCGATATTTGCACCTTTCTGTCCAACACATCCGACTTCAGCAAGCATTTTTTTTAGTACCGGGTTAGCATTCCCTCTTCGGTCCCTTCTCCTTAGCCAGTCTGCCCTGCTGCAGCCTGTTATCCAGGATCACCGCGTGGAGATGCAGAAGGGTCTTGGCAGCTATGGTTCGCTGGGCCTGACGCTAGCAGTCAGCTATGAGTCGCTGACCACTGCAGCTCATGTGCTGCTCAGCATCTTGATCCCTCTTTGGTATCTAATCTGGACATACTTTAATTAATGTGTAGCGTCACCCTCTAGTTCTTGTAGATGGCTGTATTTGAAAAAAGACATTTGTATTGTCTAATTTATCCTTTTCCTTGACCTATATTAAATCACCTCAATTCTTTTCTTTTCTAAACATTGTAGCCGGTTTTTCAGTTTTTTTCTCATGAATGGACTTCCAGAATCCCACTGTCAGCTTTGCCGCTCTTCTTTGTATCCTTTCTAGCATATTTATATCCCCTCTACGATAAAGACTCCACACCTGTACACAGTACTCCAAACATGGTCTAACAAATGCTTTATACATTTTGACTATTACTTTCCCATATATTTTTACCGAAAAATTCGCGCTCTGCGGTTGAGAGATAAACAAAATAGTCCTTACACAGTTGTCAATAGCCATTTTTAATCAGGCGTGGATTGAAGGGAATGTATCTGGTGATTGTCAAATAGTGGTGGTGGTACCTATTTGGAAAAACAAGGGCAGCACAAAAGATTGCAACTCCTTAGCCACGTTAAAAACATTTTTGCACGGGTCCTTGAGAAACGAGTTCCATATATTATGGAGCTACTGATCAGTGCTTGACAATCAGGCTTCTGAAAAGGCACGGGATGTACGGATGCTTTATTTACGCTCAGATAAGTAAGTGAGAAAAAAAAACCATAGAATACAATTACAAATTCCACGTGGCGTTTATTGATCAAGAAAAGGCATATGACAGGGTACACCGTTGTAGGCTTTGGTAGGGAATGGAGAAATATGGTATGAAAGGTGAACTGCTGGATGCATTCGTGACTACGCAAAAAGTGATGGTCCAGTACGAATGAATGCAGATATGACGAATTGGGTTCCAATTCTGAGTAGTGTCCGACAGGGGTGTGTTCTTTCCCCACATCTGTTCATAATTTATATGGATGCAATTGTACAGTTGCCTTACTCTCATGGGGAGTCCCTAAATAAACTGTTGTTTGTGGATGATCAGGTCATCTTTTACCAAAATGAAGAAGACCTACAACACCACGTGAAATTTCTCCCTTTCGCTTGTAATAAATATGACAAGAAGTTCAACACAGGCAAGACAGACACTATGTTGTTATCGCATGATCAAGTGCAGAGAAGTTTCCACATCAGTGACATTGATATCAATCAATTACGGGAGTTCAAATACCTAGGTAGTATGTTCACTTATGACGGCAGAGTGGACATAGAGATTGCACATATAATTCAGAAGGCGAACACTTTTCACTATCAAATTGCACCCATTTTTAAACACCCTAGATTGCTTCTTTCAACTAAGAGAAGTCTGATAAATGTACTTATTTATTCCTACATTGTGTCACCAATGACATTCTTGATATTTACCAGAATCACATAAGAGTAAGATCCAGAGCTGTGAGATGCGATGTGTGAGAAGTGCAGCCGGAAAGACAATACATGACCGAATCCGCAACACCAGGCTGAAGCAGATAGTGGGAACAAACCTAGTAACTACATTGAAGCACAATAAATTGAGTGTTTTGATCATTTAGTCAAAATACATTATGGCAAGCCTGCAGCAAGAGTCTATCATGTGAAGGTTTTCGGTCCACTAACAAGAGGCAAACCATGACGTCGATGGATCAAGGGTGTCTCTGATCTAACGACAGCGCAGGCTTCGCACTTGGCGATAACAAGAAACAACGCATCCGCCTCTCTGCGACGCAGTATGGCAAGAGCAGTAGGACAAAAGGATAAGGCTATTACTTCCTTGTTGTCTGGTAGATGTATTGTCTGTTGGTGGTAATGTCTGGTGGTGGTGGTAATGTCTGGTGGTGGTGGTATTGTCTGGTGGTGGTGGTATTGTCTGGTGGTGGTGGTATTGTCTGGTGGTGGTATTGTCTGGTGGTGGTATTGTCTAGTGGTGGTATTGTCTCTTGGTGGTGGTATTGTCTGGTCGTCGTGTCTGGGGATTCTGTCTAATGGTGGCGTTGTCTGGTGGTGGTATTGTGTCTTGGTGGTATTTTCTGGTGGTGGTGTTATCTGCTGGTGGTGGTATTGTCTGGTGGTGGTATTGTCTGGTGGCAGTATTGTCTCTTGGTAGTGTTGTCTGGTGGTGGTGTTGTCTGGTGGTGGTGTTGTCTGGTGGTGGTGTTGTCTGGTGGCAGCATTGTCTAGTGGTGGTGTTGTCTGGTGGTGGTGTTGTCTGGTGGTGGTATTGTGTCTTGGTGGTATTTTCTGGTAGTGGTGGTATTGTCTGGTGGTGGTATTGTCTGGTGGCAGTATTGTCTCTTGGTGGTGTTGTCTGGTGGTGGTGTTGTCTGGTGGCAGCATTGTCTAGTGGTGGTGGTATTGTCTGGTCATCGTGTCTGGGGATGCTGGCTGATGGTGGTGTTGTCTGGTGGTGGCGTTTTCTGGTGGTGGTATTGCCTCTTGGTGTTGTCTGGTGTTGTATTATGAAAATAAATGACAAGGCTAGTCTCAAAGCGGATACTGTTGTCGTGGATGAAGTATTAGTCTTCACTGTACTAGATCACATCTTGTATATGAGATTTGTTGTCCGTTCCGTTCATAATGGCTTTATCTTTCCTAACAATACTTCAACTAATAATGTATATCTTGATAGACTGAAACGGCCGGACAACAGGTCAAACCCAGTACCTTTGAAAAGCAGGCATGTTGTACCACTGCGCTTACCAGACCTCAATTGGTTAGTCAGGAGTGCTTATAAAGTACTTGTTTCTACTTTTATTTTATCTAATTTATACATCAAGAAGTTTGAATAAGTAAAGAGTATCCAACAGGTAAACAAATACGTGCGATAGTAAAGCTTTAGATAGGTGACGTTTGATAAATGCAAGAACCCGCGAGATTAAATGCGTGGGGAATTCAAGAGCGGTGAAAGCGAGTTATATATATAAATATATTGAGAGAGAGAGAGAGAGAGAGAGAGAGAGAGAGAGAGTGAGAGACAAACAGACAGACAGACACACAAGCAGACATGCAGATAGGCATGCAGGCAGGCGGATGGATTCATAGATAGACAGACGGACGGATTGATGGATAGACGGACGGACGGACGGGCGGGGATCGGGCAGGCAGACAGACAGACAGACAGACAGACAGACAGACAGACAGACAGACAGACAGACAGACAGACAGACAGACAGACAGACAGACAGACTGATTGATTGATTGATAAATAGATAGATAGATAAAAATATAATTGGACAGACATACAATCAGACAGGCAGATATATATATATATATATATATATATATATATATATATATATATATATATATATATATGGGGGGGGGGGGGGGTTTCGAGAAAGGGATATGTGTTTCGTGTGAACAACAAAACAATTCAGGCGTCTTTAACATTAGACAAAATAATCTTCGAATGCTATTGTTGAGTTCTGCTTTGTAATGGTTTCCCTTGCAGGTGTTGCATGTATGCATGCCGTGCTGGCGACAGGATCGTTTTATCGCCCCAGAGTAATCGATCGCACCCATTCCTTATTCATCAATGAATACTATTTCCCGATTATTCTAGGAACTGGAGGCTGAGTAATGTCTTTTCTGAAACCTCCTCTTTAATCTTCTGCCGCGAGCTTCTAGGTAAGCTGCACGTGCGCCTTGGACTACCTGACCAGAGCGGGGGGTGACAGCTGAGTGTGGAGTGATTAGACCGACCTCAGGTGTATTGATCTGCAGGCAAAGGCAGGATGTCTCGTTGCTGAGTAGGTGGGAGAGTGAAACATGAGGAGTTGGGTCGGAGAAGAGTATTGTTGGAGGGAAAGATGGAAACAGAATGAATGGCAGGATATCTGCGAGATAGGAAATATTTGAGAATTTGGATCGCAAATAAGAATAGATTCACAAAGATGAGGCGAATAGATTCACAAAGGTGAGGCGAATAGATTCACAAAGAGGAGGCAAATTAATTAACAAATTCAAATCAGAAACGTGTATGGGTCAGTTTGATGTAGACACAAATACAAAATGACAATCTACGTTTCGATCAAAATGTCTTCATCAGAGATAGTGGCAGACATAGAAGAGACTAACGTACACATCTGAGAATGTATAAGAACATGGTTCACGGTATGTTGTATACCAAAAAAAACGCCATTACGTCAGTAGATAAGGAAAACTAGGGAAGTCATTAATTCTAAGAATCTACAGTTTAAAAAAAGAATAAGATAATAGGTGATGGTCAGGAAAAAATTGTTAAGAAGCAGTGGAAGAAGAGGAGGTAGAAGAATAAGAAGATGAAGAAGAAGAAGAAGTTAATGATTGACGAAGAAGGTGAAGAAAGCTAGGGACGTGTTAAATTGAAACCTGTTATGTCGAAGATCCTTTGGTTGAAGCATAGGTTGTTTAGTATTTTAGACGGTGTAAATCTGACCTAGCGTGTGTCTGTTTAATATAATAAAAAATACAAATGAAATGCTGCTCTATTTTCGTTTTATGTTTTTCGTCCCTCGCACGTATTATCACACTTGCCCATCAGGTTGTTTTAAGAAAAAATGCGCACGCAACAGTTTAACTTAACTTAACGTCTTCAGACTGGTTAAAAGACTCTGCAGAGCCTGTATACATCCAGTTTCTTTTATATTCACTTGATTAAAAATATATATGCGGATCCAATCTATACGCGAATGCATTAAATGACCCTGCCTCCACTCGTTCCTGTGGCAACACATTCCAAGCATGCACCACTATATGACTAATAAATATTCCCTGGAATCTAATTTGGACATGCTTTAATTAATTTGTAGCTGTGCCTTCTTGTTCTTGTAGACGGCTGTATTTTGAGAAATGTATAGTTTCTCTACCTGGAACTGTCTGTTACTGTTTGTTAGAGGTCTCAGCCTCTTTCGTCAAAGGTGAGTCCTCTACATGGAACTGCTACTATTTGTTGAAGGTCTCAGCCTCTTTCGTCAAAGGTGAGTTCTCTACCTGGAACTGCTACTGTTCGTTAGATGTCTCATTCTCTTTTGTCGAAAGTGCGTCCTCTACCTGCAACTGATACTGTTTGTTGGAGGTCTCAGCGTCCATCGTCTGTGACCACGATTAATGACCAGGGCTTGTCGTGTCCATCGTCGGTGACCATGATTGACGACCAAGGCCCGACGTGTCAATTGTCTGTCACCACGACTGGCGACCAAGACCAATCGCGACCATCGTATGTGACCACGAATGGTGACCGAGGTCGAGGTGTATAACTCTGATGAGGTGCCTCGATTTGTCGCAACCAGGCGATGCATTGACGATCCTGTGGTCGCCTCCGTGTGAAAGAAACTGTTTTCTTCCCCGAAATTTCGACATCCAAGTGCAGGATCGGGCGGGTTAGGACATCCTAAGGGACACGACGGAAGATAGCGAGACGGCGACGGTCCATCTTTGATACAATACTCTGGAGCTGTTTTTGTCGGATGACCTCAGTGTTGGTAACTAGGTTATACCAGTGAAAGACTTCGAGACTCTTCTGCTCTGTTTGTAAAACTGTCCAAGCTTTGCAGCTATACAGAAGTATTGAATGGATGAAGAATTTGCAAATACGCGATTTGGTTTTCAATGACGTCGTTGGAACTGCTAATAGCTAGGTGTGATCCAAGTTAACAATAACTGCATGTCAAGAAATTTCTCGGAGAAAATGCACAAGCTAAGTTCTTTAACCATGAATATTCTTAAAGTGGCGGTGGTGATCTAAAGCCATTGCAATAAACAGACAGACAGACAAACAGAGAGTCAGACACAGCTATGGACCGGCAATTCAACAAACCAGAGGGGATGGCAGACAGACAGAAAGACAAACATATAATGAGGAAGGTATATACTGAATACGTCCCGCACCAGGCCTGCCATAAATCTATAATTCACAACAAACGCTTCTCGGATGCTAAAGGTTTCTTACAACAATAGGCTGGAGAAGGAAGAAATACTGTCTGTGGTGTGGTCTCAGGTAGGGCAGTGAAAGCTCTCTTGTTCTGCTGGATATCTAAACAAAACGAGCAGGGCCAACCAACAATAGAGGGACTTTTCTCTCTATCGATCTGGCTCCCAGCAGAAGTCTTCCAGGTATTGTCTGGACATTTTTTTTATGGTTCTCGGCACCCGGATGTATGAGGGGCCTCATGTTCACATGATCAAATGTTGCTGCTCCCTGTCTGTCTGTTTCTCAATCTCTTTCAATATCTCTCTTTCTTTCTATTTGATTCATACTGTTACATTTCTTTATGTGTATAATTCTATTAAATGTTTCAGTCTCGATATATTACTCCATCCTCTCTCTCTCTCTCTTTCTTATACTCTCTATTTCTTTACATGTTTCTTTTACCTGAACTTTCGGGGAGAAGAGACTAATGTCTATTTAAGCAAAATATACTGATCAGACATGTCAGTCAAGAGTCTGGCAAAATATACTGGCCAAGATCCCCACCTCGACTTCCCCCCAGATCTTCCTGAGAACCGGCTGTTCTTCTTGGCAGCCTGGCTAACGAGGTGGGGGATCGACGTGATCCCTTTAGTAGTGAGCGACACGCAGATAAAGCCAAGCATAGCACAGCCGTCTGGAAAACCACGGTCCACCTTCATCAACACGCTCGGGATGTGAAGAAAGCGTATGTAACCCGCCACTTAACGCCCCTTTTAAAGCGCATAAAAGAGTATATTTACTCATTGTGGGCCTTCACAAAAACAACCACCAGAACTTTCAAATTCTTTCGTTATCTCCTCTGCTTTTTTGCAACTTCTTTGCCGATATGAATACCTTTCTGTAAGACTTGTTTCTAATTTTACCATAAAAAATACCAAATCAGCATTTTAATTTTTCATTTCAATCGCACAGTTACATTGCACCCACTTTCCTGTATTTGCTATTATGGTCCGTCTTATTGAACTCCATCCATAAAATTCCAATTACACTGTCTCATCGTGTTTTGTTCTTTGTAAACAGTTTTAAGGCTTCCTTACTTTTCTTTTTCTCCCATTGACATAAGGTCAGTGCAGGTTGGTTTTAATGTGAGCTTAATCCTTGAGTGTCTATCCTCAGTGATAACTAAGAATAGCATCAGGATCAAATACACTACTGACTAAGGACTTCTATCTAAATCCTTGGCTTACTCCTGCAAACATTATGAGTTACAGCAACCTAGTCAACGAAGAGGGCATCAATACTGAGACACCCATAGTGGTGAATCGGCTTAGAAGAATCTCGTTAAATATTACATCCAGGAGAACCTAGGCCCACATTCTTCAGGACCTCTCGTGTTATAATAATAAACACTAAATAGCTACCAAGTAAACACCATTAAGATTGAAGAGATCAGCACGGGAAAACTCGAACAATAACAACAATAACAATATCAACAACAACTGCAACCAGTGTCTGTTATGTCTCGCCGATCTACATTAACATTGATTTTTGGTAATTATCTTCTTTCAGCACATATGTGTTGCCATCTTTGATAGCGATTGAAACTATTTGCATTATTTCATGTGATTATGTTAGATCCATCCATATATATTATGCATACACATGTGGTAACTCGTTAGTGAAGGTCTGTAGGTGTGAATTTTATGCTTGTATATATATACATGCTAAGATTCCAAGCCAGATTGTACCGCTCTTTGAGTAGCCTGATTTTATACGTTAGAAATTGCTGAATAAATGTAGAAATACAAAATTACAGGAGCCTACTTCGGGTTGAGCTACTGGGTGCAAGTCTGTTTGAATGTTCGTATATCACCCCCAAAGCTATCGGGATCCAACCATAGTTACCGACACGAACCACCGCCGACCATAGTTACCGACACGAACCACCGCCGACCAAGCAGTGAATGGGCACCTGACTTACTGTAAAGGAAGGGAAGGCAGCGTAGGACGAAACAGACCACATCTAAAAAAAAGCTGTTGGGTATAATGTTGTTTCAAACACTTCATCCCCGATAGCAATGTCTACTATGGGACAACATTCTAATGCTTATATAGGCATCTACCGTTTTTCGTTACTTTGCTTTTCGATGACTGGTTTTTCGAGAATTTTCAGTTATAACCGCGACGGATACTTTAGATGAGCGGTTCTCCCTTTCGCCCTATTGGTTCCACGGGCATGGACAATTCGGGTAGATTGTGAAATGCATATTCAAAGGCGTCTCAGTCTTTGCAGACCATGCGCGTGGCACCCTGTGAGTAGCCTCTCAGGGCGCAAGTCTGGACGCTGAATATGGAGACCCTGGGCTGACCAAACTGCAGGATCCCCCTCACGGCTTCGCTAGTGTAATCCAAAGGAATGCAAAGTATGACAATTTTGGCACCAGCTCAGCTGCAGGAGCTGCCGGAATGAGTTCGTCATTTTGAAACCATCCGCCTTAGGTGCTACCACTCCGGATGTTCTGTCTCTGTTTACTCCCGTAGTCCTACCCTCTCCCGAGGTTTTTCACAAGGCAATGGAGTCGTTGCCCGTAGATGCTAGTTACTCGAGACATCGGATGATACTCTCATCGTCCAAAGACTAGCCAGCACTCTCTGGAACTGGTGGTTTTAAAATCAGAGTTCCACCTCTCCTAGGCGAACTGCTTTAACAGGCTAACGAGCTTCGCCTACCAGTGTTTATTCAGAGTTTACCTTCTCTTAGATTGGCTGCCAGCCAAGGCTAATGAGCCCAATCTGCCCGCCCAGTTATTCCGCCAGGTACTCGGTCGCGCCCCACAGCAGGCTCTGTAAAAAACAGAAGGTGCTGCTGGGGACACAATAATGTAGGAGAGGCCATTGGCATGGAAACTCCTAAACGATAAACCGAACAGTGAATCCAGCAGCAATCTGTACACCTGGAAAGGACAGGCTATATCAGACGTTTCACTTTCCTTTAACGAGTGCGACGTCCAGCCCAGGCCTCGCTACTTTAATAATGAAACCTTCTGGTCTATTCATGGCATAAGATGCCATGAATGGTCCAGAAGGGTTCATTATTAAAGATTCTAACAGTCGTTTGTCTAATTTTACGACTATATCTCATAAAGTATATGGACAATAAAGTGATTTCTGTTTACTTAGTCAAATAGGTTCACAAGCACGAGATTGTCCACGTCCATTTTGGCATTCACTATTTGTGTGTATGTGCGTGCGTGTGCGTGTGTATGTGCGTGCGTGTGCGTGTGTGTATAGTTAAGGGAGTAGTTACGGCTGAGAAGTAAAGGAATTTGCTTCTAAAGAAACGAAAGAACGAAAAGTTGCAGTTTGGATCCTACAAGTTTCAAGCGTTCCCTGGTCTCAAAGGAGGTGAGATCATCGTCTAGTTATATTGGAAATTGTGGGAAAACTTGGAGATCCCGTGTACGCACTATGCACGTGAGAATAATCCTTGGCAACTGAAAATCGATAAGAGTAGGCTATTACCCGCTTTCCCAGCTAAAATTCGAAAAAGTAATGAAATTCCTACCTAAAACGCAATTTACCTTCCCCAAGGTCTTCCTGGAGGATGTAAACATTTAAAAATAATGAATATTCTGTTGATAGCCTTCGGCTACTTAGAAACCATTCTGCCTGTCAGCATTAGGATTCCAACTATTCCAAGGGGCTTACACTATCATGTAGAATTATAAAGCATTTACTGTAACCTCTCTCAGATCACATACGCTGCTCGTTTGATTGTTTCATGTTTCCAACAAGAGTAAACATTGTTCAAGTAAATTAGGAAACTGTTTGGACAACATTCGAATGTAAACGATTGGAACTCAAGCTGCTAATCTTCTTTATTTTTAGTGTAGACCAATCATCGATGCATTGTTTCCTTTGCCATCCTCCATACCTTATCGCTTCTGTTAGGTTTTTCTGCATTAATCGTATAGATAATCTGTAAGTATGTTTATGTACTATTAGCCTTGTTTTCTCGAACAGGCTTCTTGTAAGGGATGCAGATGTTTTCGTGGATCAATGCTTCACCTTGAGCGAGAAAGAAGACAAAGATGTGATGTAAAGTGTTATTCATCACATTCTCTTTTAGCAACCATCGAAACACTGGAATGTTGCTGTCACCGTCCAACGATTTCTAATTAGGTCGCCTTCTTGAGTTCGTAACAGCCACCAAGTGTTCAGTGTCAGCACGTTAAAAATCCCCTGACAGTTGGAAATCGAAAAGGGTAGGCTTTACGGCCTCTGCCCGGACAAAAAAATATACCCAAGTTATTTGCACCTTCTCCCATGTGGTTTGTTAAGAGCAGCTTTAGATGGCGTCTAACTGACTGCGAGTCTACTTAGCGGTCGTGTTTGAGTCTATTAAAATAAACTCACACATTGGTTAAACCCTCAAAGAAACGGGTTCTATACAGACTGTATAGTCTTCTAAACCAGTATAAAGACGTTATGTTAAGTTAAGTTAAGTTAGACAGCTCACTTACTGTTTAAAGTCACGTTTTTAACACACCACTCTTCTTTTTAATTATTGGGATATAATTATTCCAGCGTATTAACATAATTTATTCTTCCCATGGCATGTCGAGTTATGGTGAATTATATTTACTACGCTTAAGTTTCAACAGTCTGTAACACATTTTTAGATTAATGATAATTCTGAAGAACACATGATGTCACAAAATGCTTACCGGAAGTGGTTCTAGTCCCAGACGCATGCGCTTAGCATTCTGACTCTCGTTCTCGCAGGCAGTGGCCAAAAGGTTTTCTGCGGCGGCTGATGTCAGGTGGGGAGGGGTAGGGCGGAGCTGAAACAATTTTCAATGGTTGGAAACAGAGATGATTCTCTTTACAAATTATTGTAGTGGAATATATTAATGTTGACAATTGTATGTAATTTATAGTATTGTGTACTTGCTAACTAAGGGAGGTGGCGTTTTATTATACTGTATAAATTCTGTTAATATAACGATCAAAGATTATTTATCATGTGGTAACAAAAATGAAAGTGTATGGGGAGAAATAGAAAGTGGGGGTGAAAAAACAGTGATTGGAGTGTGCTATAGATGTCCATCAAGTCAAAAAGAGGAAGATGAGGAGCTGATTAGTAGCATAGCAAAGGCAAGTAAAGGGAAATTATTATTAATGGGAGATTTCAACTATCCAGAAATAAAATGGGATATGGCAGAAGCACTTGTAGAGTCAAAACCTTTTGTTACGTGCATAACTGACAATTTTTTAATTCAACATGTAGAAGCAGCCACCAGAGGCAAAAACATACTCGACCTAGTTTTTACCACAGAGGAAAATATGATTGAAAACGTTACCGTTGGGGAACTGTTTGGCTCAAGTGACCATCAAATCATCCGTTGGGATCTTATTGCAGGGAAAGAAGTAAACATAAACACGCGAACATACGACTACTCTAAGACAGATGTTAAGAGGATGAAAGAGGCAGCGAACCACATAATCTGGAAAGATATTATTGTAGGAACAGATGTTGAACAGGAGTGGGAAAGTTTTAAAACAGTTCTAGAAACGCTAAAAGAGGAATGTGTTCCATGTAGGGAGGTAAACCCCAAGCGTAAAAAGTGGATAACTAGATTTGTAGTGAAATGTAGAAGAGCAAAAAATAAAGCATGGCAAAAATATATAGAGGCAGGTAAATCAAAAGAAACATATGTAAAATATTTGGACAAGCAGAACATATCTCAGAAAGCGAATAAAACAGCAAAAATAGACTTTGAAAAAAAACTTGCTCAGAGGATCAAGACTGACAGTAAAAGCTTCTTTTCTTAGGTTAGAAATAAACAAAGAACGAAAGACAAAGTAGGCCCTCTCATAGACAGTACAGGGAAAATAATAAGTGAGAATAGGGAGGCTGCTAATCTGCTTAATCAGTACTTTGGCACAGTCTTCACAAAGGAGGACTGCTCCGAGATCCCAGAGCCTATAGATATTTTTCAAAGAGACATGGATACAGCGGGATTAAGATCAATCTGTATTACAGAGGAAATGGTTTTTAAAAAATTGGAGGGGTTGAAAGTGAATAAATGTCCAGGTCAAGATGGTATTCACCCAAAATTGCTGTATGAAATTAGAAACCAACTAGCAAAACCATTGGCTATATTATGTTCTCAATCACTTACAAAAGGGATTGTTCCACGGGATTGGAAAGATGCAGGAGTGATCCCCTTATTCAAAAAAGGCAAAAAATCAGATCCGGCAAATTATAGACCGGTGAGTTTAACGAGCATAGTCTGTAAATTGTTAGAGTCAATAATCAAAGAAAACATTGTAATGCATTTAGAAAAATTTAATCTAATTAGAAATAGTCAGCATGGGTTTACTAGAGGGAGATCATGCTTAACAAATCTATTAGAATTCATGGAGGAGGTTACTAAAATCATAGATAAAGGGGAGCCAGTGGATGTTATTTATCTAGACTTTGCAAAGGCCTTTGATAGAGTACCTCATCAAAGATTATTTCGAAAGTTAAAATCACATGGAATAGGTGGGGAAGTTGCCAAATGGATTGAAAATTGGTTAACAGGAAGAAGGCAGAGGGTGGGCATAAATAAGGAGTACTCTGAGTGGAGTGAAGTGAAAAGTGGTGTGCCACAGGGCTCGGTTTTGGGACCAATTTTGTTCTTGATATATATAAATGATTTGGACATTGATATGAGATCCATGATTGCAAAATTTGCTGATGACACAAAACTATGCAGTAGTGTCTCATCTAAAGCGGAAGTGGATATATTGATGTCGGATTTAGATAAAATTCGAGAATGGTCTGTAAGCTGGCAAATGGAGTTTAATGTAGATAAATGTACAGTCATCCACATGGGTAGATCCAATATGGAACATAAATACAGAATGGGAGAAAACAATATTAGAATGATAGATAAGGAAAGGGACCTAGGGGTTATAATAGATCATACAGGAAAGGTGAGTGAGCAAGTTAAGGTAGCAGTGAAAAAGGCAAATGCAATGTTAGGTATGATAAAAAGAAATATTAAACATAGGAGCAAGGAAGTGATCGTCAAACTGTATAAAGCTTTAGTTAGACCTAGATTGGAGTACTGTGTACAGGTGTGGAGTCCTTATCATAGAGGGGACATAAACATGCTAGAAAGAATACAAAAAAGAGCGACAAAGATGATAGTTGGATTCCAGAATTACAGTTATGAGGAACGACTCAGAAAAACGGGCCTACAGTGTCTCGAAGAGAGAAGAATTCGTGGTGACTTAATACAGGTTTATAAGATGATCAGAGGAATCGATAAATTAGACTATAACAAGTTTTTTAAAATACAGCCACCTACAATAACACGAGGGCATAGCTACAAGCTGATTAAAGAGAGGTCCAGGTTAGATATTAGGAAATATTTTTTTAGTCAGAGAGTGGTGTCTGCTTGGAATGCATTGCCAGGGGAGGTGGTGGAGGCAGGGACAGTTAATGCGTTTAAGAATAAACTGGATGCGCATAGATTTTAGAGCAAGGTGATGTAAATGTAACTGGTTGTATACAGACTCTGCAGGGTCTTCTAAACCAGTATAAAGACGTTAAGTTAAGTTAAGTTAAGTTAACTTAACTTATACTTAACGTCTTTATACTGGTTTAGCCGAATCTGCAGAATCTGTATATAACCAGTTTCTTTTACATTCACTTGATCTAAAAATACCTCTAGGCATCCAATTTATTCCTGAATACATTAATTAACCCTCCCTCCACTATTTCCTGTGGCAATGAATTCCAAACATTCATCACTCTCTGACTGCAATCAGTATCTAATCAGGACCTTTCTTTAATTAATTTGGGGCTGTGCCTTCTTGTTCGTGTAGCCGAATATATTTTGAAAAAAACTTATAGCCTAATTTCTCCTTTTCCTTGACTATCTTATAAACCTGTATTAAATCCCCTCGAATTTTTCCTCTATTCTAGACACTGCTGGCTGGTTTTTCTGAGTCTTTCCTCATAACTGTAACTATGGAATTTCACTATCAACTCTTCTTTATATCCTTTCCAGCATGTTCATATCCTCTCTGCAATGACTCCACACCTGTACACAGTACTCCAATCTAGGTCTAACTAATGCTTTATACAATTTGACTATCACTTAATTGCTCCTATGTTCAATATTTATTTTTATCATACCTAACATGACATATTTCTTGTTAACTTCTTCCTGGACTTGCTAACATAACTTACCTGTATGACCTATTATAACATCTAGGTCCTTTTCCTTTTCTAATATTGTTCTTTCCCATTCTGTAATTATGTTCCCTAGCGAATCATTGTCTAGGGATGACGAATGTTGTCTAAACAATAGTAAACGTGGCAAATTGACTGACAACATTCAACAATTGTAAGGTTGGTATTCAACAAATGGAAACTCTTAGACCAGTAAATAAACTTTTGTTTTGTGATAGCAGCATTCACAAAGTTTTTGTAAGCACTCAATTAAAATAAGATAACGTGAAGTAATAGGGGCCGCAGTAGCGCAGTGGTTAGAGCACTGGCTTGCCAGTTAAGCGAATATGACTAACGTCATATTTCTATCCCGATTCGACCCACGGCCATCAATGTGTCTAATACACATTGCAGGCATACACATATGAGTGAAGGGATAGAGCTCACTTTATTCACAAATTTTGGATTATTGATTAGGGGTGTTTGGTTAGTCTAATGCCTGCCTTAATTATTGTCATTCTTTGTAGCAGGGCATCTGGAGGACTATGGTTCAAATCTGGAATACTAATTTGTTGTATGTGTGTTGGAAGTCTTTGTGATTGTTGTCACAATAAATGTGTTTAAGAATGGGACTAGATTTGATCAATGACACTATAATAGAGCTAACAATCTGATAGTAGCATTACAAGGCAACATCAATTTTCATGGTGGTATTAGCATATCTTTAAGTGGGTGGATACCATCAGGAGATGGACTAGAAAAAGTCTCTCAGATTACACAATTACAGCAAGAGATATAGTACACTGGAGATCCATTACAGCCGACCTTCGATGCAGAGATTGCACCTGAACTGAACTGAAATCCTAACATAGGGCAATAGTTTTGATGGTGGCACTAACATATAGTAATAGTTTTGATGGTGGTACTAACCTATAGTAATAATTTTGATGGTGGTACTAACATATAGTAATAGTTTTGATGGTGGTACTAGCATATAGCAATAGTTTTGATGGTGGTACTAACATATAGTAATAGTTTTGATGGTGGTACTAACATATAGCAACAATGTTGATGGTGGTACTAACATATAGTAATAATGTTGATGGTGGTACTAACATAAAGCAATAATTTTGATGGTGGTACTAACATAAAGCAATAATTTTGATAACTAATTAAAAAACAGTATCAATTGGATAATCATACAACTGAGTGGGAAACGAATGGAGATTAAGGCAAAATGTTGGATTAAAACAGCTAAACAATAAATTAACAATGAGAGAGAGGAATTTTGCTAATAAGACATCAATTCTCTTATGCACCTTCTGTAGTGATAACTAAATGTCAGACATGAATGACAGTCACAATGTCACATCTTCTGCTTGTCATATCTGATGTGCAATCATTGCGTCATTCTTGTGCTTGAGTAGACTTCTTAGACTTTATTAGTCTGTGTACCACTCAGCTAGGTTTATGAGGGATACAGTCATTAAATAACAGCAATTTAATTATAAAGCGCATGGAAAGAGTATGTACAACGAAAAATCTTATTTTAGGACACAAATGGCTCTTTAGGAATATTCTATGAAGGGTTTGTGACGATCAAACAGTATACGCATGTGCAATATAGCGCACTACATCGACGCAGTACTGTCGATTTGCATCATTGAAGAACAATGAGGCGTTGTTCGTTTTTTTTTGTAGTCAGAGAGTGTGAAACCTGAAATCTGCAGAAGAATGAAAGTTCTTTATGGAGACAGTTGTTTGAGTGAGATGAGAGTGTATGAATGGATAGAAAGATTTTAAAAACGGAAGTGAAAACGTCATTGATGAATCGTGGCGTGGGAGACCAACAAGCGTGGCAACTTAACTTAACTTAACGTCTTTATACTGGTTTAGAAGACCCTGTAGAGTCTGTATACAACCAGTGTGAAACAGCAGATTGACTAGCTAGTCCGTGGCACCAATCAAGTTATTATTGATGAAATAGCCGTTTATTTCAACATGCCACGTCGCTGCGCACAAAATTGTCCATGATGACTCGGTTATAGGAAAGTGTGTAGCAGATGGGTCCCAAGGCAGCTGACAAAGAGAAAATTGAGGCTGTGCAAAATTGGTTAAAGATCACACCAAAAGACTGTCTTCTAAAGAGCAACCACAAGCTAGTGGACGGGTGAACAAAGTGTTTGCCTGGCACGGGGACTATGTCGACAAATAAGCCACACACCATTTCTGGTTCACACACTTGTAAAAATGCTATTAAGGAAATTTCTGTTACTTAATGACTGGTGCTTGTATACATTCTTGCTTCACTGGCAACCATTTCACAGCTCCTACTTTAAGAACCAGTGATTTCGAGAAATGTTTGAGGTAAATCACTGAGAAGAAACGAAAAATCAACAGATCTACAGGAAACAGCGAGAGCAAGTATATTTTTTATATAATAAATAAAGTTGACTTCATACTAGACACTACTGTGTTGGATTTAGACACTTCTGTGTTGGATTTAGACACTTCTGTGTTGGATGTAGACACTTTTGTGTTGGATGTAGACACTTCTGTGTTTGATTAAATGTTAAGAGATGAAGTTATGTTTTAGGTCACTATTATTTCTGAGGTAGATCAGTTTACTTTCTTACTGCATTATAACTTTTGACTTAAGTCAGAAAATCACTTAAAGCTAGGTAGACAGGAACGTGTTGCGACTAGGGATTCAGCATGGTATATTTATTGTGAGAAGCCAAAACTCTAGCCACTATGCAACTCAGACATTTTACTTTCAAGGGTGGAAGGAAGACTAATGTCTGGTCAGCCAATATATACTGATAAGACATGTTAGTCAGGCTCAGGCAAAACATACTACCCTCACTTTGGTTTACTCGTAGCTCATTCTGGAAATGCGCTGTTTTCATGTCAGCATGCCTGACAGGAAGATGGATCGACGTGATCCCCATAGTAGTGAGTGACACGCAAATGAAGCTAAACATAGCACAACCGCCTGGAGGATCCCGGTCTACCTTTATCAGCACGCTCGGGGTGTCATCTCTAACTATTGCCAAGGTTCATACTAAGGGTACACAAAAGGCCAGAGTGTCAGCTCTTTCATTCTGGCAAACCCTAGCATGGTCAGGACAGTAGTTCTTCTTCTTCTTCTTCTTCGTTCGTTCTCAATCTCCCACTACCAAACCCTGAAAAGGCATAATTAGCGGAATGTTGTCCAGAGAACGGAATGCTTTGTGTCGTAGTTTACAGCTTGGTTGCGATATTTGCACCTTTCGGTCTAACACATCCGACTTCAGCAAGCATTTTTTGAGTACCGGGTTAGCATTCCCTCTTCTATCCCTTCTCCTTAGCCAGTCTGCCCTGCTGCAGCCTGTTATCCAGGATCACCGCGTGGAAGTGTAGAAGGGTCTTGTCACCTATGCTTCGCTGGCCCTGACGCTAGCAGTCAGCTATGGGTCGCTGATCACTGCAGCTCAGCATCTTGATCCCAGACAGTAGTTCAATTAGCAGATGATTCAGATTTTCCCCTACGCTGTTTAAGTCTTCAGATTGGTGCCCGTGTTGAAAAGATTAGGACCACTGTAACCTTCAAAGCATGTTGTAATAAGCGACTAAAGAAGTTTGTGCATGGGTAGTGTAACCTCTTGGTTATTGCTATTGCTATTGATTTTTAGATAAAAAATTCTCAGGAACGGTCTCCCCTGTGTATGGGTCTCTATGGTTGACTCGTATAGAAAAGGTGAATTATGATACTCAACGCTAATACACATTTAGCAAGAACAAAAGGGTCTGAAATACATACACTATTTTCAAGAACACGGTTCGGTACTTGCGTCTTAATTCGTCACAAATAGAGTTCTCTGAGTTTCCATGTAGGTAATGGGACATTCCATTTTGAGTTAATCAGAGGACAGGTCAATATAATTTTATTTTAGATAAATAAGTATAGATTTCGATAAAGACTTAGATAAAAACTTCGATAAAGACTTAGATAAAGATAGAAGCGTAGAAAAGATGGTTATTTCCAGTTTTGCAAAGGGTTATGGTTAGGCTTAGAGTTAGGTTTAATGTTACGGTTAGGGTGATGGATAGGGTTATAGTTAATAACACGGAGAGCATGTCATAATAAGCGACTAACTGTATGACATGGCATAACACTAGCCATGGTTAGGTGGTTTGTTTAGAGCTGCATAGATGGCGCCTAACAGGCTGCTGGTCTACTTTGCTCTAGTGTTTGAGTCTATTAAGATGGACTTGCACATCTGTTAACCACCCTCCATAAGCGCTTGTCCCAACACTGTGGAGTATTAAGCTGCTAGAGCCCGCAGGAAATTCTTCTCGCGCTTGCATCTAGCTCATACCAAAGCTGAGACTTGCATAGTGGTATCTGCTTCTGTGGAGTTACAAGTTGACTAAGAACTAAGAAGTAATAACACATTTGTTATTATATCGTCTGACAGCATGGATAATGCATACTGCTGCAGAAAATGGATGCAGCTTTCCTTATCATAGATCAACGTTGACAGTTTCATAAAATTCATAGCTAAGACGGAAGAAACAAGGGTTGCAAAAATTCTTGTATGTTCTCGTAGAATGTTTGACACCCCAACAGTTAATAGTGGACTATTCTGTGACGTCAGTACCTCAGTTTATGTGCTAAAAATAGATAATTCTTTTGTTTGAGATGAATTATGGTGCAAGTACCCACGTTTCAATGTCGTTGTAATGCAATTAGCCTGAATCATGTTTAAAACTTACCGGTTCCCAGCCGTTATGTTCCTTCGACCTACGCAATCGTCTGCACGATTTAAGATATGTTCGTATCCTCTTCCTGGATCTCTCGTTAAATTCTGGAAACTGTCTGTCACATGCTTCTAGGATGGCCTGGATCTTGTCTTTGGGCTGTTTCGATATAGGCACCATCCGGTCGAGGTTTTCGTCCACAAACAAGCGCACGAACATCTTATTTGAAAGCAAACAAAATGCGTTGGACACATAGAAATAATAACACAAAATAATCATTTAGATAAAGCCAGAAAGAATAACAAATGTATGCAAGTAGTGAGAGAAGAGGGATACACCAGTATCTCTCCTAATCCACCAGTATCTCTTCTACTCCACCAGTATCTCTCCTACTCCACCAGTATATGTCTTACTCCAACAGTATCTCTCCTACTCCAACAGTATCTCCCCTACTCCAACAGTATCTCTCCTACTCCAACAGTATCTCTCCTACTCCAACAGTATCTCCCCTACTCCAACAGTATCTCTCCTAATCCAACAGTATCTCCCCTACTCCAACAGTATCTCTCCTACTCCAACAGTATCTCCCCTACTCCAACAGTATCTCTCCTACTCCAACAGTATCTCTCCTACTCCAACAGTATCTCCCCTACTCCAACAGTATCTCTCCTAATCCAACAGTATCTCCCCTACTCCAACAGTATCTCTCCTACTCCAACAGTATCTCCCCTACTCCAACAGTATCTCTCCTAATCCAACAATATCTCTTCTACTCCACCAGTATCTCTCCTACTCCAACAGTATCTCTCCTACTCAAACAATATCTCTCCTACTCCACCAGTATCTTTTCTACTCCAACAGTAACTCTCCTACTCCAACAATATCTCCCCTACTCCAACAGTATCTCTCCTAATCCAACAATATCTCTTCTACTCCACCAGTATCTCTCCTACTCCAACAGTATCTCTCCTACTCAAACAATATCTCTCCTACTCCACCAGTATCTTTTCTACTCCAACAGTAACTCTCCTACTCCAACAGTATCTCTCCCACTCCAACAGTATCTCTCCTAATCCAACAATATCTCTCCTACTTCACCAGTATCTCTTCTACTCCAACAGTATCTCTCCTACTCCAACAGTATCTCTCCTAATCCAACAATATCTCTCCTATTTCCCCAGTATCTCTTCTACTCCAACAGTATCTCTCCTACTCCAACAGTATCTCTCCTACTCCACCAGTATATGTATTACTCCAACAATATATGCCTTGCTCTCTTTCTCACACAGATCTATATTGATGATCTTATCATACTATTTCATTGCCTCTATTTTATGTAGACATTCATTTATCAAAACTGCATCTTTGTATTATTTGTCTCCACTTTTCAGAACCCTACAATAGAGCAAAAGGCATACTTTGAAATGTAGTTCTAGCAGGTCATAAACAACCAGGGAACACCTGTTAACATAGCCAATCAAAACAAAGTCACAATAAATTGAAGATAGAGGAAACACAACTTGACACGCCAAACACTAAAATGTTCATGCGAAAACCATCACATCTCCCTGATTTAATGAAAACAAATAAAACCTGGGTACCTGAACAAGTATGGGAAGTAAAGATGGCCGGCATGTGCCCCAAGCTATCTCAAACCACAAACAAGATAGACTTTCACATGAAATAAAATACAAGATAAGATTGCTGTCTCAAAAAACAGATTTAGTCCAACAATGGATTCCGGCCCACTGTGTGACACTGGAAACGAGAAAGCAGATGAGCTTGCAAAAGCCAGAAGTGGCGGCAAGCAGATTTACCATCCATAGAGCTATAAAGAAGCACAGTCACTCATCGAACGATCCACAAGGATTGAATGGAAAGAACAGCACAAAAAATACAAGCCAGAAAATGACAGCATAGACAAACTTGGCAGAGATGGCAGACTAAGATCTTCAGACTCAAAACGGGTCATTGTAGACTCAAGGCCCACCTCCACAGAATGGGTCTCAGAGACATGGTGCCACGTGCGATCGTGGAGCACCCAAGCAAACATCAGTACATATTCTGCAAGAATGCCCTACCTATGCAGACCAAAGAAAGGCAGTCTTGCCTGGGGGAGCGACCATGCTTGAAAAGCTGTGGGGGTCCGGCGAAGACCTGAAACGCACAGTGTCCTTCGTGAACCTCACCGGACTAGAAGCATAGCATCAGTTGATCGTGAACCTCACCAACCTAGAAGCATAGCATCAGTTGATTGTGAACCACACCGACCTAAAAGCATAGCATCAGTTGATCGTGAACCTCATCAGACTAGAAGCATCACATCAGTTGATCATGAACCTCACCAGACTAGAAGCATAACTTCAGTTAATCGTAAACCTCACCGGAAGCATAGTATCAGTTGATCGATGAAAAAAAGAAGATGCTGACCGCACTACCCGTAGTGTGCCGTTGGTAATGATAATACTGTCCCAACATCTAATTTCCCAGTATGCCCAATATGTGAGAACAGGTTCTTTCCTTTATAAAATAATACAAATGATACAATAACTATTCACTTACATTAAACGCTTTCAACCTCTCTGGATCAGAATTGTGACCAGAAGATATCTTTTCATCATCTTCGTTATCATCTTCGTCGTCCTCGCCTTTTCCTTCGCTGGTTTTCGTCACGGCACTCTGAACATTTCCAAATCAAGTAAAGCCATGATATGTTGCAAATTTTATTCAACAAACTAACAAAGAGAACAGATATGGTGCATACAGTTAGAATCACCTTTTTCTTTTCATAATGTCTCACATCGCCAGTTCAGGATGCTTCAATCAAATGTACACATACATATTCTCTCTCATGGATATGAACCATATGAATATGGACCACATGGGTATAGACCACATGGATACAGAACATATGGATACAGAACTGGATTTAGAACACATGGGTTTAGAACACTTGGATTTAGAACACATGGATTTAGAAAACATGGATTTAGAACACGTGGGATTAGAACACATGTATTTAGAACAGGTGGGATTAGAACACATGGATTTAGAACAAATGGATATGGAACACATGGATATGGAGCTTAAGAAAAACAAACGGCTAAGATTTTGGGAAGGTCTGAAGGAGGACTTGGCCTAGATTTATTGAAGACCTGGATTACACTGGGAGCGGAAAAGATTTAGATTATAAGATATGGAAGAAGAGGATGGCGGAAGGGGGGGGGGGGGGGGGGTGGCTGGAAAAGATAACGTTTGTAAATAATGCATCATCATGGTGTATGGGCTGTGCAGAACGTCCCTCATCATGGAGCATGTCCTGTGTAGTAAAACTTACGCCAATGCATTTTGCATGCTTTTCCATTTGTGGTTTTTATGTAGCCCTTTTATTTACACAATAACGTTGCTAGCCACATGCATAACTCTGCTCAGTCGCTGTTTACGATGTGGATGGACGCGCAGTGCTTACATACAGTAATATTGAAAACAATGCTAGTGGACAACCTACATCCTGTATACATTTACGCTTTTAAGCTATTGAAACGAGTTTGTCGCCCGAGTGGTATGTAACTAATAAAACCTCCCAAGACTATTTAATAAGTCACTAAACGAGAGTTGTGAATGGGGCTGGAAACAAACAGAAAAGAAAATTAAGTGCTACAGATACCACTACTGCAACAGCACACCTATGTGTGGGGACACGGTGGAAGCTTAGAGTAAAAAGTAAGTAGGATGTCCTTTACAGAACGTGGCTTCTTACAACAGCCGCCTATCTGGCTATACGTTTCTCAGCAAGTGTGCAGTACGGCAGGCTGCAATTACTTTCCGTACGTGGGAGAGCGATCGCCCAACTGCGGACAGCTTAGTTCATCAGTATTATTGCTTCATTTGGTATTGGAAGGAGACGAGATGAAGTGCGTGTCAGACCTACACTTTCTCTCATCAGTATTATTGCTTCATTTGGTATTGGAAGGAGACGAGATGAAGTGCATGTCAGACCTACACTTTCTCTCATCAGTATTATTGCTTCATTTGGTATTGGAAGGAGACGAGATGAAGTGCATGTCAGACCTACACTTTCTCTCATCAGTATTATTGCTTCATTTGGTATTGGAAGGAGACGAGATGAAGTGCGTGTCAGACCTACACTTTCTCTCATCAGTATTATTGCTTCATTTGGTATTGGAAGGAGACGAGATGAAGTGCGTGTCAGACCTACACTTTCTCTCATAAGTATTATTGCTTCATTTGGTATTGGAAGGAGACGAGATGAAGTGCGTGTCAGACCTACACTTTCTCTATCTCATGACAACATTTAATATAATGTTTAAAAAAAGATTAAGGATACTATCATTATTATTAATTGCAATTTTCTTTTCTTGAGTTCAAATATTATTTCAGGACAGCGTGTCAATGTTACTACTTACTATCTACACAATAGTTAATGTTACTACTTACTACTTACACGATAGTTAATATTACTACTTACTATCTACACAATAGTTAATGTTACTACTTACTATCTACACAATAGTCAATAGTATTACTTACTATCTACAGGATAGTTAATATTACTACTTACTACTTACAACCTACACAATAGTTATTGTTATTTTTTTCCCTGAATGGACCCAATTGCCCCTTTTGAGGGAAGATAGTATGGGGCCACTGAACCTTGCATGTCGTTAAAAAAACTGAAGGGGGTTGTGTATGTGGATAGCAACCTCATCGTGTAAAACAAATTGCTACAGAAACCACCACAGAAAAAGCTTACAAAGTGCTTTGGTGCAGCCTTCCTGAAGGAGGACAACTGAAGGTGTGGTCTTATACTTCAGCTGGATTAAAGAACGGACAAGAAGACATAAAGAAGAGTGTTACCACTACAGAGATGTACCTGAAGTGGACGAGTAGGATTAGTGTGACCTTTCAACTATGACGTAAAATGCGACTATAGAATAGTGTGCATGGGGCTAGCAGCCTCATAATGTATAACCGTTGCTGATGTCCGGTCACTAGACATGCTTGGAAATAGATTTCATGTAAATGGATCAACTACAGTGGTGGCGCTATGATTTACAGGGAGCGAAGAAAAGGGTGGATGCTGATGATGATGAATGTTATATTAACATCGCTATATGACTAACTGTGATACTTACATCGTCACTTTCACTACTAGCCCGTCTCTTTCTTTCTGGGTGACCTTTGCCCACAGACACTTTTCCTGGAATCGGCGATGCTTTCCTGGAATGTGCAACTTCCGGCGAGGATACTTTGGACCTGTTCTCTGTATCCATTGCGTGAGAGGATGACCTTTTAGCCGAGGTCATGTCATGGATTTCCTCCACTGTCGGTTCTGATTGTGAAAGAATACAAATGTTAGAAAATGGTGCTTAACATTATACTTGGTGTGAAACACCAAGAGACAGATACTACTGGAGATACTATAATCTTGGTATTCAATCAGGCAGAAGCTTTGAGCCTGATGACAAAGGTGAATGTTTAAATGCATTGCCACGAGTAATAGTTGAGGCAGGGTCGATTAATACATTCAAAAATAGATTGGATAAGCATAGTTTTTAGATAAAGAAAATGTAAATGAAGCTGGTTGTATACAGACTCTGCAATCTTCTAAACCAGTATAAAGACGTTAAGTTAGGTTAAGATAGTCAAATGATATCTATTACGTTGTAGTCCGTCTGGTTTGCCATTAGAATCTACTTTCCTGTGTCTTTCATGGACTGTCTATCAGTCTCGTGTGGTGGCACGTGCGTATTAATTCCTCCTAAACATAAGAAATATATATTTTGAGCACCGAACTTGAGATAATTACGTCACAGAATATTCCACTTTTTAACTGTTGGGGATTTCAAACATTCTGTGAGAATAGACGAACATTTCCGCTCATTTATTCTCTTATTTCTGCCGTCTTAGTAATGGCTTTCTTGAATCTGTCAACGTTGGTCCATGATAAAGAGAGTAGCATTTAGTTTATACTGTAGTATGGCATTGTCCATGCTGTAAAACGATGTAATAACAACCATATTATTTAACCCTAACAATAACCCTAAACCTAACAATGATCCTAAACCTAACCCTCTCCCTAAACTTAATCAAAGCCCTAGGCGTAAACATAACACTAATCCTAACCCTAATTCTAATCCTAAATCTAACAAGGTACAGCTAAATAGTATCCTTCATCTAGGACTGGACAAGGTACAGCCAAATGGTATCTTTCATCTAGGACTGGACAAGGTACAGCCAAATGGTATCTTTCATCTAGGACTGGACAATGTACAGCCAAATAGTATCCTTCATCTAGGACTGGACAAGGTACATCCAAATGGTATCCATCTAGGACTAGACAAGGTACAGCCAAATGGTATCCATCTAGGACTAGACAATGTACAGCCAAATGGTATCCATCTAGGACTGGGCAAGGTACAGCCAAATTGTATCCATCTAGGACTGGACAAGGTACAACCAAATGGTATCCTTCATCTAGGACTGGGCAAGGTACAGCCAAATGGTATCCAGCTAGGACTAGACAAGGTACAGCCAAATGGAATCCTGCATCTAGGACTGGACAAGGTACAGCCAAATATAGTCTTTCATCTAGGACTAAACAAGGTACAGCCAAATGCTATCTTTTATCTAGGACTAGACAAGGTACAGCCAAATGGTATCCATCTTGGACTAGACAAGGTACAGCCAAAAGGTATCCATCTAGGACTAGACAAGGTACAGCCACATAGTATCCATCTTCTTCGTACGCTTTCGGATATCACCCTGAATATAACTATAAAAAGTAGTGGTTACCCCGAGGGTATTAGTATATCCCCAATAGCTTGTCCAGGAATGGGATTGTGATACCCACACGTGCATTCTCTGTTCCCCGTATGTACGACACCTGTGTAGCAAATGTTCAGCAGCCATTTTGTCTGTGTCGCAGACACACCCATCTGTGTGTCCTATTCTTAGTTTATTGAAAATATGTTCTCTCAGTCTGTTGGGGTATGTGCTGAGTGTAAAGATTATTACCTGCTCACCTGTTTAGCTTGTAAAAAGAGGGCAAAGCTACAAATTAACTAAAGAGAGGTCCAGATTAGATATTATAAAATATTTTTTTTTATTCAGAGAGTGATGAACGCTTGGAATGTATTGCCACGGGAGGTAACGGAGTCAGGGGCAGTTAATGCATTTAAGAATATATTGGAAGCGCATATGCGCATAGCTTTTAGAGCAAGGTAATGTAAATGAAACTGGTTGTATACAGACTCTGCAGAGTCTTCTAAACCAGTATAAAGACGTTAGGTTAAGTTAAGTTGAGTTGAGTTAAGTAACATGTCATTTGGTTGATGACATGTGTGCTTTGATGACCTGTGTGCTTTGATGGCCTTTGTGCTTTGATGACCTATGTTGCTCTGCTTCCCATCTGTTCCTGTACCTAAACCAGGGAAGCCTCTTTATCTCTTCCAAAGTTACACCTATAACAGATTCAGGTAGCTTCCTCCTTCTATTGAGTCTGTCAGCCTCTTCGTTGTCAAAAATATTACAATGAGACGAAATTCACTGTATCACATCTCTCTTAAACCGGTGATATAGTTTATAGAGTATCACTCCTAGTACCTCTAGATCTGTATTGTTCTGGTTCCCCAGGGCCGCAACCATTGATTGTGAAGAGTAAAACTTGCACCTCTGTGTTTTCATTTGTCATTAGAATGTATGCTTGCAGTGATCAAGACCTTCAGCAGAAGTTGCTTCAATACTTTCTGGCCGTCATTGATATCTGTTTTTGTGTACTGTTTTTATCTTAGAAAGATCCCTCCATTCTCTGTTGCATTTGGTGCTGATCCATCAGTATATTCATGGATCCAGATGTTATTTCGGTGGTGATTATTCAAACCATTTAATTTGTCCTGTTATCGTTGTGTGTAGCCTGTAGCATAGGGCCTTCACTGGGTTTATGGCGAAGCTGGTAACAATAAAGCTCAAATTGTAGGAGTTCGGATCATGTGGTTAATCCACTGGCTGCAAAGCCGAGCGATCTAAGTTCAATCTCCACTTAGTGCGAGATAATTTTCTATTGCAAATGGCTCCGAGGTCAACGCAGCCTCAAAGCTGGAGCAATAGAACAAGTCTGGCTAGCAAAGACAGCCGGCGTGATACTGACTACATCACCCCTAATGTGAAATTGGTCCAGAAAATATGGACCTAACACTATATTCCCAATCGTAATACACCACAGCGCATCTACACGGGATCTTTACAATACTTTTACGCTTTTGTATTTGCAATTGGGCATTTACTACCATAAACATATTATATATATATATATATATATATATATATATATATATATATATATATATATATATATATATATATATATATATACACACACACAAAACATCACACAAATAGTTTCACATATAGACACGTACATAGAAAGGAATGAATGTATAAACATTAGAAGAATAATTATATATATATATATATATATATATATATATATATATACAGAGAGAGAGAGAGAGAGAGATAGAGATAGAGATAGAGAGCGAGCAGAAGATGAGAAAATGGGAAGAAAGTGAGAAAGATAGAGAGATATAAAAAGGGAGAGAGAAAGACAGTGTGAGAAATAGAGCGAGAAACAGATACGGAAACACAGAGAGAGAGAGAGATAAAGAGAGATGGAAACACACACAGACAGAGAGATATAGAGTGAGAAAGATATGAATGTACTAGGGACACAACGCAAAGGTATGGAAACAATGTAGCAAGCTCAATGCAAATAGGTTACTCCAGAAGTGACTGTTTTCTCCAGACTCTGCTGTCCAGTGCTCTTCTCGGCATTCGCTATTCTTCGTTTCTACAGGTCCATGACCGTACACAATCGATTTTTTACCAGGGAGAAGATCGTTTAGGACAGACATTTCAAACCAGCGCCCTGCGGGCCACACGTGATTCGCTAAGCCTTTACGTGTGGCCCTGGAACTTGTGTAGAATAAGGCAGGACAACACATATCCCGGGCATCAAGTCGCCATGGCGCCTAGAAATATTGTTGTAGTGCCTAATATTTCAGGATCAGTTTTGTTTTCATTCGTAAAATGTTTCCAATCGTGTATTTCACACCAAGTTTTAAGCGGCTAAAAATATATGTTCACTGTAATGTCCTCTCTGTAAACCGACATTTGACAACAGACTACCGACGACATGTTAAGCGGCAGTCAAAGCACACCACAAATAATGAATAACAAAAATGTGTAAGTATTACCTTGAAAATAAACTTAAATATGTACATTTCTAGTTAATATTTTCAAGAACAACTCCCCCATATTCTCAGGCATGTTACACGACCAAGAACAATTCCCCGAAATTCTCAAGCATGTTACACGACCAAGAACAATTCCTCCATATTCTCAAGTATGGTACACGACCAAGAACAATTCCTCCATATTCTCAAGCATGTTACACGACCAAGAACAATTCCCCCATATTCTCAAGCATGTTACACGACCAAGAACAACTCCCCCATATTCTCAAGCATGTTACACGACCAAGAACAACTCCCCCATATCTGCATGCATGTTACACGACCAAGAACAATTCCCCCATATCTGCATGCATGTTACACGACCAAGAACAACTCCCCCATATCTTCAGGCATGTTACACGACCAAGAACAATTCCTCCATATTCTCAAGCATATTACACGACCATAAACAATTTCCCCATATTCTCAAGCATGTTACACGACCAAGAACAATTCCCCCATATCTTCATGCATGTTACACGACCATGAACAATTCCCCCATATCTTCATGCAAGTTACACGACCAAGAACAATTCCCCCATATCTTCATGCATGTTACACGACCAAGAACAATTCCCCCATATCTTCATGCATGTTACACGACCAAGAACAATTCCCCCATTTCTTCATGCATGTTACACGACCAAGAACAATTCCCTCATATTCTCAAGCATGTTACAGGGAACCCTTCGAGCAACTTTTCATCCAGCGCTATGCATGTGTCCTACATTTTATTACCTCGCGCCTAGATCCTAAACAGATTTGTCATCCGGTGGCATAAGGGATAATGGATACTATCTTACTGACATACTTTATCATTCCACTGAAGCGTAGTTGGGAGCGATAGGTCTCGTGCTTATGATAGATGTGTTGTTGTGGTTAATGTGAGTCTCTGCTGGTATAGGATGTCTTTGATGTTGTCTATCCATCTGCCTCATGGTCTACCCTTTGCCCCGATTTCTTTCTGCTGAATGTTTTTTTTGGCAGTCGATCTGGTTTCATTTTCATGAGATTACCAAACCACTTTACTTTCTGTCTATTCATGTATTCTTGTGAGAATGTTTTTCCCATAATTTTTTTGATGTCTTCATTTCTGATTTTGTCTCTTCTAGTGACGTTGACGTCTTCACTCAGGCATCTCATTTCCCATGTTACAATGTTCTTGTCCTGTGCTTTGGACGGAGTCCAGGTGTGAAATCACTAGGAAAAAGTTGGTAAGAAAATAGTGTTTACACGTTGCCGTTGTGTTTCTATACTGATGTTCTAATGTCAGAATAGTGGTGGCAGTTGAAAGGTCACTGCACTTACTTTTTGATATCTGGTTTTGATTTCTCTGACCAATCGTCGGTCCTCAGTGAAAACGCTTTCCGTGTTTTTGAACTCTTGCACCTATGTTAGTCTGTTCTTGTTGACATGTATGTTCAGAGAGTCTGACGATCTGCTGATTTTCAGTTTCAGCCTTTGTTGTACTGATCTTCATGTTGTATCTCGTACACGTTGTAGTAAGATGTTGTATCTTGTACAAGTTGTAGTAAGATGTTTTGTATCTTGTACAAGTTGTAGTAAGATATTTTGTATCTTGTACAAGTTGTAGTAAGATGTATCTCGTACAGTTGTAGTAAGATCATGTATCTCGTACAAGTTGTAGTAAGATGTTGTAACTTGAACACGTTGTAGTAAAATGGTGTATCTTGTACACGTTGTAGTAAAATGGTGTATATTGTACACGTTGTAGTAAAATGGTGTATCTTGTACACGTTGTAGTAAAATGGTGTATCTTGTACACGTTGTAGTAAAATGGTGTATCTTGTACACGTTGTAGTAAAATGGTGTATCTTGTACACGTTGTAGTAAAATGGTGTATCTTGTACACGTTGTAGTAAAATGGTGTATCTTGTACACGTTGTAGTAAAATGGTGTATCTTGTACACGTTGTAGTAAAATGGTGTATCTTGTACACGTTGTAGTAAAATGGTGTATCTTGTACACGTTGTAGTAAAATGGTGTATCTTGTACACGTTGTAGTAAAATGGTGTATCTTGTACACGTTATAGTAAAATGGTGTATCTTGTACACGTTGTAGTAAAATGGTGTATCTTGTACACGTTGTAGTAAAATGGTGTATCTTGTACACGTTGTAGTAAAATGGTGTATCTTGTACACGTTGTAGTAAAATGGTGTATCTTGTACACGTTGTAGTAAAATGGTGTATCTTATACACGTTGTAGTAAAATGGTGTATCTTGTACACGTTGTAGTAAAATGGTGTATCCTGTACACGTTGTAGTAAAATGGTGTATCTTGTACACGTTGTAGTAAAATGGTGTATCTTGTACACGTTGTAGTAAAATGGTGTATCTTGTACACGTTGTAGTAAAATGGTGTATCTTGTACACGTTGTAGTAAAATGGTGTATGAGTAGAAACGAACAACAGCAACAGCAGGCTCTGTAATCTTCCTTTGTACTGAGTATTTTTCTATAAAATGCTAAATTTCAAATCTGTCAAATGGGACACATCACCTATAAACGCAGATACAATAGTCACGAGAGATCCGCCGGGGTCTTTGTGTGTGACAGGCACAAGAACAGCACCACAGCCCCATAGAGAGCATGTCGTGAGGTGGGACTAACTGTGTGACATGGCATAACACCGCCCATGGTTAAGTAGTTTGCTTAGAGCAGCATATATGACGTCCAATAGGCTGCGGGTCTACTTTGCTCTAGTGTTTGAGTCTATTAAGATGGATTAGCACATCATTTAATCACTCTCCGCGGCCTTTGTTCCAACGTAGATAAGTAATAAGCTGATTGAGCCTAGCGCGCTAAGCAGGAAATCCTTCAACGAACTACATTCACCTCACGTCAGAGCTGGTCCCTGCACAAGAGCATCCCCCTCTGTAGAAGTACAGGTCGACTAAGACAATAACTATGGCATTTTTAGCTAAGATATATTTTTAGCAAATTGGCAATGCTGTAGTTATTATAAATATATAAGATCTAGATTTACGTATGTCTAGCAACAACTGATAACACAATTAGACTAGACGGTAATCATCAAGTGCGAATCGGTATAGCAGAGAGGTAATAGGCTTCCTTCACAAGAAACGATCGAATGAAAGTACGAAATAGTGGATATCCTTTTCCTTCTTCTTTATTATTTGTTTCATCTTCTTCTTCTCTTCCTTCCTCTTCTACTTTGGCGTACGCCTTGAAAAGGACGTTATTTCGTAGTTTACAGTAGAGGCTGTGATGTATGCGCTTTTCGGACCGCCACATACTATTTCAGCTGGCGTTTTTGAGTACTGGGTTTGCCTTTCTACTGCGATCCCTTTCCGTTGACCAGACTCCACTAGTGACTAGTGCAGCCTGCTTCCAAGGCAGCAACGTAGAATCGGAATAGGGTATTGGTCAGCTATTGTTAGTTGACCCTGAAAACAAGCAGCCAGCTATGAATTGGAGGCTGCATCTTAGGTCTTCAAATCACCCAAGTTTTAAGTTTTCTGGTCTCAAATGAATGAGATTGCGTGCCTATTCCTATCAGAGGCAGATGATAAAAGTCGGCGCTTCCGTCTCCACGCTGTGCATGCAAATAAACCCTTGGTAGTTGAAAATAGCAGGCTGTTAATCGATGTCACGGCAAAATGAAATTCGAAAATTTATTAGCTTTCTCGATTAAGACGTCTTGCCACTGGACCAAGGTAGCTCACGACGTAGATGATAGCGAAAATCGTCCTCACACAAATCTAATAAAAGCACAAGTCCCACTGTCAGACCTTAGACTATCGCAAAGTTGTATTTATCCTAATGCTTTCGGCATTATCACTTGCGATATGTAACATATGTTTTTCTAATCAAGTATATGGGCTTATGTGCAGATTTTATCTTCATGTTTCATTAACTATACTTCATGTGGCCCTCTGGGTGACTTGGCTAGAGACCGCCAGTTTAGGATAAGCAGATATTGTGCACTTTGCAGGGCAGGAAATGTAAGGCTTAATCTTTGAGACGGCTTAGGTAGACCTTAACTGCTTAAACCCGGATGTGAGGTGCCCTTGTGCGAGGATTATGCAGCAGGGGATATTATAACTTGAGAATCGGAGGATAGTGTGTTCTCTAGCCGTAGCACGAGACCCCATACCAGCAGGGACGAGGTAATGCAGGTAGAGATGAAAGATGATTGATGATATGGTCTCTTCCACAAGCTGGTACACGGATACGTGATGCTACGTCTCCGCGTGCATGATTCAGATATATGTGGCGCAGTGGTGAGTTTGAGGATCATCAACATCTCGAAGAAAAAAAAGGTAAACTAGATATAGATTGGTGATGTCTACTTCAATGTGAATCTTGTGGTATCTTAGTGGGAAGGACATACTACTAGCACTGACCATATGAATGTTGTTTACGTTGACTAACGAAGGTTGTGTATGGGACCGGAAATGTTATCGTGGAAACCTAACTGCTACAGAAAGCACCCATGAAATACCACATAGTGTGCTATGATGCAGTCTTCAGGTATGTGGTCATATGCAGAGGTGACCATTCGAAATTTTGGTGCGAAATGGAGAACGGGGATTCCCTTAGCAGACTTTGCCGTCGGGGATGGAGTGTTTGAGAATGCATTGTTCTAGATTCAAGACATACTTGAGGCGTTGTAAGGAGATCTTCCTTAAATGCTAGTCTGGGATGTGTTGGTCGCTGTGGTCGAAAGTAAGGCACAAAAAACGGAAGCGGCGTGGAATCGAGCCCTGCATGTTTCTTCTTCTTCTTCTTCTGCGTACGCAGTCAGACAGTAACCATTATTTTTTCGAAAAAAGCGGCGGTCATCCTGAGGCTCTCGCCACTGCCATAGAGCTTGTCTTGCAGTTCCACTGGTAATAGCCACATCTGCTCTCTCTGATCCGCGTATGTCGGGCAGTTCTGCAGCAGATGTTCAGCGGTCATTTTACCAGTACCGCACGGGCATTCGTCGGTACACCCTATCTTCAATTTGTTGAATAGGTGGTACCTCAGTCTGTTGTGGCCAGTGCGAAGTCTGAAGACAACGACCTGCTCTCTTCGGTTCAACTGGTAATAGGCATCGTTTTTGGTGTAACCAGTATGTTCGGTTTCCCATTTGGTCATGTATCTGGCTTTGATAAGCCGTTTTTACTCTTCGTACGTCATACTGGTATCTGTTTGTGGTAGTCTTGCACCTTCTTTTGCCAGTCTGTCTGCCTCCTCGTTGCCTTGGATGTTGCAGTGTGACGGAACCCACTGTACCACTACCCTTTTTGGTGCGGACTGCTGGCACAGTTTGCAGAGTGCTGCTCTTAAGTCATTAAGCTCAGTGTTTTTCTGGCTTTTTAGCGCTGTGACTACGGCGAGAGCATCTGTCAGCAGGACTATATGGCTCTCATTTTCACTGTGTGTCACCATTTCTTCTACTGCCGCCCTCAGTGCCTCTGCCTCCGCTCTGAAATTGCTTGTGTACTTACCAGTAGCGAATGAGTGTGTTATTTTTCTGCCATTTGGTAGGTTCAGGAATGCTCCTGCCCCTCCGTTCTGTGTAGTGTTTGTTACAGAACCGTCGATGTATGCATGGGTCCAGTCCATGCTTGGGTAGCTTTTCGTTATGAAGCTTAGGGTAGTATCTTTCCTTTCTTTTTCAGTCTGGCAGTTTTTGTTTGCAATACCTGGTATATTTTCTACCACCTCTGGAAATATATCCTGCTTCCAGGTAGGTTTTCGTACAGTAGTGATGGGTTTTGGTGTTGTTAGTGCGTTTATGGGATCTTCGTGCATCTTTGCTTTGGCTATTTCTGCAAAGTTTCTCCGCTTTAGTTTCCCATTTCCCAAATTGTTTAGTCTCTGGTGCATTGGATGGTCGGTCAGTCTTCGGAGTTTCTCTGACTGCAGCTGGGCTCTGCAGTCTCTTCTATCGGTCATGGATTGCAGTTTTGTAATCTTTTCAAGTTCTACAATTGGCGTTGACTTCATGCCACCTGTTATAATTCTCATGGCTTGGTTTTGATGTTTCCTGCATGTTTCAAACTACCTCTGGTCTTTAAGAAGGTGGAACTAGAGTACCTGCATCCTGAATCTCTTCCAGTCGTCCTGACTATGTCTTGCCTCTGGCCCAATGTAGTCTGGGACCAGAGCGTGAGATTGATGGTCAGCGCAGCGTATTCCTCACTATAATCCAAAGTGCGTCATCAAGACAACAACTGTGTAATGGTGTCGCCATCTTCGCTTGCGAAGAGCATCTAACTTATTTTCTTTTAGTCTAGTATGCATTTAGTGCTTAGGAAACTGGAGCATGTTGTCACCGAAACATGAACCTGGGCTCCTTTGCCTTGAGAAGAATACGCTGGAAGCATATCTCGTTCTGGTATGGTTAGAATACACTTCATACCCTTGCCTAGGCTCCCTTACTCATTCATATCTTTCACTTCTCATTTGTCCCACATTATCTCTCCCTTCTCTCTCATGTTATGCTAATAAATTAATTTATGTATCTTTGTGCACGTATGTCTGTCTGTCTATATGTGCATCCAACAAGTGAACATACGTACATTGCGGATGATGACGTCACTTATGATGTAGATAGCACATACCAACCGTCAAGTCTGCAAAATTTCATTATCCTCTGACTCATAGTTTCCTCAGCAGTCGGTTGAAAACATATGGTCGAGTTCAGGAATCCGTCCAGAGTTTATCAGCGAGCGGTGATTCGGTTTCTAACAGCTGAAGGATGGCGAATAGTTAAAATTCATCGAAGATTACAGACAGCGTATGGTGACAAAATGTGTCGAAGACAACAGTGAAGAACTAGACTACGATGTTTTAAGAAAGACGTGAGTTAACGAAAGATCTTCCGAGACCAGGTCAGGCGCATATTGTGCGTTAACTCACGTCCTTCTTTAAACATCGTTGTCCAGTTCTTCACTATTGTCTTCGACACACATTTGTCACCATACACTGCCTGCATTCTGCGATAAATGTCAACTGGTCGACATCCTTCAATTGTTAGAAACCAAATCACCACTCGCTGATCAACTCTAGACGGATTCCATACCACACCCGCCATGTTTTCAACGGTCTGCTGGGGAAACTATGTGAGGATAATGAAATATTCCAAACTTGACGGATGGTATGTGCCGTTTACACCATAAGTGACGTCATCATGCGCATCCATCGTACGTATGTTGTATGTTCTCTTGGTGCAGTTTTGTCCGGTTTCATTTGAATACGCCTCGTATATATATATATATATATATAAAATATCGTGGAACATCTAGGATGGGACCGACACTGTGACGAGCTTGCATTGCACTACATCATTGAGAACAAAACATGCTTATTTCACGATACGTTACAGGATATCAGAGCAGCCCCTGTGAGCCAGTTACCAGAGAACATTCGTCAATAGTGAACGACTTAGATGCCAGTAATTTCGAAAAAAGCAATACCTCGCCCATATCGACAACTTAAAGTTCCCATCAACTTTTTGTCTATATCAGCAACTTAAGGTCAACATCGGTTATTTTTTTTGTCTTTATCAGCAATTTAAAGTCAACAACGGTAACTATTTGTCTATATCAGCAACTTAAAGTTAACATCAACAAATTGTTGACGACATCAGCAACTTAAAATTCAACATCGACACATTTTTGTCCATTTGAATACGTTTTGTGCAAATCAAAAACTTGTTGTCCATATCCACAACTTTTGTGCCCATATTGATAACCTGTTGTCCACATCAGCAACTCATAGTCCATATCGGCAACTTTTTGCCCATATCCACAACTTTTTGTTGGTATCGATAACTCTTTGTTCCCATCAGCAACTTAAAATAAATGTCGATAACTTTTTTGTCCGTATTGGCAAGTGTGTGTCCACATTGGCAACTTAGAGTCCATTTCGACAAACTTGTGTCCATATCGACAACTTTTTGTCCATATCGATAAACTTTGTGGTCATATCGACAACTTTTTGTCCACATCAGCAGTTGAAAGTCTTTATCGACAACGTATTGTCCTTATCTGCATTCTAAAGTCCATATCGGTAACCTTTTGTCTATATCGACAAATTTGTGTTCACGTGCAACTTTTTGTTCACATCGACAACTTTTAGTCTAGACCAACATCTTTGCGACATTTCCTAAAATACTGAATTCTGCTATCCCTAGTTGTTAATGCGAAGCCAATCACGAGAGAGTTGTGTGGACCCAAAACGTGAACATCGCATCCTAGCACTGTGACCTTCGAGCCAAGCCATAAGAGATGGCTAAGAAGGATGCGGGCATGGATCTGGATGTCCAGTGTTGTAACAGTTATGATCCACAAGAAAATTAAGATCTCTACAATCACATGGCAGGGTCTGCTAGTGTTGGTCAAAACAAAAGGCATTTGGTTCAATCCCCGCTCGTCTACATTGTTGTAAATGGGTACCTGGCGTACTGTCCATGAAAGGGAACTGACCAGTCAAACCCGATACAATGATGAGACGTAGTGCAATGAAATTTCTTAACACTTCATCTCTAACAGCAGTATTGGCTATATGACTACCTATACCACACGTTAGAGGAGGAGCGACCAAGTCAAGTCATTCCTGACATGCGGTAGGTATATCACACAGCGTTATCACTATAGTAATTGGCTCATGCGTTCACCCTTATCAGCAGTAACGACTGTGATAGAAGAAATCAGCGGTTATCAAACTCTTGGTCGTCGAAGACCTTACCATAACTAAAACTTATGTGAACATTAAAACAACTTTTGTTAGTTTGAGTTATATCTATAGACACACTATCCATGTTTTGCAGCAATATAATTTATAACTGAAAAATGGTGTAAATATAAATAGTTAATTATTATGACACACCCAGCGGTACCTTAATTGAAAAGAATAATACCACTAAATCCTTCCAAGTTTGTCGTAAAACGTGACTAAAGCGAGTTGTGTATGGGACTTGCAACGTCATCATGTAAAACTATTTAACACTTCTGCAAATGCCCATAGAGATTCCAGTGAAGATTATGGTACTAGATCATGATATGAAAATCGATAATTATACACCAAATCAGGATTTCACTAACCGTTCTCGTCTAGCCCCTGAAGATGTATTGTGCTTCAATACGACGACAACGATACAATATTAAGAATCTGATTATCTCCCATCAGAGATCACAACAAACGGGCACGTGCTGCTGCAGCTGTCTTATCGTCTGTGTACGCTCATTAGCATGATCTAGACCAGGTGTCTGCAAACGTTTACATACTGGGGCTAGATCTGAAACATATGGGGATTCGGGGGGGGGGGGGGGGGGGGGGGGCGGATACTCTCACCTATTTTAACCCTTCTATAAAAAAAAAGTAAGTAACATGTCCTTTACAAAACTTAGCTTCTTACAACCGCCACCTATTTGGCTGTTATAAGTTTCTTGGCAATTGTGCAGTACGGTAGGTTGCCATTACTTTCCGTACGTTGAGGAGCATTCGCCCGAGATAAAAATCAAGTGTCTGCCAAACTGGACACAAGTGGGAATCGAACCCGGAACGCTGGGATTGTGAAAGCCGAGCGAGTTTTACCCCTAGGCCACGCAATACAATATTTATATATATATATTATATACACAAAACGCATGGGAAGAGAGGATGGGCAGAACAAGAAATGCCTTTGAGATGAAAAGATGGGTACGAATGTTGAGCTGAAGAAGCCGCAGATGACGGCAGAAATGAATGAAAGAATCATGAGCTTGTAGATCAGTCCCAGGACCGAATGACTTCATCCTGACTATCCATTATTTAATTTGCATGTACAAGCTAGTAAAATGTAAAAGTCATATGACAGAGAGAAAATAGAAGACATGGCATAGGATAGAAATGAGAGAAAGAGAGGTGGGGAGAAAGGGAGATAGAGGAATCTTAAATCTGTAACAAAGGGGAAAATAAGCTTCCTATATAAGTCTAATCCAATCTGGTGGTGTTTGGCCATCTCTAACGCACAGTGTGTTGCCACTATGGTCGTCAGCAAATAGACTTCGTGTTTGGATTTAGTGGTGCACTCTATTGTGGATAACAAGTGTTCATAAATATAAGTACTAGCAAACATTGAGGTTACATTTTGGACATCCCATGTGATAATTTGATTTCTATGTTCATGGAGAAAATACGATGTGTAGAAGTTCAGTTTCCTTGAGTTCTTCCATTTCGATTTTAGAATATCCTTCTTCTGCAAGTCAATAATCAAATGTGCATGTCAGTCGACGCAGCGTTCGGGTAGACATCAAAGGTAATAAGAAACAATTTGGCCTTATTTGTTATGAGGAAAAATGCTTGAAATGCTCTACGAACTGGCTGTGAATATAGTTACCGGGGTTGGCATTTCTTGTGGAATTAACAAGAGATGTTTTCTGCTCTCAAAGTCTAACAAAGAAATGAGCCAACACGAATTACTCCTCGTGAGTATTCAATAATAACAACAACTTGTGTCTGTAATGTGAGATATAGATAATTGAAATACTGAGTTATGTCAACTAAAAGCACATATTTGCAGATCCCCAGAGAGTCTAATAATTATTTAATCCAGCTGCCCTTAATTTTAACCCGACTGGTCTGCTGGGCTCTTTGTGTATGACAAGGACAAGAATAGCACAACTGTCTCACAGAGAGCATGTCGTAAGAGGCGACTAACTGTGTGACATGGTATAAAACAGACCACGGTTAGGTGGATAGTTTAGAGCAGCATAGATGCGCCTGACAGGCTGTGGTTTTCCTTTGCTCTAGTGTTTGAGTCTTTTAAGATGGGCTCACACATCGGTAAACCACCTTATGTAAGCGATTGCCCCAATGCAGTGGAGTATTAAGCTGCTTGAGCCTAGCTCGCTAAGCAGGAAATCCTTCTCCCGGCTACATCTAGCTCATACCAGAGCTGGCACCTGCACAGGGACATCTGCCGCTGTAGAAGTACAGGTCTACTAAAAACTAAGAACCTTTAATTTTACATGGAAATTTAGAATTGAGTCCACTGATCATAAAATCGCTTCAGCAATTTCCCTCAAACTTAAACAGCTTACATCACAGTATCACATCATACTGACATCTTGAATGAATTCTTGAAACTAGCGTTCGTTGATTCCACCTGATTTTAAGAAGTACACGCAGGTAACCACAAGGGCAGGACGTCAGCGACCTTAAACGACTTTGGCATACACATTTTCTTGATTAGCAATACAGTATATAAAATGCAACATCAAGATGACCTCAATTCAATTCCGACAGGTGAGAACCTCAATTCAATTCCGACAGGTGAGATTTAATGTTGTCAACAAAGCCTGAAATAATGCCTATCGTGCCATGACCTCCGTCTTTTGTCACTTCACAAAGATTTTCCAAACTTAATCCAAAATCTTTAAAAGCGAGCTTTGAAATTGGCATCGCTTGCAACGGTGCTATTAAGTGGTTGTAACACTAACATATCCGCTGTGACGTTCAAGAATTTCTTAATATCCTTAATAAAGACAACTGTTGTGCGTATGTCTTATTTGTTGACTCATATAAAGCGTAGGGGAAGAAATATACTGATCAGACATATTAGTCGGGTTCAGAAAAAACATATTGGCCAAGACCCTGACGTCGTCTTCCTTGTAGCCCTCCCTAGAAACGGACTGTTTTCATATCAGTCTGACTAAATGGATGAGTGGTCGACTTGATCTCCGTAGTAGTGAGGGACACGCAGATGAAGCCAAGAATAGCACAACCGCCTTAAAGACCTCGGTTTACCTTCATTAACACGCTCGGGATGTGAGGAAAACTACTGCAACCCGCCACTTAACGCCCTTTTCAGGGCGCACGAAAGAGTAACCTACTCATTGTGGACATTCGCAAACAACAACAAAAGCGGAGACGAGATTTAACGCATGTTCTCTGAAGCTTCTGTTTGAATATACCGCCATACCTCTAAACGCTGTCCACAGTTATGCGAGGCAAACTTACTTGCTAAAACAGCTGGATTTTGTAAACACAAAGCACTTTAACAGCTTCATTCAAACACACTTTAAAAAATTCAAATTTAGGAAATTAGTTTAGAACTGTTGCCAAATTTTCACTAATGAGACAGCTCACACGATCAACATTCTTTGAACATTTATTTGCATTGAAAGCACATTCTGTGCACCTTCAAACATTTCTTTTAGTGAGCAATTATAACATATCTTCCTTCTTTTCAGTGAGCTGTATCTTTCTTGTTTGGATTGGAAATTAACACTTCTGGTAGTATTCTTTAAGAACAGAACTTTTTCATTACAAATTAAACACAATGTGTTATTGCGATATAGAATAAAACAAATAGTTCAAAGTTCATCTTGCTTGGATAGTACGAAATTATGGATCCACGTTTCTGCTAGACACTACCATTGTGCAGCTAACTTGTGACAATTGGTTACCAGTTTCAACTTTTATTATAATGACCATCCTTGTCAACACGGAGTATTCCTTTCACCTTATTCGTAGCAAAGGCAAAGTTACGTCGTTCATTTGATCTCAAGAGATTTGCCAACACTATAAGAAACTATCATTGCCTTAGATTTTGATTAACAAAAGCGCCGACTGAAACTCCCATCGTATGTCTGAGTTGATTCCAAACACGTGTTTAACTTGCATGATCATAGACTTGGCGAAACTAATTTTCTTTTGCCGACACTACTTAGCAACGCATTGTTTTTGTGAGGGGAATTGTTGGTGAATGTGTGTTATTGTCACATAATGTTTTTAAGCACAGAGACCGCAGTTAAACATAATGTTCAATCAACCTCCAGCGATGGTGAAAATATCGTGGGCAGGCAGTATTATGTCCACTCATGGTCCAAAGAAAATACTTTGGAACATGTCTTCTTGAAGCAACAACGGCACAATTAGTTGTAACCAATATATTCTTGTAGCGACAAGTGTACAATGAGTTGGAAACAAGGTACGCCTGTAGCGACAACGGCACAATAAGTTGGAAACAAGATACGCTTGTAGCGACAACGGCACAATAAGTTGGAAACAAGGTACGCCTGTAGCGACAACGGCACAATAAGTTGGAAACCAGATACGCTTGTAGCGACAACGATGAAAAAGACAAGTATTTGTATGTGGTGTGTTCATGGGGCTTATCCCTGACCTCCACGCTATCTTCACATCGCGCCTATCCCTGACCTCCACGCTATCTTCACATCGCGCCTATCCCTGACCTCCACGCTATCTTATCATCGTGCCTATCCCTGACCTCCACGCTATCTTCACATCGCGCCTATCCCTGACCTCCACGCTATCTTCACATCGCGCCTATCCCTGACCTCCACGCTATCTTCACATCGCGCCTATCCCTGACCTCCACGCTATCTTCACATCGCGCCTATCCCTGACCTCCACGCTATCTTCACATCGCGCCTATCCCTGACCTCCACGCTATCTTCACATCGGGATGATCCCTGACCTCCACGATATCTTATCTTCGGGCTTATCACTGACGTCCACGCTATTTTATTGCAGCCTGCTAATGTGACCTGGATGGCCCATGGTCTGGAGTCCCTTTTACCAGACTTCATTTCTGTTCGTTGTCTATTTTTACCCAGCGTTATAAAATATATGTTATCGCGATGGTTATAGCTACAACCGTACCATGACATAATACTACACAATCATATAGTATGCCATTGTTTATCATATAGTACACCATTGTGTATCATAAAGTACGCCATTGTTTATCACATAGAACGCCATTGTTTACCATTCAGTACGCCATTGTTTACCATTCAGTACGCCATTGTTTACCCTTCAGTACGCCATTGTTTACCCTTCAGTACGCCATTGTTTACCATTCAGTACGCCATTGTTTACCATTCAGTACGCTATTGTTTACCATTCAGTACGCCATTGTTTACCATTAAGAACGCCATTGTTTATCATTCAGTGCGCCATTGTTTAGCATTCAGTACGCCATTGTTTATCATTCAGTACGCCATTGTTTAGCATTCAGTACGCCATTGTTTATCATTCAGTACGCCATTGTTTATCATTCAGTACGCCCTTGTTTGCATGTCGCAAGTGTTCTCTTTGCTGTGTACAGACGATACTTGTTGAATATTATTGGATGAAAAATTTCCAAGGACATTTATAGAATCGTTTATCTGCACACATCCTCTTGGGGGACGGTAACGTCAGCAACAACATAATATGTGATCCTCAGTACAACAACGTAAAGGTACTCTCATAGCAGTCGCTGTTACCGCGTATGGAATGTTGAAGGCTTCACTGTACTAGACCCCATTTTGTTTATGAGGTGGGTTGTGCTAGTACCCTTCCTCGCTGACATTACTTCCCTAATACATATGCAGCTCAGTCGACTGAACCGTATCGATCGTGAAGGTCAAACCTGGTAATTTGTGAAGAAAAGCGAGCGGTCTGTCAGGTACTCTGAATATAACTACTGACTTTAATTATGGAAGAGTTTGTAAGCTTACATGTGTTCTAAGTGAATCGTTGGTTCCAATCACACAGGAGGAAAGAATATGGCCACTGCATTTTCACAACGATGAAGGTTGTGCCATAGCAGGCATTGTCGAAGTGGATGAAGTGCTATAGACTTGATAGTACGAGTTCTCAGCAGTTTGTAACGTGGGTTAAACTCAATCGCTCCAGATTAATTTGATCCTTTGAGTACATTTGTTTTTTCTTGCGAAGTAAATTTGTTACTAGAAAGTACAGATATATTTCTAAATTTATGAATACTTGGTCTGAAGAAACATGTATGTATACGTATGGCAGCTGTTCATGCCGTTGAAGCTGTTTTGCGGCATTGTTAAAAACTTTGTGAGCCAGTTTATCGGCTCGATGGAATGAATTAGTTAACTTATCCCTTCCTCAGTGCTTTGTCTTCCTTAACTACAAACCAAGTAATTTATTTCAGTTGGGTAAACTTTAGCGTGTTGAGACAGGCAATTGAACTGTTGTAATTTCAGTGGAAGGCAAGTACACTAACTACTTTTATAGCACGTGTCGTCCAAGGCGGGTGAGCATTGGGCTGGCAACTACAGTATTTGAAACAAAGCAGAACAGCACTACAACAACGAATAACGGCTTTGCCTCAGTCACCTAGTGAGAAGGCCAACTATAGAGGCGACCCAATGCTCCAACGGGAGGTAACATTGAGATTTAACAATGGTAGAAAGAAACATGAAATGAATTTATGTGTTCTAAACAAGGTAAACAAAATGTTGTTATATTATTTACATAAACAATTAAGGTAAACAAAAGGTTGTTATATTACCTATGTTCCAGCCAGAGTATATACAATTTTACACCAGTAAGAAATCAGACTTAACTATAGTCCGCCGAGACCTGGAGTAGCTGTTGAAGTCCAGTGTTGGTAGTAGGGGAAATGTTGAAGGTACTGCTGTGCTGCAGGAGAGCGCACGCGCTCTGAACGTGACCGAGAAGAGGTACAGCAGTGTTCTGGGAAGGTCCCCACTGTCGACACGGAGGGAGGGAGACGTGTGAGGATAAAGCGGTGGGGAGTCGCCAGGAAACAGATGGGGACAGAGGAAAGCTCCACCATACCAGCCAAGGAAAGGTGGACGGACGGTGGTCGGGGATGGATCGAAGTGTTTGATTGATTGATTGACTGATTGATCGTATCGCACCAAATGAAGCATGAGGGCTACCATTGCAGGTGGGATCTTATCAGGAAGCATGTATCCGAGTATTTTTAATGGCAGGTTCATAGCAAATGTTTTGTATAATCCATATACTAGCCCCATACACAAACTGCTATACTAGCATTTTACGTCATGTTTTGGAGGTTAGAGTGGGCTTATTCATTTCAAGCTGGATACCAATTGAGACAAGCGATGAAAACATAACATATATATGGAAAGATAGATAGAACGCTGCATTAATATGAGTAATAGTGTACAACTTTAGGGGGTGTATGTATGTGGTTGTTGAACAGAGAGAGTGAGAAAAATGAAGCCTTAATGAAATAAAGCGGGAGTGAGTGACAATAGTCAGAGCTGGTACCGCCACACTAGATGCCACCCCCACCCGTTTTCTCCTGGCACAAGTCACGCCGTTGGAGAACGACACACGTCGCTCCCTTTTGTCTGGATTGTGCCTCTCCCAGATAGAAATCAATGCGGGAAGGGAGGTAACACAAAGGCCGATTCCAACCCCCACCTGACCTTCCTCTACATTCTCATCTGGCTGGTTTACCTGTGAAAGACCAGGAGTTGGTGCCAGCGCGCAGAAGAAATACAGAACAAAAATAACATGTAAAGAAAAAAATGGTTGGCCAATCAGAAATGGCGGTTTGTGTGAGGTCTGTAAAGAAATCTATCATTACGATGGTTTTTTTTTCCCTTTTACTTGTGCGCCGAGATCATTTATATGACCGAATATAAAGGCTGCACATCGCTGCAGTCGCCACGCACTGTGCAAGCTGAGTTATTATTGTATCCCCGATAGGAACAATCTAGGCCCGATCTTGGATTGCTTGTTTCCCTTAGTCATGAAAAGGGAGGTTTTTTTACGTTGTTTCGTAGTTTACAGGAAGGCTATGATGTCTGCGACTTTCCGACCGACACATTCGGTTTCAGTATGATATTTGTGAGATCGAATTTGTCTGCTCACTTATCTCAGACACGCTGCACGGCTGCAGGTTGCTTTTAGGGCCGTCATTTAGAGGTGGAATAGGATCAACTCGAATTATTGACCCTGGCGTAAGCAGTCAGCTCTGACCTATTGACCCTAACACAAGTGGTCAGCTCTGACTCATTGACCCTGATGCAGACAGCCAGATATGATTCCCTTACTGCTTTTATTCATTTGCGTCCTTGACTCCCTTTCATGGATTCGAACCCACGGCCCTTTTGTCAAGAGAGTGCTACTTTACAAACTTGGCCACCCGCTACTCTCGTTAATGTCTACGGGACTGAAACGCTGGTCATTGTAGTGAAACGTATTTCTGCAACGTTTCACATATTTAATAAAGGGCAAATAGAGATGCTTATCAATGACACTAGCCATTCAGCATATGAAGCAAAATGTTACAGAAACCAGCAAGAAATAACACACTTAGTACCACGGTACAACCTTCAGTATAGATCCAACCCCAGTTGCTACCCTATGCTTCGCAGTGAGCAGAAATTGATATGAGAAGAAGATGTGCAGATACAAGTCAAAGTAATCTCGGAGATAACGTGTGCCCAGTGAAGTTGCTTGAAACAGTGTAGATTAGGAACGTAATGTCCAAAGGAGAAGGGGAATTCGCGAAAATAAACTTTTCCTGGAAAACAGATGTGTGTGAGTGACAGTAAGAGAGTTATTTTGTGTTTACAGATATCCCATCTTGTCAAATAGAATCGAGTCGTGGACAGTGAAAATATAATTGTCATAGGAAGTAAATACTATGTCCAATGTGAACAGATATCCCATCTTGTCAAATGGACTCGAGTCGTGGACAGTGAAAATATAATTGTCATAGGAAGTAAATACTATGTCCAATGTGAACAGATATCCCATCTTGTCAAATGGACTCGAGTCGTGGACAGTGAAAATATAATTGTCATAGGAAGTAAATACTATGTCCAATGTGAACAGATATCCCATCTTGTCAAATGGACTCGAGTCGTGGACAGTGAAAATATAATTGTCATAGGAAGTAAATACTATGTCCAATGTGAACAGATATCCCATCTTGTCAAATGGACTCGAGTCGTGGACAGTGAAAATATAATTGTCATAGGAAGTAAATACTATGTCCAATGTGAACAGATATCCCATCTTGTCAAATGGACTCGAGTCGTGGACAGTGAAAATATAATTGTCATAGGAAGTAAATACTATGTCCAATGTGAACAGATATCCCATCTTGTCAAATGGACTCGAGTCGTGGACAGTGAAAATATAATTGTCATAGGGAGTAAATACTATGTCCAATGTGACACATAAATATGTTAGAATGCATATGTTTAACCTCTAATCAGAACAGTTTGAGCGTTCAGAAAATGATCGTATTGTGCACATTAGAAACAGGAATATGTGGTTTATGTGAAGCTCATGGCTAGACTACGTAAGACAGGATGTCCAATAATGGAGGATAGATAGAGGAAGTGAATTTACGGGAGAGAGAGAGAGAGAGGGAGAGAGAGAGTTTGCTAGGTAGAGAGATAAGCCACATAGAGAAGAATAGAAGAAGATTACAAAACAGGGACAGAGAAAACAAACAAGAGAGAGAGGAAAATGGATATATATATAAATATATATATATATATATATATATATATATATATATATATATATATATATATATATATATATATATATATATATATAGAGAGAGAGAGAGAGAGAGAGATTGCTAGGATAAGAGACGGAGGAAAAAGCAGAAAGAAAAATATATAGAAAGATTTTTAGGATGAAATACAGAGGGAAAAGCAGGACCAGAGAGAGAGAGAGAGAGAGAGAGAGAGAGAGAGAGAGAGAATTTTAGAAAATGAGATAGTAGGAAGAGGGAGAGAGAGAGATCGTTAGCAACATAAATTGAGATAGCCACAAAGGCGGGGTGTGGAGAGAGATTGTTAGAAAAAGAAGTTGTAGAAGCCATAGAACGAGATAGAGAGAGATTGTTAGGAACAGAAATTGAGGTAACTACAAAGGGGAGTGGGGGCGTAGAAAGAGATTGTTAGGAACAGAAGTTGGAGCCATGGAAAGAGACGGAAAGAAATTGTTAGGAAGAGAGATTAAGGAATTCAAATGAACTGAATAAGAGATTGTTGGGAAGAGAGATAGAAAAAGTAAAAGAGAGAAAGACAGAGAGAGGTAGAGAGCGACAGTGCTAAGATAAGTGAAAGAGGAAGCCACATGAAGTGGAGGGAGAGGGATACAGAGATTGTCGTAGGGAGAAATAGAGGAAACCAGAGCGAGAGATAGAGAAAGAGAGAGAGAAAGAGAGCGACATGGACAGAGAGAGAGAGGATTATGGATAGTTTAGTCAAATATCAGCGAAGGGGAATAAAGCCTGCAGTAGTAGGGGCATGGCGCTATTGAGAAATATAACAGTCTATACCAGACAGCACGGAACTAGCTTATCCTAAACGTTCCTGTTGCCATTATGACCAATTTCTTCCATACACTACACTTCTGATGAGAAGACCAAGTTAATAATGCTCTTACCCTCCACTCCCCTTCCCCTCCCCCCTCCCTGCATCATCACCCCCCCCCCTTTCCCTCCCTTCGCCCAGACCCTGATCTCGACTTCGATCGGGTCCAAGCAGATCCCCGAGCTTTTCATCACTCGGCTCTTCTCCCTGCCGACCCCCTGTCACTGTCTCCAATACCTGCTCAGGTGAAACCCGTAAATGGTTGCTGGGCTTCTAGTTGCCATGGTAACCAAACTCGATACGCCAAGCTCTGGTGTCCCCTCTTCAAGCTGTCGACAGTAACTCCCCCTGCCTCATTATTTCATACAGCTCCGACCATTTTCTATTCTTCGTCTGCTCATCCCCGCTGCATTATGCCTTCAATGTTTTTATCGCATTCTCCGTCTTTCTCTTCATCACTTCCTTAAATTATAATTTATTTTCTTTGTCTACAATACACCCCTCTTCTCACATGCTTGGTCGCCGTGATGGTGAAGGAAATGGATAAAAGTTATGATAAATTTAAAGTTACAGATAACGATGGAGTTTATAATTGAGGTAAAGATAACGATAAAGGATATGATAAAATTAAAGATAAATAATGTTGTAAAGGTAAAGATAAAGTAAAGATATAAAAAAGATTATGATAAAGGTAAAGCTAAAGGTGGATAAAAGTTATGATAAACGTAAAGAAGAAGGTTATGATATGGTAATGATAAAGAATATGATAAACGTAAAGACAAAGGTTATGATGAAGGAAAAGATAAAGATAATGGTTATGATAAAGTTAAAGATAAAGATAATGGTTATGATAAAGGTAAAGATAAACGCTATGATAAACGTTATGATAAATGTAAAGATAAAGGTAAAGATAAAGATTATGATAAAGATACAGCTAAAGGTAAATGTTATTATAAAGGTGGAATGTTATGCTAAAGGTAAGGATACAATTTATGATAAAGGTAGAGGTAAAGAGAAAGATAATGTTATTATAAAGGTAAAGGTAAAGATAAATGTAATGATGAAGGGAAAGATAACGATAAAGGTTATAATAAAGGTAAAGATAAAGGTCACGATAAATGTAAAGGTAAAAGTTATGATAAAGGTAAAAATTCAGATAAAGGTTAGGATAAAGGTAAAGATAAACGTTATGATGAAGAGAAAGATAAAGGCATTGACAAAGGTAAAGATACAGATCAATTTATGATAAAGGTAAAGGTAAAGATAAAGGTTTTGGTAAAGGTAAAGATAAAGATAAAGTTCATAATAAAGGTAAGGATACAGATATAGGTTATCATGAAGGGTAACGATAGAGATAAATGTAACGATGAAGGTAAATATAGAGATAAAAGTAATGATAAAGATAAAAGATACATATACAGGTTTTGATGTAGATAAAGACAAAGGTTACGCTTAAGGTAAAGGTGGCGGTTAAATAACGTAAAGATAAAGGTTATGATAAAAGTAAAGACACACGTTACGATAAGCTTAAAGATGAATATAATAACGGTAAAGATAAAAAAGGATATGATGAAGGTAAAAAAAAGAGACAAAGGCTTTGTTAAAGGTAAAGGTGAAGGTTATAATAAAGGTAAAGATAAAGAATTTAATAAAGGTAAAGATAAAGTTATGATAAAATAAAGATAAAGGTTATGATAAAAGTATAGATACATATTGTGATAAAGGAAAAGATAAAGGTGATGATAAAGATAAAGATAAATATTATGATAAAGATATAGATAAATGTCATGATAAAGGTGAAGGTAATGGTCAAGATAAAGATACAGATTATGATAAGGTCAGGTCATCCCGTATCCCGTGAGATCGTTGAGCACACATGAAGACATCCTCACAACGCCACGCCACGCTACCCTTCTCTGTCAGACGCCGCTACCTGTGACTCTTCTGGTCGGAGATTGGTCCATTCTTTTATATTGCCCTCCCATCTCTTTTTGGGACGGCCTCTTCGTCGTCTGCCATGCACCTTTCCGTGGAGGATTGTATTTGCAAGACCATTTGATCTCGATATGTGACCGTACCAAGCGAGTTTCCTTCTTTTGACAGTTGCCAAGAGGTCCTCAAAAGGCCCTATTGATGATGTAATTATATCTCGTATTTCCTCATTTGTAACTCGATCTTTGTACGTGACGTTTAAAAGTCTTGGGAAACATCTCATCTCCAAGGCCTGTATCCTTCCTTGAAGGTTAGCTGTAACTATTTATGTCTCACAAGCATAGAGGAATATTGACAGGACCAGTGTAAAGGTATGATAAAGGCAAAGATAAATATTATGATAACGGTAAAGATAACGATACCGGTTATGATAAAGGTTATGACGAAGGTAAATATAAAAGATAGAGGTTATGATAAAAGCAAAGATAAAGGTTTTGTTGAAGGTCAAGATAAAGGTAAACATGATGATAAAGGTTATAATAAATGTAAAGATGAAGATAAAGGTTGTGATAAAGGTAAAATAAAAGTAGTTGTAAAAATATAAGTAATAGTAAATTGTAATGGTGAAGATAATTGTGAAGGTAATCGTTAAGGCTTTTATAATTAAAAAGCGGGTGTTAAAAGTGGAGAGGTAAAGGTAAATGTAATGGCAAAGGTAATCCCATCCCATAGTAGGCATTAACGTCGGGGATGAAGTGTTATAGTCAAATTGTTCTAGGATTAAGCTATTTTCTGAAGCCAGGTGAGTATTTTCTTTTCCTCGCCGTCTTGTCGTTCCTGTCAGGCCTGCTCTACTTCTGGAGCTTTGCCAGACAAGCATCAAGCTTAGGCCCTTGCTACGACAGACTCGCACTCTAACCAATCCGTCACTCAGACATCTTCTTGATTAGACCAAAATTGTTTCACCTGGACAGTTATTATTTCCTTCAAACATAAACAAAATCGTTCCATTTATTTGTTACCGTTTGTTTCATTCTAAACATCAACATACAAAAGCAACAAAGATGTTTAAAAGCAACACCTTAAGCAAAGAGCGAGTCATGCTTGTAGATAAGGCAATGAAAGCGGTGGAAATACACATATTTTAGCAGGACTATTGATACTTCAGGGGTCAAAGAGGCAGATGTAAAGGTTAGAATTGAAGAGCCAAAGACAGCATTCCTATCACGCAATACTATATGGAAATCAAGGGAGGGAAATAATTACTAATACTTCTTCTTCTTCTTCTGCGTACGCAGTCAGACAGTAACCATTATTTTTTCGAAAAAAGCGGCGGTCATCCTGAGGCTCTCGCTACTGCCATAGAGCTTGTCTTGCAGTTCCACTGGTAATGGCCACATCTGCTCTCTCTGATCCTCGTATGTCGGGCAGTTCTGCAGCAGATGTTCAGTGGTCATTTTACCAGTACCGCACGGGCATTCGTCGGTACACCCTATCTTCAATTTGTTGAATAGGTGGTACCTCAGTCTGTTGTGGCCAGTGCGAAGTCTGAAGACAACGACCTGCTCTCTTCGGTTCAACTGGTAATAGGCATCGTTTTTGGATTACTAATACTAAGTTGAGGCTTTTTAATTCCAATGCCAAGTCAGTACTCCTGTATAAAGCAGAAACATGGAGAATGACACAGGCATTATATAGGAAAAAACTCCAGTCGATCGTTAGTAAATGTATATGGAGGATAAAGGATATATATTAGCAAGAGAATATGAGAAATGAAGGCTTATGGAAGAGGAGCCTAATAACAAGCAGTGCAGCAGCAGATCAAACATATAAAATGGGGTTGGATTGGATACAGTCTACGGAAATCCCTATCAAACGTGGTCAGACAGGTCCTGGCATTGAATCCACCGGGGAAGAGGAAGAGAGATAGACAAAGAAACACCTGGAGAAAAAATTGAAAATGGACTTCGGTTACTGGACCTCAACTGGAGAGAGACAGAACGGGCAGTTCAAGGCCGAACTTGCTGGACCGAACATTCCAGGGCTTGGTAGTGGGAAATTGAGAACGAACAAAGAAGGAGAAAAACAAAAACAAAAACAAAATTCGACTATTTATATATGCACTTCCGTCATTGTCTAGCATCTTGTGTCTTTATCTTTTAATATCTTTTGTTTCCAACAATTCTGCCTACTTTTTATGAACATGATGAAAGACATGATGATAAATTGGAAGCTAACGATAACATTTCTTATTCCTTTTCTTCGGCGTTCATACTGAAAAGGACATTGTGATGTTGTGTCGCAGTTTACATCGATGCTGCGATATATGTGCCTTTTGGTCTGAAACATCCGATTAAATTTTACTTTTTTAGTACCGGATTTGTTTTCCGGACAGTGATCACTATCCCTGGGCCAGACCTTGCAAGTTACTACGGCAGTCTGTTTCCCTGGCTGCCAGGTGAATATGAAATAAGGTCTCGATAAGCTATGGTCGCTGACCATGATGCAAGCAGCCAGCTATGGTTCGCTGACCCTGATGCAAGTAGTCAGCTATGGTTCGCTGACCCTGATGCAAGTAGTCAGCTATGGTTCGCTGACCCTGATGCAAGTAGTCAGCTATGGTTCGCTGACCCTGATGCAAGTAGTCAGCTATGGTTCGCTGACCCTGATGCAAGTAGTCAGCTATGGTTCGCTGACCCTGATGCAAGTAGTCAGTTATGGTTCACTGACCCTGATGCAAGTAGTCAGCTATGGTTCGCTGACCCTGATGCAAGTAGTCAGCTATGGTTCGCTGATCCTGATGCAAGTAGTCAGCTATGGTTCTCTGATCCTGATGCAAGTAGTCAGTTACGGTTCTCTGATCCTGATGCAAGTAGTCAGTTATGGTTCTCTGATCCTAATGCAAGTAGTCAGTTATGGTTCTCTGATCCCGATGCAAGTAGTCAGCTATGGTTCGCTGATCCTGATGCAAGTAGTCAGTTATGGTTCACTGAACCTGATGCAAGTAGTCAGTTATGGTTCACTGACCCTGATACAAGCAGCCAGCTATGGCTCACTGACCATTCAACTTTGGCATTCACTGCTGCACCTTGGGCCAAATCGAGAACATATCACTTTGTTCTAAATGTCATAAAATGTTCAAGAAATTGGTTGCTTTTACAAACATACATGTGGCACATTTACATCTTTTAGTATAAGCTTATAAATATTTGACGTTGTCTATCGAAATCTACGTGGAACTCTACGAGGCAGGGAATCCTGGACAATCAGAAAGCAAGCGCCACGCTCTTTGGTAGGAACGGAGATGTGGTGGTACAGAAGAATGCTGTGGATCCCATGGACTGCAAAGAAGACTAATGATACAGTAGTTGAGGAGGCGCAAACACAAAGAAGACTAATGATACAGTAGTTGAGGAGGCGCAAACACAAAGAAGACTAATGATACAGTAGTTGAGGAGGCACAAACACAAAGAAGACTAATGATACAGTAGTTGAGGAGGCGCAAACACAAAGAAGACTAATGATACAGTAGTTGAGGAGGCGCAAACACAAAGAAGACTAATGATACAGTAGTTGAGGAGGCACAAACACAAAGAAGACTAATGATACAGTAGTTGAGGAGGCGCAAACACAAAGAAGACTAATGATACAGTAGTTGAGGAGGCGCAAACACAAAGAAGACTAATGATACAGTAGTTGAGGAGGCGCAAACACAAAGAAGACTAATGATACAGTAGTTGAGGAGGCGCAAACACAAAGAAGACTAATGATACAGTAGTTGAGGAGGCGCAAACACAAAGAAGACTAATGATACAGTAGTTGAGGAGGCGCAAACACAAAGAAGACTAATGATACAGTAGTTGAGGAGGCGCAAACACAAAGAAGACTAATGATACAGTACTCGGAAAGCCACAAACACAAAGAAGACTAATGATACAGTACTCGGAAAGCCACAAACACAAAGAAGACTAATGATACAGTACTCGGAAAGCCACAAACACAAAGAAGACTAATGATACAGTACTCGGAAAGCCACAAACACAAAGAAGACTAATGATACAGTACTCGGAAAGCCACAAACACAAAGAAGACTAATGATACAGTACTCGGAAATCCACAAACACAAAGAAGACTAATGATACAGTACTCGGAAAGCCACAAATACAAAGAAGACTAATGATACAGTACTCGGAAAGCCACAAACACAAAGAAGACTAATGATACAGTACTCGGAAAGCCACAAACACAAAGAAGACTAATGATACAGTACTCGGAAAGCCACAAACGCAAAGACAACTTATTGCAAGGATCATAACAAGACAAGCAGCATCATGTGGGGGCACGTTACGAGAAGAGCCGGGTTAGAACACGTTGTAACAACGGAAATATAGCAGGAAAGAGAAACAGGGGAAGGCAGAGAAAAAGGATTTTTGACAGTCTGAGAGAATGGCATAGCGATAATCAACAACATAGTTGGTAAACGACACACGCGGTAGAACAGGATGGATGTCAATGATCGTCAACGCTAACCGACAGGTGATGATGATGGTGATGATGATGATGATAGAACTCCAAAGTACATTGTTAACTGATATGTGTAGAGCGTTTGTAGAGAAAACTAACAAACATAATGGGAACAATGATCGGAAAGACAGTTTTAATATATATATATATATAATGCAGACATCAAGACAGAAGAAATGATAGTGATTACATCATAGGTCAAACAGGAAACGTTGCATGGGAATGTCAGCATTACAAATTCAATGAAAGAAAGCCAAATTGGCACCATAAACTCAAATGTAAGCCAAGTTACACAGATGCTGTTATTTTCGTATGTGTGTGTATGTGCGTATGTGAGTGTGCTAGTGTGTATGTGTGCGTGTCTATGTATTTATTAACCGCTGGTTATTGTTACATTATTTCAGTAGAGGTAATCCCAATGCAGACGCTACTGACGGGATGAAGTGTGAAACAAGCACGACCTTAATGTAGCAATAAAAAGTTAGTTTTTGACTTCTTCTGGTATGTGCAAGGAGAAGTCAGTAAATAGGTCCCAAGTGGGCATTTAGAAAACTAAATGAGATACAGAAGTGAAAACCTTTTATTATTACACTTACATTGCCCCTTATTTGTCAACATTATTTCTATAAACATTGGTACTTAACAAATCACTTAATCAGTGCATCAAAGCCTGCATCATATAAATCTTTGGTCTACGGTCTCAGCCATATTTTCGCTTCACATTCAACACCTTCGTTATTCACGAAATGTCTACAACTAAAGAGGAATAAAGAATTATGTTCCATGCTAAGCCGTGCAAACACCCTTTTGCAGTTGATACACTCTCTGTCGTTACTTGCCTGGCCGCTCGAATCATCTCCCCAATCCGGTGTACAGTTGCTTATGTTGTAATATGAATAGGACGACCAGGTTAGGTCTCATCAGCAAATTTTGAGCATCTTTGAGAAAATGTTACACCGCTTTAGGGTAAAAACCGGACGAGTTTTTTAATGAATTTATTTTGCAGAAAGGCCTCCCAAGCCAAGTCCCCCCCCCCCCACCCCCACCCTCCACCGTATTACCCCGTTACAAAACAACAGCACGCTAATCTTTGATTCCACACATAGTGAATAAGGACACCATTTTCTATCGGACTGCGCATGTGCATACAACACTTAGCGTCTGCTCCCTACAGTAATCACAATGCTGACTGCTGCTGCCACCAAGTGACACATTTAGAAACTACAAACTACATGTTTCTGTTAACCCATATCTGTTTGTGATCTTGTTACTGACTTACCACCAGTAGCGTGCCGTCAATGGACTAGTAGAACTAGTCTATTTCCTATACAGTTTAGTTTATTTACTATTTTAAGTAAATTGTGAAGTGTTATGGTTTTCGATTCTCAATATATATTGAGTGTTTAAAAGTAGTGACATTTGGAAAGGGGCTCGGATTTGGGAACTGTTCCCTCACAACAAAGCTTGCCAGAGACAAGTAGCAAAATGAATGTGAGTAGGTCAGGGGTGGGATGTAGCACGTGTTGCATGCTGTGTTCTCGATCCAGTTTCGTTTTAAATTATCAGTTTTAAATAAAAACAGAAAGTAATAAAGAAAAGTTGGCCAACTCCAGACATTTCTGTTAAAACAAAAATGACAATACACGATATTTCAAAACAGAGTATTATACTTCATCAAAATGATTAACTGCATGCAAACCAAGAAACGGACAGTATTCTTGCCTTGTGTGCTTAACTTAACGTCTTTCTCCTGGTTTAGAAGACTCTGTGAAGTCTGTATACAAATTGTTTCATTTCCATTTCCTTGCTCTAAAAGCTATGCGCATCCAATCTATTCTTAAAGGCATTAATTTTTCGTGACTCCACTACTTCCTGTAGCAATGCGTTCAAATCATTCACCACTCTCTGACTAAAACAATATTTCCCAATATCTAATCTGAACCTTTCTTTAATTAATCTGTAGATATGCCCTCTTGTTCTTGTATTAGTTCTTGTTCTTGCAGGTGTTTGTATTTTGTGCTGTTCAAAACAGATCAGGAAGTGTGCAATAGTAATTGCTTTAGTGATCTCAGTCATTTCTACAAAGCTAATATGAGCAATGAAAAGACTCAATTTCCACCAATCCGCAAGAACTGAAATAAAAACTTTCGGGAAAACTAGAACGGATTTTTGGAAAGAATTGTAGAATATATTTGTTTGTTTATTATATGTCTAAATGTTGTGCATCCGTTGAAGCATGGCTTACTGTAGTTAGGCCGTCAGGGAATATTCCTTTGATACGTCACGTTCCAACGCCGACTAAATAACAAAACTCATATTGTGCCAAGGTTTATAATCAATCCGTGCTCCACACAGAGAAAACAAATTCAGCCTACAAAACACAACAAATCACTGTTGAGTGTGATCCTTTTACTGAATCCTGCACTGAAACCAGCTGCTATTCCATCTTTGTTTTCCCTAACACGCTTTGATAGTTGCACTGATAGCTGACACATGAAAGTTCCGTTATTTAGTTAGCCTTAGAATGTAATATTTCAAAGTGATTCCTCGGTGAGTCTGAAGGCATATATCTACAGTAGGCTGTTACTGAAGTGAGCTAAACTGTTTAAACCGTAACTGGTAAAACTGCCATTAGTAAGCTACACATTGTACATTAAATGGAGATTATTCCTCTTTAGCCCAATAACGAAAAGGTGCCCTAAAACCTAGTCCGTTTTGCGAAATGTCATCGCTCGCTACTGCTTACAACTATGTGTATCTTTGAAGTCAGTGTGCCAACTCAATCATTCAGTGTGAACACCAATTTATAAACCCGACAGTAGCTTTAAACAAACGTATAAAAGAGTGAATGATTAGTACACACGGACAATTGAAAACGACGAACAACAAGTACCACCCATTCTTGAATATGACCAGACCTCTATCTTTGCAAAATCGGCAGACATCAGCATACAGAGAACATTCATAACAAGTTGCACGTGATATGAAAAATAGGACACAACAGAAATGAATGACATTCACAGATGTTGCCCACAAATCGTGTTTTACGACAGAAGGGAGGGTCACTAAACTGCCTAAGTCTGAAGGTTTTTGTGGCAGTTTCGCGACTTGAAGATAGGGCGTTCACAATGCCTTGTTGCCAATGCTCATACATATTCTATTGACGCTCTCACGGCAAGTGTCTGTGCTTCTCGGTGAGATGAGATTTATGCTCTAAAAACGGTTGACAAGCAATTTCTTGTTCCTTTCTCTCTTCTTCCTGTCCAATTCTTGTGTCATCACTTTCGTCACTTTCTTTTCGGGTTTATTCTTTCTCTGTTTCTTTATATTTCCTTTAAGTTTACTTTACCTATGTCAGCGTTTCCTCTTTTCTTCTATTCTTCTTATTCCATTTGTTCTACCTCTTCTTTCTTTTTTCATCCTGTTTGTTATTACTTTTTATTTCCTCTTCCTTCTATTTTCATTTCTTCATTTTCTTTCTTTTTTTCTTTATTCAATTGTATCTTACTTTTCTTTTTTCTCTTAATTCTTCATCTTCTTCCTTCTTTTTGCCTTGATCTTCTTTATTTTGTACTTCTTTTTCTTTTTAGTTTTCTTTTTTTTCGTTTTTTCCTTCCTTTTCTTCTTTATTTTGTTTGCCGACTTCTTTCTTATTTTCTTTCTTCTCTTTTATCTTCTTCCTTTTTTTTCCTTTTCTATGTTCTCTCTTTCTCTCACACACTTTTGTACAACCAGTCTTCTACTCATTTCTATATTCCATCTTCATTTCTTTATTTGTATAACGTCTTATTTCCCTGTTGTATACTCTATTTGACAGATATACTAAATCACACATCTCTCGCCCCTCGGTCTGGACAAGCTTCAGTACACCTCGCTGTAAATAGCTCCTTACATTTAGTGAAAGCAATGCAGTAAGAAAGGAAACTCGTCTCCCAATCTCGGAACAGCAGACAACTAGTGCAGTTTTAACTCATATCATTTCATCCCCGATGGCAGCGAATGTGTCAGTAGTACCTGTACATTAAAAAATGTATATGTCACAAGTTCTACGCTTTCTCTTCTTCTTCTTCTTCTTCTACCTCTTCTAGCCTGTTGTTCTCACAATAAATCCATTCATCTGGTTTCTACGTCGTTCGTTCTCAATCTCAACCAACCCCTGAAATAGGCTTTGCAAGTAGCAGGAGAATGTCCGGAGAACAGAATACGTTGTGTCGTAGTTTACTACTTCGTATTCGTCGCTGGTTTTCAAACGCTCGCTACCAAGCCCTGAAAAGGGCTTTGCAAGTAGCAGGAGAATGTCCGGAGAACAGAATACGTTGTGTCGTAGTTTACTACTTCGTATTCGTCGCTGGTTTTCAAACTCTAGCTACCAAGCCCTGAAAAGGGCTTTGCAAGTAGCAGGATCTTGTCAGGAGAACGGAAAGTGTTGTATCGTAGTTTACAGCTTGACTGCGATATGTGCACCTTTCGGTCCGACACATCCAATTTCAGCAGGCATTTCTTCGATCCCTTCCCCTTAGTCAGTCTGCTTTGTTGCGGCCTGCTATCCAGGATCTCGCTTGGGGGTGCCGAAGGATCTTGGCAGCGCTAGTTAGCTGACCCTGACGCTTGCCGTCAGCTTTGGGTCTCTGACCGCTACAGCTCATGCACTGCTCAGCATCTTCATCCCATCAGCCTTCCCATTCTCGTCGCCATTTTCCTTACTTCGTTTCCTCCCTCTTCATCTAACATCCATCTCCCCACATTCTCCTGTTATGGCCTCCCCATATGTGTGACATTTAACTTCATAATTTTTCAATCTCCCTATAGATACTATTTATGATGTAGTGCCCAAGTGTTACTGAGGGGGGCGGGGGGAGGAGTGGGGAACAAATGATAAGAATATTGTAACCTACCAAGCATGTCGTAAGAGGCGAATACGGTGGGTTTTGCATGCCGCTGTCTTAACTAATCCTGTATAAACGTTATGTCCTGAACACTTCTATACAGGTCAATATGACTTGGAGTGTATTAATGAACACTTCTATACAGGTCAACATGACTTGGGGTGTATTAATGAACACTTCTATACAGGTCAACATGTGATGACATGGAGAGTATTAATAAACACTTCTATACAGGTCAACATGTGATGACATGGAGAGTATTAATAAACACTTCTATACAGGTCAACATGTTATGACATGGAGAGTATTAATAAACACTTCTATACAAGTCAACATGTGATGACTTGGAGGATATTAATAAAGAATTGTGCTCTACATGGAACTAAAAAGATTTGACTCCCTCCCCATCACTTTTAAAAGTAACATCCTTAACTTATCGACTCAAAATGCATCAGAAAACATGCAAAATAAGCGGTAGGAAAACATCAACACTAGACAACACACAACATACTCACTAGGAAAAAGTATACAGGAGACAACAGAAGCACGTAGAAAATCTATAAACTCGAGACAACGAACAACATAAGAACTTAAAAAACATACACAAAACAACAGACAACATAAGCATTTGGAAAACATATACACAAGACAACATAAGCACGTGGAAAACGTATCCACAAAACAACAGACAACATAAGCATTTAGAAAACATATACACGAAACAACAGACAACATAAGCATTTAGAAAATATATACACAAGACAACATAAGCACGTGGAAAACTTATCCACCAAACAACAGACAATCTAAGCACTTAGAAAACAAATATGCAACACCAGACAACATAATCCCCTAGAAAACATATATCCAACACCAGACAACATAATACCTTAGAAAACATATTCACGAAACAACAGACAACTTGAGCACTCAGAAAACATATAAACCAAGCAACAGACAACATAAGCACTTAGAAGACATATACACCAAGCAACAGATAACATAAGCACTTAGAAAACATATACACCAAGCAAACATACAACATTGACACTTAGAAAACATATACACCAAGCAAACATACAACATTGACACTTAGAAAACATATACACCAAGCAACATACAACACTGACACTTAGAAAACATATACACCAAGCAACATACAACATAAACACTTAGAAAACATATACACCAAGCAACAGACAACATAAGCACTTAGAAAACATATACACCAAGCAAACATACAACACTGACACTTAGAAAACATATACACCAAGCAACATACAACATAAACACTTAGAAAACATATACACCAAGCAACATACAACATTGACACTTAGAAAACATATACACCAAGCAACATACAACATTGACACTTAGAAAACATATGCACCAAGCAACATACAACATTGACACTTAGAAAACATATACACCAAGCAACATACAACATTGACACTTAGAAAACATATACACCAAGCAACATACAAAATTGACACTTAGAAAACATATGCACCAAGCAACATAGAACATTGACACTTAGAAAACATATACACCAAGCAACATACAACATTGACACTTAGAAAACATATACACCAAGCAACATACAACATTGACACTTAGAAAACATATGCACCAGTCAATGTTGTTGTCTTTCCGGTTGCTATTGATATTTAAAAAAAATGTTTGATTTACTAACCTCAAACTTTACAATTGTTTCGTTTCATTTTTGATACACGGATTTGAAAAAAAGGACCTCTTTTTTTTTTAGGATCAAATTAATAATAAGATACAACAGCTACACTGTCTACCTATAACGTCTTTGAAACATAAGTTTTCTCCGCAAATCTCCATTTTCTATGTTATTTTCCTTTTTGTTGTAACCAGTCCAGATCCTCAAACCGCATCCACACTAGTATATCCTTTAAGGCTTCTGTTTCAATTAATTATTAATTCTGTCATCAATTCTCCAATTTATTATTTCCCTTGCAATCGATAATGTATGTATTCATGTTAGCAGAGATACGTACTTCATTTCTAGTTTGATTCCTTCCTTCAGACTTTTCCATTTAAATTCTAGCTCTCGTGAGTGAGTTTTTTCGTCTTCATATTTACTTACAGCTACATTTCCAATTCCACATGGAACGTATGGCTGCAGCGATCAAATTCTAACAGTTTCCGTTTTGAAAAGTCTTCTTGAGTTTTACACATGAGACTTCCCTTACATTGGCTTCATCTTAAAGCGATCTACCTAGGTTAGCTATTTTTCGCTTTCTCACTTCTCTTTCTTTGTGAGTTCCAGTCTAATGCTTCTCTGGTTATATTGTTGCTTGTCGTTTCTATCTTTCTGATTTTTCTCTCCTTAATCTACACGTGTATTTGTTATATGCTCATTTCTGCAAGGTTGCTTTTACGATCTCATCTTTCTCTTGTTATTCACTTTACAGCTACGGAATTATGACCCTATTTCTTCTCTCCAACATAAACCTCCATTCTTGAATTGACCGCTAAGCTAAATCAGACTGGCAGATAAACATTGAGTTTCCCATTTAGAAAAGAATGTATACCACTAGACAGTCATTTTTACGAAAATAGTCACTAGTCCACACTAGAATTGGTAATTACGACAAAAACGTTCATTAGTCCACTGCAAGACATGGTAATTTAAAACGAAAATGTCCGTCCGTCCACCACTAGACTTAGTCGTTTAGGTGAGAATATCCACCAGTTCACACTTAGTCATTTACAAGATAATGTCCATAAGTCCACCACTAGACTTACTCGTTTAGATGAGAATGTGTCCACCAGTTAACATTTAGTCATTTACAAGATAAAGTCCATAAGTCTACCACTAGATTTAGTCGTATAGATAAGAATGTCCACCAGTTCAAATTAGTCATTTACAAGATAATGTCCATAAGTCCGCCACTAGACTTACTCGTTTAGATGAGAATGTCCACCAGTTCACACTTAGTCATTTACAAGATAATGTCTATCAGTCCACCACTAGACAGTCTTTTCCCTGAGAATGACCATCAGTCCATGACTAGAATTAGTTAATTATAAGAGAGAATGTCTACCAGTCCACTAGATCTAATCACTGACAAGAGAATGGCCACCAGGCCACCGCACGACTTAGTCTATTCCGGGTGCAGAGAAAGACGGGGGATCCTATACTAGGGGAAAGTAAAAGGTTTGTGGCAATACTCGAGGTCATTGTGGGCCACTCCCGCGAAACGGCGACACACCAGCACCTCATCAATTTGGCGTGGCCGATACGCGAGCTCTGTCGTCCTTATACATAATTGAAGAGGAACCTGAGGCTGGCCTTCTCTGTCTTCTCGTCACGTGATAGAGAATGCAGGCCACGCGAAGGAGGGGAGGATTTAAGAAAGAAGGAATGAAAGGGAGCTGAGGAATGGGATTTACGTACTTGGCAATTTTTGAATTGGGGGTGGTAGGACGAGATCGAAAGATCAAGTTAAAGGTGACGTGAAAGATTGAGATGAGAACCGTTGTATTGTATTCTTGTCAGTCTAGTCTTCCCCACTCGTGTTTATAGGGTTTGGAAATGATATGATATGATATGATGGACTATGTACTAGCTTGTACTATCCCGGAAGAGAGGTAGTCTAGTGTGACTGTGTCTCAGGATCGTCACGTCCTGCCAGAAGCGTAGCATATGCATGTGAGTGAAGTATCTTTTTGCTCCTTTTATTTTCTCGGCTCATCTGCAGTGATGGCACGCCTAGCATTCCCCGCCACCTGGGACGTTGTCATAATAGTGCAGAGGTGCAATGTCCGCTGGACTGCATCTCTTCTGCGTCCATTGGGATGACTGATAGCAGGCAGAGGTAAAGAGCGAGGCAGGAGTGCATTTGGCCAGGTGCATTTCTGCGGCTCGACCGGGCCGGGCTGAGACGCGAGCCCCAAGTCTCAACCATATCGTGGCCTCCTATAACAGCGGTGCTGAGATTTAGGGCGGGATTCTGGCTTAGAGGCGTTCGGCCGTAGTCCCTCAGGTGGTAGCTTCGCACCATTGCTTATCAGCCAAGCACGTGGACCAAATGTCAGCGACTTGCGATTCCTCTCGAAGGAGTGCATTTAACCAGGGGACAAGCCTGGTAATGGCACGGAGATGTTGTTCGCCTGGTGTGCGGACATATCTCATGATCAAGGCTTGCGTCTCCACAGTTCGCAGTGAGGTGGCTGATCTACTGCTTACGACACCCCGACCGAAAACTAAGTTTTCTACTAGTGGCTTCACACCTCATCGCCGTATGGGGTGAATATCGGACAGTTTCCCGCCCGCTTTGATCGGCGGACGGCAGAGACCTCTTTCTGCGGCTCGACCGGGGCGGGCTGGGACACGAGCCTCAGGTCCCAACCCTATCGTAGCCTCCCATCGCAGTGGTGCTGAGATTGAGGGCGGGATTCCGGCTTAGAGGCGTTCGACCGTAATCCCTGCTATGGTAGCCTCGCGCCGTTGGCTTATCAACCTAGCACGTGGATCAAATCTCTACGATTTGCGATTCCTCTCAAGTTGAGCAGGACTACCGTAGCAACGCCCTGTCATTAGTAGGGTAAAACTGACCTGTCTTCCGTTGGTCTAATACCAGCACACGTTCCCTATTAGACCCAACGAGGGTGCTCTCAATCTGTCAGTCATTTTACAGTGTTGGCGTTTTGAGTCAAATTAAGCCGCAGGCTCCACTCCTGGTGGTGCCCTTTCATCAATTCCTTTATCGAACACTGGATGCGAGACAGTCAAGCCACCGAGAGCATAGCCCCAGACTTTCGAGGGTCTAATTCCAGCATCCGTTCCATATTGGACCCAACGAAAGTGCTCTCGGCCTGTGAATCATTTCAGTGTTGAGTTAAATTAAGCCGCAGGCTCCATTCCTGGTGGTACCCTTCTGTCAATTCCTTTAAGTTTCAGCTTTGCAACCATACTTCCCCCGGAACCCAAACACTTTGGTTTCCCGGAAGCTGCCCGCAGAGTCATCGAAGCAACTCCTGCGGATCGCTAGTCGGCATCGTTTATGGTCAGAACTACAACGGTATCTGATCGTCTTCGCGCCTCTGACTTTCGTTCTTGATTAATGAAAACATTCTTGACAAATGCTTTCGCAGTAGCTCGTCTTGCGGTGATCCAAGAATTTCACCGCTAACGCTGCAATACGAGTGCACCCGTATGTCCTTGTTAATCATTACCTCCAGTTCCGAAAACCAATAAAATAGAACCGAGGTCCTATTCCATTATTCCATGCACCATTATTCAGACAGCTGAGGCCTGCGTTGAACACTCTAATTTTTTCAAAGTAAACGCGCCGGTCACCCAGGACGCTCAGCGAAGAGCACCCACGGGAGCGAGCCGGCAGACGGTAGGGCAGGAGACAACGGGCAGTGAACCGGCGCGAGCCGGACCGCCCGCCTGTGCCTGAGATCCAACTACGAGCTTTTTAGCTGCAACAACTTTAATATACGCTATTACAGCTGGAATTACCGCGGCTGCTGAAAAAACCAGACTTGCCCTCCAATAGATCCTCGTTAAAGGGTTTAAAGTGTACTCATTCCAATTATGGGGCCTCGAAAGAGTCCCGTATTGTTATTTTTCGTCACTACCTCCCCGTGCCGGGAGTGGGTAAGTTGCGCGCCTGCTGCCTTCCTTGGATGTGGAAGCCGTTTCTTATGCTCCCTCTCCGGAATCGAACCCTGATTCCCCGTTACCCGTTACAAACATGGTAGGCATGTCACGTACCATCGACATTTGATAGGGCAGACATTTGAAAGATGCGTCGCCAGCACATGGGGCCATGCGATCAGCACAAAGTTATCCAGAGTCACCAGTTGGGACGCCGCAACCTCACGAGGGGAAACGACGATTGGTTTTTAACTAATAAAAGCGCTCTTTCCGCGAGGGTCGGAGCTTGGTAAGCATGTATTAGCTCTAGAATTGCCACAGTTATCCAAGTAGGATCGTGTCATCTAAGGAACATACACTGATTTAATGAGCCATTCGCGGTTTCACCGTGAGACAGTGTGAACTTAGACATGCATGGCTTAATCTTTGAGACAATCATATGACTACTGGCAGGATCAACCAGATATCTGTCGGAGACGTACGAACCACACATACCGGTCGGCGGAGGACGGATGTGTAAAAAGACTCACTAGGACGGCTGCAGGGATCGACTGACGGACGGACGGTTGTTCCGTCCCTCACTCCGTCGACCTAGGACCGCCTGACAGGGGCCCGTACACACACCAGACGACCGACCGACTCGGTTCACTCGGGGAGGGATGGCAGCGCTCTGTGCAGAACGGATCCCAACGGCCCAGGCGATGAATTTCGGTTTTTTGCCTGCCGGCCTGCCCTTTTTCCGAGGGTTGGTCGGGCGAGGACATGGCCTTTAGGCAGGATTCCTGCTTTCCATTTCCCGGTCACAGGTTCTTTGCGAAGGTCTGACCAACAGCGAGACGAACTGTCGAGGTCTGCTACAAGCCTTCGAAAAAGCACCACTGACTGTCAAAGTACCTCGATACGGGCCACAGTAACGCACCGATGCCAGCGGTACGACACCACACATTTCGTCTCGCTACATGGCCGGGGAGAGGCGGGCGAGCGTTTTCGGCAAGCCCGCGCTATCGCTCCGTCTGGCGGAACTGAGATCGCTGTACGAATACTGGATGAGAGTCAATCGCGGCGGCGAGAGACCTACCCCAAATGCACCCGTTTCGAATCACGCTTGTGTCCAGTTTAGCAGATATGGGTTTTTCGCTCCTCCACACACGGAAAGTAATGGCAACATACCGAACGGCACACTTGCCAAAACACTTAAAACAGTCAAATAGGTTGGCGGTTGTAAGAAGCCACGTTCTGCAAAGGACATGATACTTACTTTACTTTTTAAAAAGAATATAAAGACAGGAAAATGGGGGTATATAAATGGTGGTTTATAATATGACACACACAGAAGCATGTCACTGCTAAGCCATATAGGAAGTGTATTTACTAAAACACCTCATCAGAGAATTTAAGCTCAATTTGGATTACGAACTGATATTGTTTGTGCGTATGCTAGATTCTCCTTACGATTTTTAAGTGTAAGAAAATTAGACTAGTAACTAGCATTAAAACAGCATATGTAGGTCAGAACAGCTGTCTCGTTGAGACTGAATTTAGATTAAGCTCTGGATATTGTTTTGATACTATGTGGTGCACAACTAAGTGAACTTGTGTCGGAACTGACAATATAATCTTGTAAAAGACAACACCACATTAGCCATTTAAATGTGGATCATATATTGGTTTTGAATCAGGCTACCTGCAATGACATCAACTGCAGATTTTGTTAAATTATCTAACAGGAGACGTAAATAACATACGAATACGCAGTACGATGGCTGCTACTTTACATCCTCAATGACCCATGTTGATGTATCAGGATTCGAAGATGATGTTGTTGTTGTTGTTGTGAATGATCACAATGAGTGGGTTCACTTTTTTGTGCGTCCTGAAAAAGACCTAAGTGAGGGTCTGTTGTAGCCTTCCTCACATCCCGAGCGTGCTGTTGAAGGTAGACCGGAGTTCCCCAGCCGGTTGTGCTATGCTTGGCTTCATCTCCGTGTCGCTCACTATTACTGGAATCAAGACGATTTATCACCTTGTTGGCCAGGCTGCCAAGAAAACAGTCCATTTCCAAGGAGCCAGAGGGTATTACTGTGAAGTCGAGGTGAGGCCTTGGTCAATATATTTTGCCTGACATTGACTAACATGTTTGACCAGTACATTTTTGTCTGACCAGACTTTAGTCTCCCTTCCCAAGACGCTCATGCAATACTCCCAAAACCAAACAGATCATAAGATACAGAGCTGACAGACAAGACAAAACGAAGATATATAAGAAAGAGAACAGCTGTAAATGAAGGAATGCCAAATAATAGAAGATCAGTGAAATGATGACAACACGAATTTCATAATACGGAGATAAAAATAACGAGAAGGATCGTGTACATTTTTTCAGGAACAAATACATTTTGAATAAAGAAACATAACTTATCTAATGGGAAGCAGTCAAACGTAAAGCAAAAGTCGATAAAACCATAAATTAATATGAGTCGCAGATGCTTACGTTACGATTAAATGGTCGTACTATCGATGCCTATCCCGGTGAATGGATACATTTATCTATTGATGAACCTGCGTTTAAAGCCACCATCAAAGCAGGCTATGACGTTTATATACATTACCCGGACGGATCCTCCGATGAACTGCCTTATGCTTGCGGGGAGATGTTTGGTCCAAATATGAAGCTGAGAGCACTGTACTTGAAGCCGCTTTGTACCATCTGAGGATAGTTTTTTTTATGCCTTTCCTTCAAATACCTAAAAGACTGTTATTTTCACAGATTCAGTGGCAGCTCTTCAAGTATTAGAAGTTGCTGGTCATTGTAGACCTGACCTTATCCAAATATCTCTAGACATTGATCACATTATCACTTCCAGTGCTGTCAAAATAGTTCTCAAGTGGATCCATGGACACTCAAGTACACCTGGCAATGACATGGCAGACCGACTAGCAATGAAGGGATCAAAACAAAAACAGTCACACAGCAACAACTTTACAAACAGCCCATAAGATCAGCAAACAAAGAAACTTGGCTGAACAGATGGACCATAGGAAACACAGGAAGAGAGGTCTACAGACACATGGCTAGCCCCAGTCCAAATGACAGTGTAAATCAACTCACAAGGAAGTATCAGATCGCAATTTTCCGGCTGAGAACCCATCCTATCCCACTAAACAAACACCTGAACAGAATATAACCACAACATACTCCTGAGTGCCAGCTATGTACACGCACATATGAAACCGTTGCTCATCATCTCTTTGAGTGCTCAGCGCTAAATGATTTTAGGAAAATACTTCTTAATACGTCGCTAGATCACTTTGTACGGCACTAGACAACAGCTGATAAACATGTGCAAATACCATTACATGGCATTGGGCCGAAGGCGAAAGCCCGGATGCAGCTGGATCCGTAACAACAACAATAAACAACATGTCTCATCAAATGTGATGCAGTCAAACGTAAAGCAAAAGTCGATAAAACAATACATTAATATGAGTTACAGATGCGTAAAGTAACATTCGTTACGACCAAATGGTCTTTGTCATAGATATATGACAACCAAAATGAAAATAAATAATATCAAAGGTTTAGATTGAAATGGGTAAAGATGTAAACATTTTTGTCTTTCACCGGCTTCGATTTTCGTCGCTCCTCTATTTCATCGGTTTTTAATTTTAACCAAGATTCAAAATGGTGTCCCCTACGTCGTTTTTCCGTCACATTTCGTCATCACCTCGCGTCAGCTTATTCCCTTATTCTCTTTCTTTGAATAAAACGTCCGGACCGAAGACACAGGACAGGGAATCAGCTGACATTCGACGAATCATAGCTAACTGTTTGCATTGGGACAGAGAACCACATCTGACAAAGACTTTGTTCCGCCTCCCAGTGGTGGCCCTGAAAACAGGCTGCACTAGTGTAGTCTGGCTAAGAGGGAAACAATCAAAGAGGGGAGGTAAACTCAGCTCTAACCAAAGCTGTGCTGAAATCGAATGTGTCGAGGCTGAAAGCCGCAGATACAACGTTAGACAACGTCACAATCATTCTTATCAGGACGAATGCCGAAGAAGAAGAAGAAGAAGAAGAAGAAGAAGAAGAAGAACAACAACAACAACAACGACAACAGCAACAACACCAACAAGAAAGGAGGAATACGAAAAAAAGAACAGAAAGAATAAGAAGAAAAACAAAAACAAAAAAAAGAGGACGAAAAGAAAAAGAACAATAATTGAGGTCATTGTGTTTATTGTATTTTTAAATTGTCATTTTTAAACCCCCTTATTTATGTGATTGAACATATTTATACTACTTATATTTATGATGGAAACATCGAAACAAATCATACTATGTGATTTATGTTATTATACTGTAAACAGGACATAGTTGTTTTTTTTTAAATTTTATGTGTTTGCCTCACTAGTTTCTACTGGCGGAGGCGCGCGTAGTTGTGTTTGTAATGACAGTATAATTATAGTGCTCACATCTCATTATAAAACATGTATGCTGGATTCATTCTATACTTTCTAGTGCGATTGGGCGTATTACGACATATTTATATGTGAAATATATTTATAATGGATGCGGAGTGTAGTTGTACGGTTAACCCTTTACAGTCCAGCGTTCGGTTAACCCTTTACAGTCCAATGTTCGGTTAACCCTTTATAGTTCAACGTTATCTACAAGATGTTAGTCTTGTCCAAGAAAAGAACCGTAATTTTATGTTTTTCACGGTAAACAACAACAATAAAACTGGAATTAAAACTAAAAGTTTGATTTTTTAATTTAATAATACAGCTAAATAACACAATATGTTTGTTATTCGACATGTGCTTTAGCTTGGCTTGGCTTTGTTCGTTCTCAATCTCCCGCTACCAAACCCTGAAAAGGCTTAAGTAGCAGAATGTAATCCGGAGAACGGAATGCGTTGTGTCGTAGTTTACAGGTTGACTGCGATATTTGCACCTTTCGGTCCAACACATTCGACTTCAGCAAGCATTTTTGAGTACCGGGTTAGCATTCCCTCAGACAATGACATGTTTCAGATCAATTTGACTGTAAGTGGTGCTACTCTAGTTGACTGGAAGGAGCAATATGGATAGTAAAGGGCTAAAAGAACATATAATGTTCTAAATTTGAACAGGAGGCATTGCCACAGCTCAGCCTTTACCACACAACTGGTAGACGGAACATTAGACGGAAATTAGATGATACAATTGCGTAGTGGGAAAGGGTGGATGCCTTTCACATGAGCAACCAGCGACGCACCCTCGGTATCCGGTTATTCGATCTCGTCCGTAATCTGGAGGTCTCTGCAAAGACACGTCTTCCCTTCATCTCGGACACCCTGGTCCGCTATCTGTCTGTGTTTGGTCACGTGGCTCAGCTGGACCAAGACGTTCCGTCTCACCAGATCTTGTCCAAGTTGGCTAAGTGTAACAACGGTCTCCCACCGGCCGGCTGGTGGTGGTTTTGTTTCCGCTTTACATGGATCCGACAGATAGCAGTCTCTCTTGGGCAGTTGTACATGGTAGTGGTCGATGGACGCAACGGGCCCTAGATGTGTAGGCGAAGATTATTATTAATAAATCGTGGATCCCAATTTGGACAACATTTCTTAAGCAAGCCAAATATCATCTTACAGAGACCGTCCCTGGGGAATAAAGAAGACATCAATAAAGCAAAAATCCTACCTAATGCTTTTTGCAGCACCAAGCACAGCCAACTGCAGTCAGCACTTCCTTTAGCCCTTCAGATTCAGAACGGGATCAAAAAGATGAGCACCGTATGAGCTGCAGTGGTCAGCGACCCACATCGGACTGCTAGCGTCAGGACCTGCGAACCAGAGCTACCAAGTCCCGTCTACCCCTCCACGCGGTGATCCCGGATAACAGGCTGCAAGAAAAGGCCAAGGAGAGGCCATCTAAGAGGGAAGGCTAACCCGGTACTCACTAAATGGCTGCGGAAGTCGGATGTGTCAGACTGAAATGTGCAAATATCGCAGTAAAGCTGTAAACTACCCCACAATGCATTCCATTCTCTGAACTACATTATGCTACTTAAAGCCCTTTTAAGACTTGGTAGCGGGAGATAGAGAGCGAACAAAGCCAAGCCAATGAAAGATTCAGTGCCGTCTACATTAGCTCACACCCCTATCAAATCTTCTTCAAAGTCCCCCTCTCCCTAAAGAATTAGACTCGGATCAATCAGTTGTGAAAATGAGGCTACTCTGGGTCTGGTTTTCTATCAAAACTCGACATACTGTATTTATGAATCGTCTACTTACTCAAGAATAATATCGAGAAAAGATTTGATTTAATTAAAACATTAGTTTTAATTTATTTCGGTATTTAAATATTTTCTTTTGTTTACTTCTGTTGATTTAGGTGTTGCACTCATTTATATGACATGGTATAACATCGGCCAAGGTTAGGTTGTTTTTTTTTAAGAGCATCATAGATGGCGTCTAACCGGCTGCGGGTCTACTTTGCTCTAGTGTTTGAGTTTATTAAGATTAACATCGGTTAAACCACCCTTCGCGGCACTTGTCCCAACGCAGCGAAGTAATAAGATGCTCCAGCCTATCCAGGAATTCCTCCTCTCACCTCAGATCTTGGAACCCCACATAGGCATCCGTCCAAGTACAGCTCGACTGTGACTAAGACTCATTTATAAGTATTATAATAGTTAGTTATTTACGTATGTGAGCGAATTTAATGTATTTAGGAGCTAAAGGTTTTGCTTCAACTTTAGTCGATTTTCGACGTCCGTCATTACTCTAGTCCCATGATCATTAGAACTGCGTATGTACTTTAAATTGCAAAACACTGGTTTGTACGTTCTTAACCTTTGACGAAGGGAATTGAAAGATCAAAGAGTCGGCAAACAGGGAAGTAATAATAAGAAAACAAGTTAATGAATGGAAACAGAAGACAGTTGACCGAGAAGCAAGTAGGAGCTAATTGTGTTCACGTGAGAATGGATATGACGATAGACAGAAAAAGGAGACATAGATGGCATACATAAGAGACAGAAGACAAAGCAAATAGAAGAACAAAATAGATGAATTAAACGAAACAGAAAAAGGTGACTAGGGGAAATGGGAGGATGTTAATTAGTATGGGATATGGAGGGACGAAGAAGAGAGACAGAAAGGGGAACGACGGGAAAACCCGGATTGTGTTGCCTTTAATTAATAGTTTAGGGGCAGACTAAAACACTCATGGGGAGTCAGGACAAGCCTAATAATGGCGGGAAAAGACACAGGTTGAGCTGGAAATGATGCGAATGACACGAAGACTTGGCAAGAGTATTTCTTCAGCACCTATGCTCCGCAGGGAGTTGAATTTCTCTGATGTATTGACTGATTGACTGATTGATTGATTTACTAGAACAAAAGTTGGGATTGTTGTGCTTGTGTCAAAGAGTTGGAGGGAATAGCATTGTTTGTTGGTGGGTAATCTATGATTGATTGGATCGATTGTTGGGACGATTGTTTAGTGGGTGGACGTGTGTATGGTTGGTTGGCTTGATTGATGAGTGATTGGACGGGTGTATGGTAGGTTGGTTGGTTAGATTGTTGGGTCGATTGTTTGGTGGGTCGATGGTTTGTTGGTTGGGCAGATCTATATCGGGCCGAATTATAAGGCATAGCTACGTCGACACATGTACCTTATGAGATCAATCAGAAATGCAATCGATAATTGATTTTTGTGACGTCTATCCAGATGGACAAAACTATTACTGCATACCTGTACTCTGCTATCAGACTTAATGGCGGACAGAAAATCGTGGCAATCACATACGATGAATTTTTGTCGAATATATGTTGAATTAAAAATTTACAGCCGAAGTCAGTAAATATGCCACATAAGGTTATTAAAACAATCAAATGAGTTACAAACTTGAAAACCATCTATATTACACTTGCATTGTTCCTTATTTCTCAACATAACTTCTATCATTGTTGATCAATTTAACGATCGCTCTGTCAGTGCAACAAAACCTGCAACATAGAAGTATTTGGTCGGCTGTCTCAGTCATATTTACACTTCACGTTCAACAAATTGCTGAGAAACGTATACCGTCAAGGTGAGATTATGTATTATCATTGGCTCTTTCCGTCTTGTCAGACGATAGTAATTGTGCTTTGAAAAAAATGTGTGTTACTACAGTCCATGACGGGAATGAATGTGACTCGTAACACTAATCTAAGCAGAGAAGCGTCTTCCACAGTGTGTGCACATGCGGCATCGCATGGTGGGGCGTGTCGTATCAAACGCTGAGTCTCCAGCCTATCAGCAATCAGTATCTCATTTGCCTGTATTCTATGCTTAATCCTGCCTCTCCACGTAACACGATCTATAGCGTCCTGTTCCCATGATTCCAAATTGATGCCTACATCATTCATATATCACTTGCATACATCCGTGTAATTATGTACTTATGTATTATGATGCAGGTTAAATCATGCGTACATTATCTTTCAGTTCCTACTCTGTCCATCGTTACTCACCTGTCAGTAATCATCTTTCCTCACCTGCAGCACATATGCTACTCTGTCCATCGTAACTCACCTGTCAGTAATCATCTCCCCCACCTGCAGCACATATGCTACTGTTGTAATCTAACAGAACAGCCAGGTCAAACTTCATCAGCAATTTTTGATCGTCTTTGAAAAAATGTACCGACTTTGTTACACACCGCTTCATGCATCAACGACTTCTCACAGGAAACATTTCTTTATAAATATAAATTGTGAAAAGGTCTCCCCCTCCCACCCCCCACCCCCCCCCCCCCACATGTTGCTCTTGTATCTTTTATTATACACTGTTTGAGAACGGACGTCATTTTGCAATTGTTCTGCGCATGTGCATGCGATATCTAGCTTATTCAACCTACAGTAATTACACATCCGGTTGTCACGTAATGCCACCTATATAAACTACATCTTTCAGCTATCCCATAGCAGTGTGTGACCTACTTACTGACTCCCTCGTATTACGAGCGCATCAATTATAACTAGATGTCCCCACAGAATGCACATACCATATCAAACCTAGCTTCTGGTCTTCTGGCGGAACTATTTCTGCTAATAAAATAATGAGCTAGGCCTGAGTCGGTGATGCCCTGAAGTCGAAATGTTCTTTGTAGATAAAGTCCGAAAACTATAAGGGGTAATTCATCTAGGAGAATGAAAACTTACTTCAAAACATCTACTGCCTTACAGTAAGTCTGGTGACAGCCAAATGTTTAGAGGAACTAACCGGAAAAAAAAATTATTGTGGGGTGTGTAACGGACCCAAAGCGAATGTAATGGGCAGAAAACGAATATAACGGGCCGATGTGAATATAACAGGTGGATGGCAAATAGTCAGGGCCCAATGCAGATATAACGGGCCGATGTGAATATAAAACGTGGATGGCAAATAGTCAGGGCCCAATGCAGATATAACGGGGCGATAGTAGATTTAACAGACCGAAAGTTTATATAAAGTGCCGAACACGGATATAAAGGGCCGAAAGTGACGATAAAGGGCCGAAATCGGATACAGAAGGCAGAAAACAGATATAAAGGGTCGAGAGACGAAAGTGGAAATAAAGAGTCGAGGGCCGACAGTGGATATAAATAGTCGATGGCCAAAAGGCGATATAACGGGTCAAGGGCCGAAAGTGGATATAAAGAGTCGAGGGCCGAAAGTGGATATAAAGGGTCGAGGGCGGAAAGTTGATATAAAGGACAGAAAGCAGATGTAATGGACCAATAGCGGATGTCACGTATCGAAAGTAGATTTGTTCGGCCGGAAGTGGATGTGACTTGTCCAACGCAGACGTAACAGGCCAAAATGCGTAGGTACTTCATTGATGCTGTAAAATACTGTTTAGAATATGTTATTAGTTGCCCACCGCATGTAATGATGGTAACATCAACAGACGGTTTTGTCTTGACGATGTTCTTAGTTCTTAGTGGACCTGTACTTCTATAGGGGCGAATGTCCCTGTCCAGTTCCCTGCTCTGGTATCATCTGAATGTAGCCGGGTGGAGGATTTCCTGCTTAGCGGGCTAGGCTCGAGCAGCTTATTACTCCGTTGCGCTGGGACAAGTGCCGAGGAGGGTGGTTAACCGATGTGCGAATCCATCTTAATAGACTTAAACACTAGAGCAAAGTAGACTCGCAGCCTGTTAGGCGCCATCTATGCTGCTCTAAACAAACCACCTAACCTTGGCCAGTGTAATGGCATGTCACACAGCTCGTCGCCTCATACCACATACTTATTGTGGGGCAGTGGTGCCATTCTTGCCTTTGTCACACACAAGGACCCCGGAGGACCACTCGGTGATGTAACTTGCGCTACATTTGGATTATAGTGAGGAAGTAACTGCGCTTGTCAACGACCTCACTCTCCGGTCCCGAGCTAGCTTGGACCAGTGGCAAGACATAAGTAAAGACGACTGAAGGCAACTCAGGATGCAGGCACTCTAGCCCCTCCTCATGTGTGACCAGGGGTCACTTTAAAACGTGTGGTATTGGACAGTCCATCCTTTCTGTTCATTGTTTTGGGAAACGAGGTCCTAACCCCCCCCCCCCCCCCCCGACCACCCCCCAGAAGACTGCAGAGTCTATAGACAACCTGTATTACATTCCAGTCGGGTAATTTCGCCACAAAGTGACCAGGCGGACGAGTGGGTTGTTCATAGAATATGAATATGTTATGCTTTAAAGAAAATAGTAAAGAAGAAGAGGAAAATATAAGAGGACAGTCCATTCCGGCAGCGTCTAATAATTATGCCGATATAGTAATATGTTCTCACTATTGGTTTTGATTTTTCAGATCAGACACAAATGCAGAGCAAACACACAAAAACTGTTATCAGAGATAAACTATTTATGGACAAGGCGATACCAAATTAAGCTATTCTTTCTGGTAGTCGGTCACTACAGACAGTTATATTATCTGTTTAACTAATTTAAACAGGACATATAGACAAGTTCCGCTGTGTCGAAGACAAACTGTGAACTTGTTTGTCAAGTCGACAGGCTCTAAGAAAGTAGCAGATGGATAGAACAATCCATCCAAACTCGATAGATGGATAAAGTGTATGGCGACGACAGAAGCACAAGACAGATAGCAAAATTTACGAGGGCATTTTTGGATACGAATGACAGAAAAGAAAAAGAGGTCGCTCTTATAAAGAATGGGAAGTGGGAGTAAGGGGAAAGAGAGAGCGAGAACCAGCACCAGACAGGCAAGACAAAACATAGACAGCTAGATATATTGATAAGAGAAAGACAGACCTGTTTTCTTGTATTGTAGTCCTGCATTTTAAAATCTCCAACTTAACATTAATTCTCAAATGAATTCAGATATCCTATATACAATGCATGTACCTTCTTACTGTAAAGTAGATTGTGTCTATTAACTGAACTTAACGTCTTTTTACTGGTTTAGAAGACTGCAGAGACTGTATACAACTAGTTTTTTGTGGGGTAATTAACCAATGTGTGAGGCAATCTTAATAGACTCAAACCAAGAGCAAAGTAGACTCGCAGTCTCTTAGGCACCATTTATGCTGCTCTTAACAAATCACATAATCATGGCCGGTATTATGTCATGTCACACAGCGAACCGCCTCTTACGACATGCTCTCTGCGGGGACAGTGGTGCTATTCTTGTCTTTGTCATACACAAAGACATTGGCGGACCACTCGGGCTCTTTGACCTCCAAAAACGACACCACCTGTAAACATAACTACCAGCGGGGTAGCAGCCATACCAAAAGAGACGTACGCTTCTGCCTTATAAGCAGACTGGGTACAGCCATGGGTTAAGTAAAGCGTCGTGACAGAAACGTATATAGAAATGACCTGCAATGCACTAACGATGTAATGAAATAGTGCAACATAATTTCGCTTGATCAAGGAAACGCGTACGAATTCGATTTTTCTCAGAAATTGACTGAAACATTATAGTGCCGGACGAGACATATTCTGCTGTTCAGATGGCTCATATAAATATTTTTTCACATCATAACCTGGCCACATTTCATTTTCCTCTCTTTCTTTTGTGACATTGGGTGGCCTAGGGTTTGTGAGCTGCATTTCAACCCCAATGTACCATGTTCGAATAACGTCGTGCTCAAATTCACCGACTGGGAATGTTGTTAATTTTTTGTTCATAGTTCTTATTTCAGTCGATCCAGCTGTAAATGGGTACCTCTCGAAGTCAGAGGAAAATATCAGAGCCGACGTGGGTGCTAAGGAGTTCGCGCTGTGCTATCGACACTTTCAGCAATGACAGGGACTAAGCACCTGCGTGGCACCCAGGTGTTATGAAAGAGACTAAGATCATATGGGGCGCTCAATGTCATGAAAGAGTCTATGATCATATGAGGCGCTCAATGTCATGAAAGAGACTAAGATCATATGGGGCGCTCAATGTCATGAAAGAGACTAAGATCATATGGGGCGCTCAATGTCATGAAAGATACTAAGATCATATGGGGCGCTCAATGTCATGAACGAGACTAAGATCATACGGGGCGCTCAATGTCATAAAAGAGACTAAGATCATATGGGGCGCTCAATGTCATGAAAGAGACTAAGCAACAAGGCATAATATAAGGTACTGAGCACATATGGGGTCGCCCAGATGTAATGAAAGGTACTCAGCAGGCGCCCAGGTATAATGAAAGGGACTGAGCACATATGGGGTCAACCAGGTGTAAGGAAAGGTACACAGCACATATAGAGTCAACCAGGTGTAAGGAAAGTTACTCAGCAGGCGCCCAAGTATAATGAAAGGGACTGAGCACATATGGGGTCAACCAGGTGTAAGGAAAGGTACACAGCACATATGGAGTCAACCAGGTTTAAGGAAAGGTACTCAGCAGGCGCCCAGGTATAATGAAAGGGACTGAGCACATATGGGGTCAACCAGGTGTAAGGAAAGGTACACATCATATATGGGGTCAACCAGGTGTAAGGAAAGGTACTAAGCACATATGGGGTTAACCAGGTGTAAGGAAAGGTACTAAGCACTCGTGGAGTCGCCCAGGTGTAATGAAAGGGATTAAGCACCTGTCGGGGCGCTCGGGTGTAATGAAGTCTGTTCTATCATCTATTTCACATCTCAACTTTTGTTTTCATGGCGTCATCGAATTTTGTGAAAAAGACTAAATGTCAATATTGAGCAGAGCATCAAGTGCATATGAGCTTTTTCCCCGTTTTATATCTTCAAACAATAATTTGTCATACATGGTTAGCGAATCGGGTTGCCTCATACTTACCCTTGGAAGATTCTTAATATGGATGTCATCGCTTGATGTGACTAGACGAACAGCCTAGAGGTCCTCAGCATGAGCTGAATAGTTTCACTGCCACTTTCCTAGCGTGTCGTGAAAGGAAACTAACGAGAGTTGTGGATGTGCAACCTCATCATGTAAAAACCAATATTTCGAAAGGACCAGTGCATTTGCCTGTATACAGGGTTCCTTTAAATAACCTAGTGTAAGGGACCAAAATACAGTGTTTGGTTGGTTGGTTGGTTGCTAATGCCCACAGTGGGTTAGTAACCCTTTTGTGTGCCCTGAAAAGGACGGAGCTTGGGGCAGATTGCTAAGCTTTCCTGACATCCCGAGAGTGCTGATGAAGTAGACCGGGGTCCTACAGGCGATTGTGCAATGTTTGACTTCATCTGCGTGCCACTCACTACTACGGGGATCACGTCAAACCTCACCTTGTTAGCCAGACTATTGTGTTCAATCACAGCCTGTTTCCAGGACGACCAACGCGGAGGTCAGGTGAGGGTCTTAGCCAGTATATTTCTACTGATCCTGGTCTGATCAGTGTGTTTTGCTGACCAGACGTTAGCCTCATCTTCTCAAATACAGTGTTTGACCAACGTTTCAACATTTGGAGCAGAAAGGCGTGAACAGATATTAAAAAAAATTATGTTGACAACTGCTCCACACAATCAATGTAGTAAAACGAAAAAAAGGAGAGTTGTTGATGGGGTTTGCAACGCCATCATGTAGAAATCACCAAGACAAATGCAACAAAATAAGTGTATAGCGAAGGCAAGATAGAAAGACAGGCAGAAACAGACAGATCGACAAACAGAGATAGACAAATAAACAGACAGACAAAAAAGATGAGCAGGGAGAGGGAGGGAGAGATAGAGAACGGCGAAAGGCAGATAGACGGACGGATAAAAAAATGTATGGATAGATGGATGGATATTTGGTTAGATGATGACGGGAATGTGTAACTTCAGTGTTGAATGTGTAAATGGATTGATGATGGATGCATGGATCGATAGGTAGTGGTTCAAATGACAGATGAGTGAATGGATGGATTTATGGATGAATTAACGAGTTGGATGAGTGGATGGTTTGGTGGATGTCTAAATAGATGAAGGGATGAGTTAGGTTCGGTAGAATGGAAGCGTAAGTGGATGGATGGGGTAATTTCGGCATATGTATGGATTAATGGGTTCGGCTAAATGGTACATAAACTAATCCATGGATATGGATGAACAGATAGGTTGATCATCTAATTAGTGGCTGGTTGGATTCATCAGGGTTATGTGGGTGAAAAGTTCAATTATTAGAAAGTTGAATGGATAAATGGATAATAGATAACACTGTTAATAAATGAAACAATGTGTATTTGGATTAATGCATGATGGTATGTCAGTAACTATTTTGTTTATTAATTGAATGAATGGATGGATATGTGTATGGATGAATGGATGGATCAGGGGATTAGTAGACGTTTTTATGATACAAGACTCACAAACTAGTTTCAATGCACACATCTCGGAATGCGGAGTAGCAAGCTGGGTTGAAAGAGAGACCTGTAAACGATGCACAAATATGGCTGAGTTTCGTTCGTAGCAAGAAGGGCAAGTAGGGCAAGTAGCAGGACGTAGTCCAGAAAGCGGAATGCGTTGTGTCGCAGTTTACAGCTTGACTGCGATATCTACACATTTCGGGCCAACACATTCGACTTCAGCAAGCATTTTTAAGTACCGAGTTAGCATTCCCTTTTCGAATCCCTTCTTCTTAGCCAGTCTGCCCTGCTGCAGCCTGTTATCGAGGATCACTGCGTGGAGGTGTAAAAGGGTTTTTGTGGCACTGGTTCGCTGGTCCTGACGCTAGCATTTAGCTATGGGTTGCTGACCATTGCAGCTCATGCGCGGCTCAGCATCTTGAAACCATACACAAATATGAAACAGAATAAACAAAGAATATCACGATGCGCAAGATTTTTAAGACGATAGGAAGACAAAACTGGATTTAAGAACGAATACACAAGAGACAGACCTAAATACAGAATTTCATACAGACAGAAATACAGAGGAAGAAGATATGCTGTAAATCAAAACTTATTTTAGACTACGAGATTAATCTTTAATTCACAGACATCAGAACTGTGAAATGAAACGAGGGTCGAGGGCGTTAGAGGATGGAGTAGAAGTGATTTTAACAAGCGACCAATAGCAGTCAATAATGTTCATACACTTCGCTATTTACCGAGAGAGAGTGACACCGATGAGTATGTCTGGAGTGCAGTGAAGTCGTTTTTTTTATATAATAGAACATAGAACAGAACAGGTGGGAAAGTATGGAAGATGCTTTACGAAATGGTTAGCGACACGGCCCCAATCCAAAACTTGGGTATGTTCTAAATCGTCAAGATTGTGTCTCTGTCCGGAAACCCGTTAAAAATCGTGTTGATATCGAAGGTACTGAACCGGAAGGCGCAAAACACAGTATAACGCATTCAGTCTTAAGAAACATGACGAAAGAAAAGAAAACAATATTTTCACACAAAAAATGCTACTTGTTTTGTAAAACCGCATTTCAACGTTGCTTTTGTTTACCAGCCAACGCTGCTAAGTATATGACAGACATGGTGGTAAGATGATGCTGACAGGATGGTAAGATGATGCTCGCTCCTAAAGAAACAAACTTAAGTATGAAACCAGCGCTTTAAGTGATCCCCCTTGTATCATAGGAGATGACAATTAGTAAACAGTAATGTCGCAGCTGGACGATACATTTGGTGGGTCAATGTACACGCTATGCAAGTAAAACAATCATTTACAGTTAAGAATCTAAAAATTTAGGCCGTTAGCCTCTGTCTGGGTTAACATTTCTTAACATAGTTAACTTCACACCCAATACCCTACCTACCTTCTCACAGGCCTAGTAAGCCCTAGGGGGTAAAATGAGACTAACGTCTAGTCAGGCATAACATACTGATCGGACATGTTAGTTAGGGTCAGGCATAACATTCTGATATGTTAGTTAGGGTCAGGCATAACATACTGATCGGACATGTTAGTTAGGGTCAGGTAAAACATACTGATCGGACATGTTAGTTAGGGTCAGGTAAAACATACTGATCGAACATGTTATTTAGGGTCAGGTAAAACATACTGATCGGACATGCTAGTTAGGGTCAGGCATAACATTCCGATATGTTAGTTAGGGTCAGGCATAACATACTGATCGGACATGTTAGTTAGGGTCAGGTAAAACATACTGATCGGACATGTTAGTTAGGGTCAGGTAAAACATACTGATCGAACATGTTATTTAGGGCCAGGTAAAACATACTGATCGGACATGTTAGTTAGGGTCAAGTAAAACATACTGATCGGACATGTTAGTTAGGGTCAGGTAAAACATACTGATCGGACATGTTAGTTAGGGTCAGGTAAAACACACTGATCGGACATATTAGTTAGGGTCAGGTAAAACATACTGGTCAGACATGTTAGTTAGGGTCAGGCATAACATACTGATCGGACATGTTAGTTAGGGTCAGGTAAAACATACTGATCGGACATGCTAGTTAGGGTCAGGCATAACATTCTGATATGTTAGTTAGGGTCAGCCATAACATACTGATCGGACATGTTAGTTAGGGTCAGGTAAAACATACTGATCGAACATGTTATTTAGGATCAGGTGAAACAAACTTATCGGACATGTTAGTTAGGGTCAGGTAAAACATACTGATCGGACATGTTAGTTAGGGTCAGGTAAAACAAACTGATTGGACATGTTAGTTAGGGTCAGGTAAAACATACTGATCGGACATGTTAGTTAGGGTGAGGTAAAACATACTGATCGGACATGTTAGTTAGGGTCAGGTAAAACATACTGATCGGACATGTTAGTTAGGGTCAGGTAAAACATACGGGCCAAGACCACCACCTCACTTTCATTCAGATCTCCCTGGAAACGGGCTATTTTTATGGCAGCTCGGCTAACAAGGTGGAGGATTAACGTGATCCCCGAAGTAATAAGCGACACGCAGGTGTAGCGAAGCACAGCAAAACCGCTTGGAGGACCTCGGTCCACCTTCATCAGCACGCTACGCTCGGGATGTAAGAAAAGCTACTGCAACCTGCCACTTACACCATGTTCAGGTCATCGTACTCACTTTTTGCATTCAACATCAATAAACCATTTGAATTAAAATCATATTAAGCAGATACTGCTGAAAGTTTTGGCTAATTTAACTCAACTTCTGCATACTGATTTAAAATACTGCAGAGTATGTATACAACCAGTTTCTTCTTTAAAATAAGTGTGGATCCAATCCATTTTTTGATGCATTAACTGACCTTGCCCTCACTATTTCCTATGGCAACGCAAACCAAGCATTCACCGATCACTAACTAAATAAATGGTCGTTAATACCTGATCTAGACCTGTCTTTATTTTGTTTGTAGCGTTCTCTTGTTCTAGTAGCCGGCTGTGTCTAATTTATCCATTCCCGTGATTATCTTATACACCTGTATTATACCACCTGGAATCGTTTTCTGTAGGTCGGTCTGTCTGATTATTTCCTCGTAGCTTAAATTACTGTAGCACAGTATCATATGTGTCACTGTTTTTTTGTTTTTTTTAATCCTTTCTAGTATGCTTATATCCCTTCTACGATAAGGACTCCACACCTGAATACATTAGGTCTAACTAATGCAGTTAGACTATCACTTCCTTGCTCTTATGTTTAATATTTCGTTTTATAATACGTTTTCATTGCTGTCTGGACTTGCTCACTCATCTTATCTGTATGATCTATTATAACCCCTTGGTTTCTTTACTTTTCAATCTTCTTAACATTATTCTCTCGTGACAGCAGGAATACACTTGATTGTTTGAATACCAGTAATACAAGTATGCATATGTATGAGGCGTGTTAAAATGATACAAGACCAAACTGCAACAAGTGAACATACGTACGATGCATATGATGACGTCACTTCTGGTGTAAATAACAGCAGATGACAACGGTCAAGTTTGCAAAATTTCATTATCCTCCGAACCATAGTTTCCTCAGCAGACTGTTGAAAACATGGTGGGTGTGATACGGAATCCGTCTAGAGTTGATCAGCGAGCGGTGATTCGGTTTCTAACAGCTAAAGGATGGCGACCAGTTGATATTCATCGCAGAATGCAGGCAGTGTATGGTGACAAAACGTGTCGAAGACAACATTGAAGAACTGGACAACGATGTTTAAAGAAGGACCGGTTTAAAGAAGAACGGGAGTTAACGCAACAATATGTGCCTGGTCTCAGAAAATCTTTCGTTAACTCACGTATTTTTTAAACATCGTTGATCAGTTCGTCACTGTTGTCTTCGGCACTTTCGTCACCATACACTGCCTGCATTCTGAATGTCAACTGGTCGACATCCTTCAATTGTTAGAAACTGAATTACCACTCGCTGATCAACTCTGGACGGATTCCATATCACACCCGCCATTGTTTTCAACGGTCTGCTGAGGAAACTATGAGTTGGAGGATAATGACATTTTGCAAACTTGACGGTTGGTATGTGCTGTTGTTCACACCAGAAGCGATGTCATCATGTGTATCGTACGTATGCTCACGTGTTGCAGTTTGGTCGGGTTTCATTTGAACACGCCTTGTTTATGAAGACAGTCAAACTGAATATATGTAATGCTTGAAATGTAAGTAGGACTGGACTGCAATCATTTTGTATATGAGACAGACGTTTGTTGAGTCTATACTTAAGGAGACTTCTTTTTTCATGGAATGGACACGGACACCACACATAAAAACCTGGAAGCAAGTTACATAAATACAATTAAATAAAAACTCGTTACGGAATTTATTTATATTTTTTTTTTTTGCTTAGATGTTTGCCTCACTAGTTTCTACTGGCGGAGGCGCGCCATTTTCCACCCCAGACCGTAGTCCATTGGGCGATATCAGGACGCATAAACCAGTGCTTGGATGCATGTATGCGTCTGTATGTACCTATGCTAGGTTTGTGCGCCCTCAGAACCCTAGCAGTCGTCGCGCACTGTACTGACCAGTTTTAAAAAAAGTATACCTTCGATAGTAAAAGCTTGTGTCGATCGAGGTTTTGAACGCATATCATTGTGGTTCAAGGACCGAAATCCAAACCACAGGCCAAGGCGTTCTTTTAATTTTTAACAAAAAGCAATATTACAAAAATAAAATTCTTTAAAACGATCCCACAAACGATATCAGGTAATGATACTGCGCGTTCGTTGACATGGTTAGATAAAGAATCGGTTATTGAATTAACCAGAAATTATCAAGAAATTTAATATAGAACTAAGGATGGCCAGAAACCGGTTTTCGTCTAAATATGTCGTAAAACGAGCCGAAAGAGAGTTTAAGTTGGCGCTGGCAATCTCATTATTTAAAAAAAAACATTACCGTTTTAATAAGCCACTGCCAAATCTTGAATACTGACTTCCTGTAAATGGACCAGCCGCAGTTAAATTCTATGTTTTACATTGGGAGAGAAAAGGAGATCTCAAATGCTTGAAAACAGGTTTGCTTTAGATAGAGGCATCATGTAACAGTGACCTTTACGGAGGAGGAAAAGTTGAATGAATGAACATCCTTTTTGTTTCCATTGTCTAATCTGCTTCTTACTTACAAACTGCCTCTAACTGGCACGTGCGTGAACATGCCAGCTATTCCCACAGAAAGTAGCCAGGACATTACCAGGATGTGGTTACGTGATCTCTGGTAAACCTTGTTTACCATCTTGACCAGTACGTAACTTCAGTCGTTCAAATATAGACCAACTATTTCACAACATTCTTTCTTCAATATCTTTTACATTGTCCATTCTCATTCAAACGTGCACGTGCATAATTTATCCTTTCTCTCTCTCTCTCTCTCTCTCCTTTTTCTTACTCTCTCTCTCTCTCTCTCATATATATATATTTCTACTCTACGTTGCGTGTAACAATGCCAGTCTGTCTCACTGTCCTGCCTCACTCTCTCCCTGAATCGTTTTCTTTATTTCTCTCCGATTCACTCACTCACTCTCTGTATTTAATTTTTTTTCTATTTTACGTGTTTGCCACACTAGTTTCTACTGGCGGAAGCGCACCTATTCCACCCCAGACCGTAGTCAATTGGGCGATATTGGCTTGACTTGGCTTCGTTCGTTCTCAATATCCCGCTACTAAACCCTGACACGGGTCTAAGTAGCAGAATGTAGTCCAGAGAACGGAATGCGTCGTGTCGTAGTTTACAGCTTGACTGCGATATTTGCACCTTTCGGTCCAACACATCCGACTTCAGCAAGCATTTGTTAGTACCGGGTTAGCATTCCCTCTTCGATCCCTTCTCCTTAGCCAGTCTGCTCGGTTGCAGCCTGTTATCCAGGATCACCGCGTGGAGGTGTAGAAGGGTCTTGGCAGCTCTGGTTCGCTGGCCCTGACGCTAGCAGTCAGCTATGGGTTGCCGACCGCTGCGATATTGAGCGATATTAAGACGCATAAACCAGTGCTTGGATGTATGTGTGATCTGTATGTACCTATGCTAAGTTTGTGCGCTCTCGGAAGCCAGCCCAACAAAAGTGCAATGGAAGGGCCTCACCCAGAGGGCGCATGTGAAAGTTGTGCAAGACTGATTGTAGGACAGAGAGAAATGAAACAGAGTGAGGTAAGAAGAGAGAGGAAGGATCTCACTCTCTGTCTCCTTCTAATGAGCTTTTAAATAATTCTATCTCACACTTTCTCTGTCTTGTTCTCGATCTCTGTGTATCATTCTCTCACGATATCTCTGTATCCCTCTCTCACACTCTCCTCTCTCTCTCTCTCTCCTTCACTTTAACTTTGTTAATCTAACTTTAGTCTATGTCGCAGTCCTTCAATTTACGTTATATATAACATTCATTCTCTCTCTCTCTTTCTCTCTCTCTATCTATTTTTCTCTCTATCTTTTTCATTATGTCAATAATTCTCTATTTGACTGTCTGTCTGTCTGCCTGTCTGTATCTTGGCTCTAATCCATTTTGTTTTTGTTCAACTAAGTGTAAGTTCTCATATTGTCTGAACTATTTATAACAACAGTGTGTTTAAACTACCATTAGTACGTTTATTCACTTTTCTGGGGCCTACCAGGACAATTTACAGGGTTGAAAAATAAAGGTCGCTTGCTTTTGCAGTCACACGCACTGTACAGGCTATTTTATTTTTATGTTGCCTCCGACAGAAGAATCAAATATGTCTTAACAAGATTTTGAACGCACATCCTCGTGATCAGAAGCAGGCATTCAAACTACTCGACCGGCAGCTCCAGTCATTTATCAAAACCTGTTCAATAAAAATGAACGAAACCAGGCAAAATTTGTCACATATAAGACATTGCCGTCTAGGATGAAGTGTTAGAAAGTCTCAGAATTTCCTGATGCGGAGTAAATCGTTCAGGTCACACATTTTGAATATCTGGGCTCCAGAATTGACAAAAATGGCGAATGCTCGTAAGAAATCAAAAGAAGAGACTAGCTATGGCAATGCAGAGACTGAACAGCCTGAAGAAATTATGGCAGAGCACCTACAAAATGATAAAAGTAAAAGTCTTGAGAGTCTGTGTTTTTCCTGTGGCAGCTTATGGTTGCGAATCTTGGACGATTGCCAAAACTTCCAGACAAAGAATTGAATCCTTCGAAACAAAATGTTACAGAAAGATCCTCAGAATATCCTGGACAGAGAAAAAGACAATTATAGACATTCGGCAAAAGTTGAGCATAGATGAGAACTGGTTTATCAATTCCATTTTGGCTAGAAACTGAAAATACTTTGGTCACGTCAAGAGACACAACGGTCTTGAGAGAAATGTGATGGAAGGTATGGTGCCAAGCAATAGAGGAAGGAGTAGACCAAAAAGACGATGGCACCATGATATCCAGGAATGCCTGGGTATGACTGTGGCGGAGGCTGGTGTATTGGCAAGGGGACAAGTTTCTTTCAGACAGACTGTGATGGGAGCGAGGTTCTATAAAGAACATGCCACATGATGATAATGGAGTACACGGCAGTTTTCTCGCTGTCTTGTCTTACATAATTGTACGTCGCGTGCTTATTTGCGTCGCTGCAGACTAAGAATGAGGTGGCTAGGGATTTAACCTTGTCCCTTTGCAGTGAGTGGCACGTAGTTTAATCGCTATACCACGAAAATATTAAACACAAATATGGACAACAAATGTGCATTTGTTTAACAATGCATTAACTGGCTCACTACGCAGAGCCGATACATTGGCTAGCGAATTTTCTTGAAATAACTTTCTTGCAATGTCCCAGAACGAATATGTCGGCTTGGAGTACGTTGTTGTTGTTTGCGAATGTCCGCAATGAGTAGGTTACTCTTTTGTGTGCCCTAGAATGGACGTTAAGTGGTGAGTTGCAGAAGCTTTTCTCACATCCCGAGAGTGCCTGATTGTGGACCGGGGTCCTTCAGGCGGCTGTGCTATGCTTGGCTTTATATGTGTGTGTCACTCACTACTACGGGGATCCCCTCGATCCCTCACCTCGTTACTCAGGCTGCCATATAAACAGCCCGTTTCCAGTGAGGGTTAGGAGGAAGCGGAAATGAGGGTCTTGGCCTATATGTTTTGCCTAATCCTGACTAACATGTCTGATGAGTATATTTTGTCTGACCAGACGTTTGTCTTCCTACGTTAAATGTGATGATCCTAACGCGTTAATTACCTTATTATTGATCTGTATTCTGTTTTCAATTGTACACACTTTGGTAGATTATATTATTGTAAACTTCAGTACTTCTGAAGTCGGATGTGTCGGAACGAAATGGGCAAATATCGCAGTCAATCAGTAAACAATGACGCATCCTGCTACTTGCAAAACCCTTTTCATAGCTTTGTAGCGGGGGATTGAGAACGAACGAACGAAGAAGTATACTTCAGTAAAACAGTTTTATTAAAGACTTGCAGTCTTACAATGCAGAGAGAATGTTTAGCAACAAAGTCTTACAATGCAGAGAGAATGTTTAGCAACAAAGTCTTACAGTGCAGAGAGAATGTTTAGCAACAAAGTCTTACAATGCAGAGAGAATGTTTAGCAACAAAGTCTTACAGTGCAGAGAGAATGTTTAGCAACAAAGTCTTATAGTGCAGAGAGAATGTTTAGCAACAAAGTCTTACAGTGCAGAGAGAATGTTTAGCAACAAAGTCTTACAGTGCAGAGAGAATGTTTAGCAACAAAGTCTTACAGTGCAGAGAGAATGTTTAGCAACAAAGTCTTACAGTGCAGAGAGAATGTTTAGCAACAAAGTCTTACAGTGCAGAGAGAATGTTTAGCAACAAAGTCTTACAGTGCAGAGAGAATGTTTAGCAACAAAGTCTTACAGTGCAGAGAGAATGTTTAGCAACAAAGTCTTACAGTGCAGAGAGAATGTTTAGCAACAAAGTCTTACAGTGCAGAGAGAATGTTTAGCAACAAAGTCTTACAGTGCAGAGAGAATGTTTAGCAACAAAGTCTTACAGTGCAGAGAGAATGTTTAGCAACAAAGTCTTACAGTGCAGAGAGAATGTTTAGCAACAAAGTCTTACAGTACAGAGAGAATGTTTAGCAACAAAGTCTTACAGTACAGAGAGAATGTTTAGCAACAAAGTCTTACAGTACAGAGAGAATGTTTAGCAACAAAGTCTTACAGTGCAGAGAGAATGTTTAGCAACAATAAACAATTCAGAGGTAAACAAATCTTCTTGCTCGAATTAGCTAAAGTATGTCCATTCTTCGAAACATGAAGAAAACACAAATAATATAGAGTAAGAAGTTACGAATGACACAATGCATTCTGAATGAGAATACTGGATTACAGATTTACGAGATGCTCTAAATCAATGCTTTTCAATCTGGGCGCTTGCGTCTAGAAGAGGGCGATTTTAGCTTTCATGTGGGCGGTTGTGGAATGATTACATTCTGTATTAAAAATAAATTATTATAATTATGGCAATGGAGAGGCAACACAATCTCAGGAAACTGTGGCAGAAAACTAGCAAACCAACAATGTGGAAAACTATTAGAACCTGTGATTTTCCCGTGACAGCCTACTGCTGTGAACCATGGACAGTTACCCAAACCTCAAGGTAGAGAATCGAGTCCTTCAAGTCAAAATGTTATAGAAATGTTCTTAGAATACCATGGACCGAAAAAAGAAGAATGCCGACATTCAACAAGAGTTTGACATAGAGGAGAACTGGTTAATAAATTCCATCATGAACAGAAAATTAAAATACTTTGACCCCATCAAAAGACAACGGTCTTAAGAGAAAACGGAAAGTATGGTGGTAAAGGCAGAGACAGACCAAGAAGGCGATGGTGCCAAAATGTCAAGAAATGTCTGGGCATGACTCTGGAGCAGGTTGCAGATTTTGGAAAGAGATAGTTTCTTTCAGACGGGCTGTGATGGGAGCGATGTTTTGCATATGACATGCCCCATGATGATGATGAGGAAGTATTAAAAGCATCCAAAATACAGACTCAGTAAACCATCATAAAATTGTCTTCAACTTAGATTTTAGTGGGCGATAAGGAAAATGTACCCATAAGAAAGTTCTAAAAGTGGTCGTCAAGTATAACAAGGTTGACAACTCCTGCTCTAAAACAATAACATTTATACAGCAGATTCTGGTCATACAAAAGTGATTATCTTTTCTTGTTTACTTACTCGTCAATATTCAATTTCAATCACAGAGAAAACATAGAAAACATAAATACCTGTAATGTTATTATTGTTGTTTTTGCAGCAGCTGATGATGTTGTTCTTCAGCATCCCATTGCATTCTCGGCGCATCCCTTCCTCCATGGGCTCCATGTCTTCTCTCGACGAAGGGGACCCGTCTCGGCTCATCGCGCTGTCGCTAGACTCACTTTCCTAGACCAACAAAAAAAGCATGATCAAAGGAAGATTATTAATATCACACAAATAAGGCACGTACACATACACACACATATATATTGGCTTGTTTTATCATATGTTATGTTATGCTACGCTTCGTTATGATACTGTATAGTGCAGTATATGGTATGGTATTGTACTGTATGGTATAGTATATGTGTATGTTATGTTGTGTTTTTTGTGTTGTGTCGGGGCGTGGCATGTATGTATGTATTTTTTGAATACATAATAAACATATTCGGGTATAATGATATAAGGTGGACCGGCTGGAATCCTGTAAATCAGTCAAGCAGGTCGAATGATCTCTGATGCGAGTTCGTCTGGTCTTAATGTCACGCCTGTGTTTTCTTCAGTCTTCATTTTTGGACTCTCATTTTGGGTATTGGTAGTAATATTGTGGGTGGTTTCTTTCCTGTAACTTACTAAGCATGGAGAAGGTGCATATCTTGAGTGCCAGTCCTCCAGGTGTTCCTGTTGGCATTTATACTTCGTACTGAGTAGAATAGAGCCTTCCTTTTGTCTTTAGCGGTGCTGACAGCTGTAAGGCTCGCATTGTGTAGGGCATTGCTTCTGGAGACTTCCGATATCTTCTGGTTAGAATCCCTGGAATAACTAACAGGAGAACCGTAACCTACCTAGACTGTCGATAAAGTGGATTAAAGAGAATTTTCCATTACGATCATGTAAAATTAGTTGCTATAGAAACCACCGCTACAAAAGTTCACGTAACGATTACAATGCTGACATGTGATTCGATCCCGTTTGTCGACGCACTTCAAGTCGATCCAGTTGGAACTGAGGACATGGCACTGTGCTACGGACGAACAGAAAATGATGAAGGGAACTGGCCAATCAAGCTCATAACATGCTGAGATCTAGTACAATAATATCTTTAACACTTAATCCCTGACAGCAGTGTCTGCTATGAGATCATCTATTTGTTCTGTAAGATGCAATGCTTGAGCATAAGTCATATCCATCATAAGGACATAAATATGTCCGTCTGTTTGTCTGCCCCCCCCCCCCCTGCGTACCCGCCCGACCGTCTGTATTTTTATAGATCCTTATGTATGTCTATTTGTCTGTCCGCCCGCATACCCGACTGCCCGTCTGTCTGTATGTATTTCTACAAATCAATATGTATGCCTGAATGTCTGTCTGTTCGTCTATCTATATACGTGTCCGTGTATCCAACCGGTCATCCATTTAGCATTTCTTCAGCCATCTATCCATCCATATCACCCATCCACTAAGACTAGGTTATTTTTTCCATCCCACCTAACAACTGCATCTGTATATTTTTTTTTATATGAACAAAGAACTTACTAAAGCTCAAACCTCTGTCTATATAATAAGAGCCTGGTATTATTCCACTCTTCCAGAATATTCCCTGTCAGTAGTAATCTTCTTAAAATTGGTCACCGTGACAAGACAGCTAAAGTCCGAGTGGTGGGAGAGTGGACGCGTGCTAAGGCTCCTCTTTTCACTGGTGTACATTCGTGAGGTCGGTCGAGAGATTAATCGGCTTGCCTTTATCCTTAAGGCGCTTGCCGGGTGACCAGGAGTTTGGTCGCGAAGATCTACCACTGAGAGTTGGACAGATACCCTGTTGGGGGGAAGCCTGTAAACTCTGAGTGTTGGTTAGGAGATGATGCGCTGCGGAATAGCTTGGTTGAGGGATTTGGAATACCCCGTCAAGTGTTATAGTCTCCTAATTGGGAAATGCTGCGCTAAGTAGTATCTTTGTTGATGGGTTTGAAATACCCGCTCAAATGTAGAAGTATCCCTAAGACTTGGGGCGACACATATCTAACTTTCTGTCATACGCCTATTTTCAAATTGCTGGGTTTTAAAGGCTGAGGACTAAAGGCTGCTTCGCACTGCTGTCGCCACGTCGTGTGATGGCTAAGTTTGTTTATTTGTTTATTTCACTCCAGCACAAAAACAACATATGCTTTACCGTGGATTCGATCCGCAGCCCTATCTATAACTATCAGCATATAATGTATCATAATATCATTTATTCCCCCAAGAGGCTTTATAGTGTTGAAGACTAAAGGTCTCTTGACCCTTCAGTTGCCATTAAATGTGTACATTAGATTTGCACTGCACCTCCGATAGAAAAATAACATACGCATGATTTGAGCTGATGTCATCTTGATCAAGACACTGGTACCCAAGTCTCTCGTCCACATTTCAAAGAGTACAATGTATTCGTAGCCATCTACTTTTAAGGCAATACTTATTAAACTTCTAAAATATTAAGAAAAACAGCAAGTTAATGTCTTTTCTTAACATACACTGCCGTATGTGATGAAGTGTTAAAGACGTCATTGTACCATTGACTCATCTTATAGTCTTGCGGGGTAAACGGTTACCTTCTCTAACTTTATTTCTGGTATCCATTTACAGCTAGGTGAACTGAACTTGGTTTCTTTGCAACAAGAAACTAGCACTTCGATCAGTGATCGATGATCGACAAACGCTTCCAAATCTTTTCCTTTCTGTTTTTTTGTTTTGTTTTGTTTTCGCAACTTTGACGACTTCCAGATGTGAACTTGACCTTTGTTTAAGGCTCTTATTTAGCTGCGTACAGTTTTGAGTTTAGTGTACACAGTACATCTTTCATAATCGACCGCACAAGAGTCAGTCCTGTAATATTTGCTCAGCTGTTTGAGATTTTCTGACGCAATTAATAAAAGAGTACAGTGCTCGCTTTCATTTGGTTTCGGACAAGGAATAGGTCATCATCATCATCATCGTGTACCATAGCTTGTTATGGAAAATCCCAACTTCCTGTATCGAGAATTGCTCATCAATTTCACCGTAGACAGTCTCCCACCCCATAATGTTAACCGTAGACCGTCTCCCACCCCATAATGTTAACCGTAGACCGTCTCCCACTCCATAATGTTAGCTGTTGACCGCCTCCCACCCCATAATGTTAACTGTTGACCGTCTCCGACCCCATAATGTTAACTGTTGACCGTCTCCCACCCCATAATGTTAACTGTTGACCGTCTCCGACCCCATAATGTTAACTGTTGACCGTCTCCCACCCCATAATGTTAACTGTTGACCGTCTCCCACCCCATAATGTTAACTGTTGACCGTCTCCCACCCCATAATGTTAACCGTAGACCGTCTCCCATTTCACAATCTTAACCGTAGACCGTCTCTCACTCCAAAATGTTAACTGTTGACGTCTCCCACTCTATAATGTTAACTGTTGACGTCTCCCACTCCATAATGTTAACTGTTGACCGTCTCCCACTCCATAATATTAACCGTTGATCATCTCCCACCCCATAGTGTTAAACGTTGACCGTCTCCCACCCTATAATGTTAACCGTTGACTGTCTCCCACCCCATAGTGTTAACTATTGACCGTCTCTCATCCCATAATGTTAACCGTTGATCGTCTCCCACCCCATAGTGTTAACTATTGACTGTCTCCCATCCCATAATGTTAACCGTTGACTGTATCCCATCCCATAATGTTAACCGTTGATCGTCTCCCATCCCATAATGTTAACCGTTGACTGTCTTCCATCCCATAATGTTAGCCGTTGACTGTCTCCCATCCCATAATGTTAACCGTTGACTGTCTCCCATCATATAATGTTAACCGTCTCCTATTGCATTTGCTTTACTGGTAATCGCCTTCCACTCTGTCATGGTAACCGCCCCGAATGCTCTGCATCCCTGACAGGAATACCTAAACTTTTAATATCCAGTTAGAACAGGTAAGAACAACTGCGCCATAATATTACCAAAATAGGCTGACTAACTATGTTAATGCAGGTAAGAACAATTAACCAACGTATATTTACATCTTAGCTCGTATGTTATAGAAGCCCATAAGGGGATCCCAAGTAGTACGACTGTAACCTGACTAGCATTGTTGGTAGAAAATGCTAATGTGTGGGGGCGGGGGGGGGGGGGGGGGGGGTTGGACATGCGTTTGCTATCCCATTCTGGTGACCCTATGTGCTTCAATGAGAATGAAAGACAATCTCTTTACCCCACGGTAGAATACCTTTACACCCTATGGTAGAAGATCTCGACACTCTATGGTAGAAGACTTCCCAATCCCCTTGGTAAAAGATCTCTACACTCCATGGTAGAAGACCTCTACATCCTATGGTAGATGATCTCTTAACGCCACGGTAGAAGACATCTATACCCCATGATACCAGACATCCATACCCATGGGATGAATGCCTCCATACCCCATCCTACAAGAGGAGAGATAGTATCCAGTGCTTCTTCGTGACATTGCTGCCTAATTTCCTGCGTCGATGGTGGGGAGTACCGTTTATGTGGATATGTGCAACCAGTTCTTGGAAAATAATAGATAACACAGTGAATAAGTTGTTTTCCCAGGAATAAGAAAAAAAAGAGGTGTTTAGATGATCACTTAGAAATAACTTGAAAATTTGATTCAGCAAATCATGGATCATCGATACCTGACACTACTATGTATATAGACATCATGAATAACATCGTATAAAATTTGAAACAGACCAATGGAAAGACACGGTTCACTACCCGACTCGCCGCAACAACTGATGAGGATTGTTGTGTAACCTACCATATTCAAACTGTGGGCGTGACCTTCTGTATGTCAGCGGCCATAAATGTCGTCACCAACATGTGCCACATACTACACCCACAGAGACACATTCTAAACCAATGTGTTGTATTTTGTGTATTGCTGGATTCTATATTTAGATCTGACCTCACTTGGTGATTTCCTGCCATCGCTCTTATCTAAATAAAGACCACAAAAAACTGGCTTACTAAAAGGGCTGATGTTTTCCATCTACCCCCATCTTTCTCTCTCTCTCTCTAACACACACACTCGCTCTCTCACTCTCTCTATCTCTCTCACTCACTCACACACTCTCCCTCTCCCCCACCTCTTGTTCCACTAATTATGCGTCTCTTCCTCACACTCTCTCACTTGCTCTCACGCAGTCTTTCTGTCATCTTCTCTCTCTCTCCCACCTCGTGTTCCACTCTCTATCCCTCTCTCTCCCACTCGCAGTGTTTCATGTATATATCTTGTGTCACTATTCCTGTCTCCCCCACACACTCTCTCGCATTCTCTCTCTCTCTCTCTCTCTATTTCTCTCCCATCTCCTGTTTCGCTCACTTATCCACTGCCATTCTCTCTCCATCTGCATTTTACACCACTTGTATAAATCCTCTTGCTTCTCTCCCATTCTCTTACCTTCCTCTACTCTTATTTAGTTGGCTTTCTCTCTATTTCTTCATTGTATACCTCCTACTTCCCAAATCTACCCTATGATTCATCCTCTCATTGTCTCTATGTCTCTCTTTTTTCTCTCTCTCATTGTATACCTCTTATTTCACAAATGTTCTCTGTTTCAGCCCCTCTCATTTAGTTGTCTCTCTCATTCTCTCTCTTCACTGTATTCCTCCTATTTCCCTAATTTCCTCCATGATTCATCCTATCTCACTATATATAAATATATATATATATATATATATATATATCTTCATTGTATACCTCCTATTTCCCAAATTTCCTCCCTGATTCATCCTCTCTCACTATATATATATATATATCTTTTCATTGTATACCTCCTATTTTCCAAATCTTCTCTGTTTCAGCTACTCTCATTCAGCGGCCTCTCTCCTTCTCTCTCTCTCGCATTCTCTCTCTCTCTCTCTCTCTCTCTCTCTGTAAATCTCATATTTCTCGAATTTTCTCTAATTATTTCAGCCACTTTCATTCAGTTATCCCTATCCTTTTCTCTCCCTCTCTCCCTCTCAACTGTCTCTATCTTAATTATATACCTCCCATGTCACCCCTCAGCTATTCTAATTCAACTCTCTTCCATCATCTAAAACACACACACACACGCACACACAAACCCATATAACTAAAATGCATGGCTGCTACGCGCCTATTCTACATCTCTTCCTATTTCTCTTCAATTATTTCTCCACCTCCTTCTCTTGTCATCCTCTATCTATCTCCTATTTCTCGGCCTCTCGTACTAGTAACTCTGTCCATCCATACTTCATTCTATCTCAATGAACTTGCCTTGTCCCTCTATCTACAGGACAGACTACGAGAGAGACCAACTTTTGACCTATAAGTCTAGAAGGTTTCTTCCAAAACTGTCGTGTTCTTTTGCTGTATCTGCTGTGTATTTTATTACACAATTGTGGTATTTCTCTAATTTCATTCACTATTTGTTTCTCTTACTCTGCCTCTGTCTATCTCTCTCTCTATCTCCGCCATTTCAGACACTGACATTCCCTTTGTATTATCTATCAATCTATCTGTCTATGTCCCTGTCTGTATGCCTGCCCGTCTCCATATATTGTATGTCTGTCTGTATAGTATATATATATATATATATATATATATATATATATATATATATATATATATATATATATATATATATATATATATATACATATATATATATATATATATATATATATATATATATATATATATTTATATATATATGCATGTTTAAATCTATCTAGCTATATATATATTTGTCTATCATTCCTTAAGTCTATCTATATATCTGTCTACCTGTCTCTGTCTGTCTATCTAAATAATGACAGCGTGAAAACATGTTTATTAATGCGCCACACACGCACGCACATACATACACGACTTTCTCTCCCTCCTTCGCTTGCCCGTTCACTTTCACTTAATTACGTTCCACTACTTATCTGACTCGACCAGAAAGGGTTGTGCTTGGGGCTAGCAATCTCAACCCCCCCCCCCCCCCCATTGCTACTAAAACCACACTCCAAACAACTGGAGTCCAGGACTTCCCCTACACAAGCTGGTTAGGGCAAACCAAATTCAGTATTGGACCGAAACCTCACCATCTGAAATGACAGGTAAGTCAGGATAACACATCTAACTGACTCTGTAGAAAGGAACTGGCCTACTCTCATATTGACTTAAAAACCGTCAAGGAAAATGTTCCGAATGATGCTTATCTTAACCGGGTGAGCTACAGTAGTGGACGCGTTCTTCCCTTGTAGCGGAGAACCACTTCCTTTAGATCCGTCACAACTAACATTATTATTTTATCACAGATCTATGTACGAGGGATTGATTAGCGTTTTCGTAGAGCGCATGCATGTCATGGTATTGGTACTGGGTTCAAACGACAAAGCGGTTTTACGGTGCCCTGACGGCGGTCTAGTACCAGGTCTTATCATTCATCTCCTGGCCTTAATGCTGACGGCACGCTCTGGTGACCGACAAAGTCAACATTCTGCAGCGCTGGTCAGAGCACTTCAGTGATATACTAAACTGTCCATCCGCCATCAGTGAATTAGCTATAACACGCCTGGCTCAAGTTGCAACCAACGACAGGCTTGTTATCTATGTCAGTACAGATGAGGTCGAGAAAACAATCAGCTTAATGTCCAGTGGCACAGTACCTGACAAATGCTATTCCATTTAAGTTTAACAAAACATGAGGCCCTGTGCTGTTACACAAGCTAACATACCTGTTTCGGTCAATTTTGGGATACAGGTCATATGGCACACGACCTAAAAGATATCACCATTATCCATATTTACAAGCGCAATCGTCAATCTTGCGATAGCCATAGGAGAATCTCCCTCCTGTCGATCTTAAAATATTCTAGCTAGAGTCTTGCTCAACCGTTTATCAACTCATCTCCCAGAGAGTCAACTCATCTCCCAGAGAGTCAACTCATCTCCCAGAGAGTCAACTCATCTCCTAGAGAGTCAATTCATCTCCCAGAGAGTCAACTCTTCTCCCAGAGAGTCAACTCATCTCCTAGACAGTCAACTCATCTCCCAGAGAGTCAACTCACTTCCTAGAGTCAACTCACTTCCTAGAGACAACTCACCTCCTAGAGAGTTAACTCACCTCCTAGACAGTCAACTCACCTCCTAGAGAGTCAACTCACCTCCTAGAGAGTCAACGCACTTCCTAGAGAGTCAACTCACCTCCTAGAGAGTCAACGCACTTCCTAGAGAGTCAACTCACCTCCTAGACAGTCAACTCACCTCCTAGAGAGTCAACTCACATCCTAGAGAGTCAACTCACCTATTAGAAAGTCAACTCACTTCCTAGAGAGTCAACTCACTTCCTAGACAGTCAAGTCCCCTCCTAGACAGTCCTCACCTCCCAGAGAGTCAGCTCACCTCCTAGACAGTTAACTCACCTCCTAGACAGTCCTCACCTCCTAGAGAGTCAGCTCCCCTCCTAGACAGTCAACTCACCTCCTAGACAGTCAACTCACCTCCTAGACAGTCCTCACCTCCTAGAGAGTCAGCTCACCTCCTAGACAGTCAACTCACCTCCTAGACAGTCAACTCATCTTCCAGAGTAAATGTGGTTCCCTAGCTGGTAGAGGATCGGTTGACGTGATTTATATCGCTCATCAAATCCAAGAGAAATGTCAGGAACAACATCGTGATCTGTCCACGGCATTTGTTGACCTGACAAAGGCCTTTGATACATTCAACTGGGACGAACTCTGGAAAATCATGGCGAAATTCGATTAGCCCGAAACATTCATTCCATTTGTCCGCCAGTTTGATGATGGAATGTCGACCTGTGTACTAAATTATGGTAAACTCTCTTCAGCATTTCCAGTCATCAATGAAAACAAACCGGGTTGTGTGCTAACCCCATCGTTATTGAGCATTGTATTCGCAGCCGTGCTTTCTGATGCTCCACTTGGCTGTGACACTGGCTCACAAATCAGATACCGGACATATAGACAGATGTTCGCTCGGAAGCGTCTAAACTCCCACAGAAAAGGTGAAAGAAGCAGCCATCTTGAATCTCCTATTTGCTGATGACTACGCCATTAACACGTGCTTAGAATAGTGCAAGAAACCATGAATGAGTCTTCCATTGTGTGTACTAACTTCGGTCTTACCATCAACAACAAGAAAACGGAGGTAATTGTTCTACCTCCGCCTGGGAAGCCCTATCGTGAACGAAACATCACTCTATAATACCATAACATAGAAGCAGTTGATAACTGCACTTACATTGGTCGTATCATAAACAGAGAATCGAAAATTGGCTCTGAGGTCCTTAACAGGATTTCCAAGACGATAGCTTCTGTTAAACCACGAGAAAACATTTTGGACTGGCAATGAATCAGTGTCGCGCCAAGATCAACGTATACTATGCTGTTGTACTAACTATCCTACTGTGTGCTTGCAAAATATGGACACTCTATAGCAGGCATGTCAGGAAACTTAAATCATTTCCATGCAAACTGTCTCCGCAGACTGCTGAGGATCGGTTTGCAGGATATAGCGCCTAACTCTGTGGTCCTCAGCAGGGCTAGATTCTCTGGCATACGCTGCTGCAGAGAGCCCAGATCAGATTATATAGGGCATCTTGTTCACATGTCCGATGAGCGCTTTCTAAACAAATGTTAAATGATAAACTCAGGACAAGACATCACTCGCCGCAGGACGGATGGGAGAAACTATTCAAAAACACTCTAAAAGTTTCTCTTTGAATAATTTCTCCATTGATATCGCTGTCTGGAAGCTGCTTGCTTTGAACCGTCCAGCTTGGCACGCTGCCAGCAGTCATGGTGGTTGCATTGCTCAGCAAAGAATCGTTACCGCGGTGCTGGAAAAGCGAGCTGCATGAAGGGAAAGAATGCAAGATGGCCCAATTACTTACGCTGTTTATGTGAGCCGGTAGAGTTTGTCACCCTCAGATTGGGACGTACAGTCGTATGCGGTCACATCTGAATAATCATAACTGCCGCTGTCGCCATCTTACCTTGCGATGGGCAACTAACTAACTGGGATCGAAATTCGTTATTAGAACTACCCATTTAACACAGTTTGTAAATGGGTACCTACCTTACTATTATGGAGGAAAAAGCAGCGAGGAAGGCAACTGCCCCCGCGGCCCCTCCCTTCCCCCCAATCACAACGAATCAATCAATCCTCTCGTTGCAAAGGCCATTGGCCCCATCCTGCTAGCATACCCGGTTCTGGTCTACTCGTTCTGCCTCTCTCCAGGTGACCACATTCTGCCAGCATACCCGGCTCTGGTCTACTCTTTCTGCCTCTCTCTCCAGGTGACCACATCCTGCCAGCATACCCGGCCCTGGTCTACTCTGTCTGCCTATCTGCAGGTGACCACATCTTGCCAGCATATCCGGCTCTGGTCTACTCTTTCTACCTCTCTCCAAGTGACCACATCCTGCCAGTATACCCGCGGTGTCTACTCTTTCTGCCTCTCTCTCCAGGTGACCCCATCCTGCCATCATACCCGGCTCTGGTCTACTATTTCTGCCTCTCTCTCTAGGTGACCACATCCTGCCAGCATACCCGGCCCTGGTCTACTCTTTCTGCCTCTCTCCCCAGGTGACAACATCCTGACAGCATACCCGGCTCTTATCTACTCTTTCTGCTTCTCTCCCCAGGTGACCACATCCTTACAGCATACCCGGACCTGGTCTAGTCTTTCTGCCTCTGTCTCTCCAGGTGACCACATCCTGCCAGCATACCCGGCCCTGGTCTACTCTTTCTGCCTCTCTCTCTATCTCCAGATGACCACATCCTGCCAGCTTACCCAACCCTGGTCTACTCTTTCTGCCTCTCTCTCCATGTGACCCAATCCTGTCGGTATACCCGGCCCTGGTCTACTCTTTCTGCCTATCTCCAGGTGACCACATCCTGCCAGCATATCCGGCTCTAGTCTACTCTTTCTGCCTCTCTCCAAGTGACCACATCCTGCCAGCATACCCGGATCTGGTCTACTCTTTCTGCCTCTCTCTCCAAGTGACCACATCCTGCTAGTATACCAGCCCTGGTCTACTCTTTCTGCCTCTCTCTCCAGGTGACCCCATGCTGTCAGCATACCCGGCTCTGGTCTACTCTTTCTGCATCTCTCTCAGGGTGACCCCCATCCTGCCAGCATACCCAACCCTGGTCTACTCTTTCTGCCTCTCTCTCCAAGTGACCACATCCTGCTAGTATACCAGCCCTGGTCTACTCTTTCTGCCTCTCTCTCCAGGTGAGCCCATGCTGTCAGCATACCCGGCTCTGGTCTACTCTTTCTGCATCTCTCTCCGGGTGACCCCCATCCTGCCAGCATACCCAACCCTGGTCTACTCTTTCTGCCTCTCTCTCCAGGTAACCACATCATGCCAGCATACCCGGCCCTGGCCTACTCTTTCTGCCTCTCTCTCCAGGTGACCACATCCGGCCAGCATACCCGGCCCTTGCCTACTCTTTCTGCCTCTCTCTCCAGGTGACCACATCCTGCCAGCATACCCGGCTCTGGTCTACTCTTCCTGCCTCTCTCTCCAGGTGACCACATCATGCCAGCATACCCGGCTCTGGCCTACTCTTTCTGCCTCTCTCTCCAGGTGACCACATCTTGCCAGCCTACTCATTCTGCCTCTCTCCAGGTGTAACCATTAAATTACATCGTAGTTCCATCTCCAGTATCTACTCTGTGTATTTTTAGGTCCCTCTTTTCCTAGAATGCATTGTGAGAGCCTGCCTAGCTCTGTTGAACGGTGCCTTTGTCGGTCACCTTACTCCTTCTCTTTATGTGTTGAGTCAGTGGATGTTGCTGGCTCCTTTCCCACGGGTCTCCATTCCTCAACATGTCCTGTCACTTTATTGCCATTATCCTTCGTGGTTTAGTTTAGTTTTATCGAAGAATCAACGTCATCGCTTACTGTTTAACCCATAACTGCTCTGTTCTCCATTTGTCTGGAGCATTTCGGCACAATGCACAAACTCGGTGAGGATTGCGTAATAGATTGGGTACATTTTTATAATCATTTAAATTTTTTCCGGGCAGCGGCAGTTAACCTAACTCTTTTCGATTGCCAACTGCAGAGGGATTTTTACCGTGCGCGATACTGCACAAGTGCGTCCGATCTCTACTACCCAGAGAACCGGCGAAATGCTAGACACAAGGCGTCCGATCCCTACCACCCAGAGATCCGGGAAAATACCAGACACAAAGGCGTCCGATCTCTACTACCCAGAGATCCAAGGAAATACCAGATACAAGGGCGTCCGATCTGTACTACCCAGAGATCCGAGTAAATGCCAGACACAATGGCGTCCGATCTCTACCACCCAGAGATCCGAGGAAATACCAGACACAAGGGCGTCCGATCTCTACTACCCAGAGATCCAGGGAAATACCAGAAAGTCCACTTGAAAAAATCCCGGTCTCCACCGCGATTTGAATACGAGACCAGCAATTTCAGAGCGGAGGCAGAGGCACTGAGGGCTGCAGCAGAAGCAATGCTGACAGGCAAAAGAAATGAAAGCCAGATAGTCCTGTTTAAGATGCCCTGGCCGTAGTCACAGCACTAAAAAGCCAAAAAAAATACTGAACTTAATGATTTAAGAGCAGTACTCTGTCAACTATGCCAGCAGCCAGCACCAAAAAGAGAAGTGGTACAGTGGGTTCCATCCCATTGTAACATCCAAGGCAACGAGGAGGCAGGCAGACTGGCAAAAGAAGGTGCAAGACTACCACAACCTGATTCTAGTGTGACCTACGAAGAGTCAAAAAGGCTCATTAGAGTCAGAAACATGGCCAAATGGAAAACAGAACATACTGGCTACACAAAAAAATGATGCCTATTACCAATTGAACAGAAGAGAGCAGGTCGTGGTCTTCAGACTCCACACAGGCCATAACAGACTGAGGTACCACCTATTCAATAAACTGAAGATAGGTGGCACTGACGAATGCAGTTGTGGCACCGGAAAAATGACCGCTGAACATCTGCTGCAAAACTGCCCGAAATTCGAGGACCAGAGAAAGCACATATGGCCATCACCAGTGGCAACACTAGACAAGCTCTATGGCAGTGTCGACAGCCTCAGGATGACCGCTGCTTTTTTCGAAGAAATACAGGTTGACGTCTGACAGCGTAAGAAGAAGAAGAAGAACAAGAAGAATACGCGACCTCCAGCATCCGAGGCCGACGTCTTATCTCGAGACCACTTAATCCCCTATTAGGCATCTGCTAACGAAGCACTGGAGTCTATATTGCATCGCCTTGACCGTACTCCTTGTTTTGTTCCATACAGCTGCACCGACTCCATGCTGGTGTCAAATATTTTAACCTTGGCGTGAATCTTAATTTCTCTGGATATCCATATTTTATTTAGTGTCACGAATGTCACTCATGCCTTTTCAATGCTGGTCTGCACATCTTCCTCTGTACCTAGTGACGTATTAACTGTGTTTCCAAATAAGTAAAGATATACGCCTCTTCCAACGACTCTCTCCATCATGATTGGTTCTTTGTTGATCTTTTTTTGGTTTTTTGTTGTTTTTAATTGCGTGCGCTTTATTTCTCTATTTCCCAAAGCGGGTGTGCGTTACACTGTGGTTTTTATTGTGCGCCTGTCGGCCCAGTGCATCCAACTTCAGCATTCATTTTATGTAATGGCCTGCTTCCTCTTGCATTTTCTAAAGGTTTGCTTCCCCGGGGTAACGGCCGGTGCTGTGATGGGGATCGAACCCAGCAGCTTCTGGTTGCGAGTCGTGCCACTTAACCACTAGGCCACGCCGTCCCCTCTTCTTTTGGCTTTGTTGATCGATTTCATTTTAACGAGCTTGGCTATCTAATAAACAGTTTGTGCCCTCCCTCCCTCCCCCACCTGTACAATGCAGTCTCTAACACTTCATCCCAGACAGCATTGTCTGCTATGAAACTACGCTGACTTTCACCGTTTATCTGTCTATGCCATGAAGGGTGGAGTACCCATCTATCTGTGAACGGAAGCTTTATAAACGTTGTCCCAATTGTGGTACAGAATACTGAATTATTCGTTTTCCTGGAAATGCATATAAAAACAGAAGATAAAGACAAAGGAGAAACACAAACACGCGCAAACAAACAAACAAACAAACACACACACACACACACACACACACACACACACACACACACAAACACAGAAGCACCATCCCATACCAAATGCTCACACAAACTCGGTTTGCTAATAATATTGAAGATTATTCCGGTGCTTCTCCCTTCTCTCTTTCTTCCTGTACCCCCTGTCTCCCTCATCCTCCCTCTCCGTCACAGCCACCTCCTTCGTCCTCTCCTCCTTACCCCCTCGCTATGACAACCCTTGAGGTCCTCACGGCTAAGGGAGCTGACACGTGACTCCTCCGGATCGATACCACCGTCTGGCAAAGGGGGTGCGCGCGCAGGTGCTGATAAACCCGTCGCACCTCCAGGTCATGTGATAAAACCCGTTTCTCCTGCCCTTACCCACGCCCTTCCCCCAACGGCCCTTTGCCTCACGTGCACTTTACCTCTCTGCTAGATAATTCACTCCCTCACTCTTGCATCTCTTTGTCATTCTCCATCGCTCACTCAGATAGCTGGGAGTTGGGAAAGAAATCGACTTTTGAATGCGGCATCCTGTTTGTCTTTTTCTGTCGTCCGTTTGTGTGTGTGTGTGCTTGTGTATGTGTGTCCGTGTGAGTATGTGTGTAGAGTGTACATGTGTAGTGTAGTGGGTGTGTAGAGTGTATATGTGTAGTGTGGTGGGTGTGTAGAGTGTATATGTGTAGTGTGGTGGGTGTGTAGAGTGTATATGTGTCGTGTGGTGGGTGTGTAAAGTGTGTATGTGTCTTGTGGTGGGTGTGTAGAGTGTATATGTGTAGTGTGGTAGGTGTGTAGAGTGTATATGTGAAGTGTGGTGGGTGTGTAGAGTGTATATGTGTAGTGTGGTGGGTGTGTAGAGTGTATATGTGTAGTGTGGGCGTAGAGTGTACATGTGTGGAGTGTTGTTGTGTGTGGAGTGTGATTGTGTGTGGAGTGTTAGAGTGTGGAGTGTGATTATGTGTGGAGTGTTGGTAAGTATGAGTGTTGGTATATGTAGAGTGTGGTTGTGTGTGGAGTGTTAGAGTGTGTTTAAAGGTGGAGTGTGATTATGTGTGAAGTGTAGTTGTGTGTGGAGTGTTAGAGTGTGTTTAAAGGTGGAGTGTGATTATGTGTGAAGTGTAGTTGTGTGTGGAGTGTGGTTGTGTGTGGAGTGTTAGAGTGTGTTTAAAGGTGGAGTGTGATTGTGTGTGGCGTGTGGTTGTGTGTGGAGTGTTAGAGTGTGTTTAAAGGTGGAGTGTGATTATGTGTGAAGTGTAGTTGTGTGTGGAGTGTGGTTGTGTGTGGAGTGTTTGTGTGTGTGGTGTGTTGGTGTGTGTGGAGGGTGCCTGTGCGTGTCGAGTGTTATTCTGTGAGGAGCGTTGTTGGGTTTGAAGTGTTGTGTTTTTATCGCTGTTGTGTGTGGAGTGGTGGTTATGTGTGGTGGTTGTTTGGGACATGATTGTGTATGGGGTGGTTGTGTGTGGGGTGACTGTGGATGCGCTGGTTTTGTGTGGGGAAGTCGTGTGAGAGTGGGGTGAAAGTATGTGAGATGGTTGTGTGTGGGGTGGTTGTGTGTGGGGTGATTGTGAGTGAGGTTGTTGTGTGTGGGGTGGTTGTGTGTGGGGTGGTTGTGTGTGGGGTGGTTGTGTGTGGGGTAATAGTATGTGAGATGGTTGTGTGTGGGGTGGTTGTGTGGGGGGGGGGGGTTGTGTGTGGGGTAATAGTATGTGAGATGGTTGTGTGTGGGGTGGTTGTGTGTGGGGTGGTTGTGTGTGTCGTGATTGTGTGTGGGGTGGTTGCGTGTGTCGTGATTGTGTGTGGGGTTGTTGTGTGTGTGGTGATTATGTGTGGGGTGGTTATGTGTCAGGTGGTTATGTGTGAGGTGGCTGTGTATCCAGTACGCATATTGAATATGTGTTGTATGTGCTTTATATTTACTCGCTTGGCCTCCTGCATATGTATTGTATGTTTTGTGTATTTATTTGTAGGCGTCTAATTCATATATAGTGCATGCATTGTGCTCATTGTGGATGTACTTGTGTGAGTCATGTATGCGCTGTGTATTGTATATGCGTGTGTATGTCATATATGTATATTGTGCATATTGTAAGTGTGTATGCTTGTGAACTGAAGTCATACAAATGTGCCTATCTCTTCTACTGTTTTATCAATGCAGGGCCAATTTCTGCAGCCATAGTTCTATTATCACAGAGTACAGATCTGAGGAGGGAGGGGACTATGATTACGCAGATGTGATTCCTTGTGTTACCGGGTCCCGACTGCACAGTAAAGTATAGTAACATTGCAACCTGCTAGGTATGTCGTAAGAGTCTGATAAAAAGAGGTGGGGGGGGGGGGGGGAATCTACTCCATCCTGTAGAAGCTAGACGAGCAAGGAGAATATGAGAAGACCACTTGACACAAAAGTAGACCAGGAGCGACATAGGCAAGCCACATCCGTTGGGAATGAAGCCGGTTAACCCATTATGTAGTAATTGAAAACCACAAGACAAAGAACAGAACGCCTATCCACCATAGATGTAGAAAGGAGAGACGAATACAAGTTAGACTGTGGTTTCAAGGTAAGGTGTGCGACTCGGATGTCCGAGGTCGAAGGTTGGAATCACATCAAAGACCGATTTTTTTTCACGTTTATCTTCTGGTAAAAATGCTCCTGATCTCTGGGTAGTGAGATCGGACCCCCGTGGTCAGTGTCGAGCACGCTAAGAATTCCTTGGCAGTTGGAAATTGTAAAGAGTATGCTTAACGGCCGCTGCTCGGACAAAATTCAAGTTAATAATCTACCCAAGTTATTTGTACCTTTCCCCAGGTGGTTTGTTAACAGCTATAGATGGTGCCTAACTGGTTGGGCGTCTATTTAGCTCTTGTGTTTGAGTCTATTAAGATGGACTCATACATAAGTTAAACCACCCTCCAAGAAACTGGATGTATACAGACTCTGTAGAGTCTTCTATACCAGTATAAATAAGTCAAGTCAAGTCAAGTCAAGTTAAGTGAAGTTAACTTAGACTAAGAAAGGTTGGGCACGGGGTCAGCCAAGCTTCGTAAAAAGAGTGTAAATTGAAGTCTCTAACTCTTCATCATTTAATGTAGTGTCCGATATAGAAATAACACTTTTTTGTAGAGATACTAATTGTTGCAAGTTTAGAATCAAGGTCATGGTTTACAATGAATAACATGTATAATAAATAAGCATGGACAGCCTATGCCAAACGAGAGCACCAGCTTAACACATTCCAACTATTAATTCTTCTGCGATTAATTCTTGGAATTATAAGGACGGACAGATTGAAAAATGCAGGGGTGTACTCTCGTTCCTGTCTCCAAGGCATGTACACTATCTTTAGGCAGTGAAGATTACGATGGTTTGGTCATATTCGACGCATGGAAGATGGTACATCCCCAAATATCCTCTATAGACAGTTGACGAATAGCAAAATAACAGTAGGACGACCACAGTTGGCGTTCCAAGATGTGTGTAAGTGGATCACGAAGGCAACGGACATGAGACTAATATGTTAGAAAGACGAACCTGCAGACTGATCTAGGTAGAAAAGTACTCTGAAAAGCCGTCTAATACTAGGGGACAAGTACTTCGTGCAATATGGACAGGTGAAACGACAACATTGCAAGGAGAAAGAAAACGAAAACTCAGGTCGCATCATTCAGGGAAACTGAAATGGCTATTAACTAAGTATACGCATTATTAATTTTAGTCATTAAAAAGAGGAAAGACCACGATTTCAGGCCTGTGTGGCATATTACAAATATGTACCAACCGTACGTATGAGGTGATGTGGTCAACATCATGCCAGTCGCCTTGACTTTCCTAAATGATTCTGGTACCCAATCTGTGAAGCTGGGTGGATTCCGGGAGCCGTTTTGCGATCATGAACAATCCCTCACCAACTGGTGACCGAACCCCCTATAGCTCAGTAGGGAAACCAGTGCACTTACCTCTATGCTACCTCGTCTCCCAAGTATTAACTAGAGTGTCAATAAAATTATATATTCACGTTTATCATTGGGGTTTTATCTAGATAGTCAATTTCATTTGTATATCTTTTGTTCGTAAAGTAAGTCGCTATTTTTCTTAACTTAACAACGTTTTTTTTACTGGTTTAGAAGACCCTGCAGAGTCTGTATACAACCAGCTACATTTACATCACCTTGTTCCAAAAGCCACGCGCATCCAGTCTATTCTTAAATGCATTTATTGTCTCTGCCTCCACCACCTTCCCTGGCAATGCATTCCAAGCAGACACCACTCTCTGACTAAACAAAATATTTCCTAATATCTAACCTGGACCTCTTTTTAGTTAGCTTGTAGCTATGCCCTCGTGTTATTGTAGGTGGCTGTATTTTAAAAAACTTGTTATAGTCTATATTTATCGATTCCTCTGATCATCTTATAAACCTGTATCAAGTCACCACGAATTCTTCTCTCTTCGAGACACTGTAGGCCGGTTTTTCTGAGTCGTTCCTCATAACTGTAATTCTGGAATCCCACTATCATCTTTGTCGCTCTTTTTTGTATTCTTTCTAGCATGTTTGTATCCCCTCTACGATAACAACTCCACACATGTGCACAGTACTCTAATCTAAGTCTAACTAATGCTTTATACAGTTCAACTTTCACTTCCTTGCTCCAATGTTTAATTTGTTTTCGATTCGTGTCCACTCCCAACTGGCTCATACTTGATTGGAGGGATCATGATGCTGAGCAACGCATGAGCTGTAGTGGTCAGCGACTCATAGCTGACTGCTAGCGTCAGGGCCAGCGAACCAAAGCTGCCAAGACCCTTCTACACCTCCACGCGGTGATCCTGGATAACAGGCTGCAGCAGGGCAGACTGGCTAAGGAGAAGGGATCGAAGAGGCAATGCTAAACCGGTGCTCAAAAAATGCTTGCTGAAGTCGGATGTGTTGGAACGAAAGGTGCAAATATCGCAGTCAAGCTGTAAACTACGACACAACGCATTCCGTTCTCTGGACTACATTTTGCTACTTAAGCCCTTTTTGGACTTAGTAGCGGGTGATTGAGAACGAACGAAGCCAAGCCAAGCCATACTTGATTGTTTTATTGTTTACATAAAATTAATAATTATGAATTGGGACCTCAAACGTTCGGAGAACAGCATGCACACTGTTTTGTGCGAGGTAGTTAGCGTCCTTAGTTTCAACATGGCTGGGAACTATTGCGAGAGATAACAATTGTTCGTGACTTCCGCAATAAAGATACTGTTTTATATATCAGTTTGTATGTTGAAAGGTCTGATACTTTATCGTTACTCATCCATGTGGCCCTTTGTTGTGATCATATTGGATCATCCATCTCAGGGCGTGTGAGTTGATAAGAGGCTGGACTTGTTTCAGGTGTGTAAAATAGGAGGCCACCGACCTTATAATCATAGCAAAGTCTGCCTTGAGGTTACCTTCATTTAGACCTTAAACTTTACAATGAGCGGGAGGTGTTGAGTCTAAGCAAAACTCGTGGTAATTTACACAAGTCATATGTCGTCCTAACAGGCCTAAGCGATCATGAGCTTACTGTCCTTACGTTTATAAAATTGGTGTTGATTTTTCACTTCCGTGTAAGTCTTGACATTGTTCATCATGTTCTCTTTCTATCTTTGTTCATCTACGTCTCTCTCTCTCTCTCTCTCTTTCTCTCTCTCTCTCTCTTTCTTTCTCTCTCTCTCTCTTTCTTTCTCTCTCTCTCTCTCTGTGTGTGCGTGCGTGAGTGCTCGCGCCTCACCATCTCTCAATAATCCGGTTTCTACTAATTAAATTGTGCACACATCTTAAGTTGTAACATGCTTGGGAAGATATGTGCTTGGGCAATGTCAGCTGTGAACCATATGAAGAGCTAAACGGTTGAATCGGCAACACATTAACCCGTACACCATTACGGACTGATATATATATATATATATATATATATCGCTACATACATAGATAAATCGACGGCACATCTCTCTCTATGACTCCTTCTGTCCATCCGTTTTTGTCAACAACTTCGCATACAGTTGTAATGTACTCTAGTCCTACCATTGTCAGCAACTTCGCATACAGTTGTAATGTACTCTAGTCCTACCATTGTCTGCAACTTTACATACAGTTGTAATGTACTCTAGTCCTACCATTATCAGCAACTTAGCATACAGTTGTAATGTACTCTAGTCCTACAATTGTCAGCAACTTCGCATACAGTTGTAATGTACTCTAGTCATATCATTGTCAGCAACTTCACTATGCTGTTATAGTATACTCTAGTCCTACCACTGTCAGTAACTTCATTATGCTGTTATAGTATACTCTAGTCCTACCACTGTCAGTAACTTCATTATGCTGTTATAGTATACTCTAGTCCTACCACTGTCAGTAACTTCACTATGCTGTTATAGTATACTCTAGTCCTACCACTGTCAGTAACTTCATTATGCTGTTATAGTATACTCTAGTCCTATCACTGTCAGTAACTTCACTATGCTGTTATAGTTAACTCTAGCCCTACCACTGTCAGTAACTTCACTATGCTGTTATAGTATACTCTAGTCCTACCACTGTCAGTAACTTCACTATGCTGTTATAGTATACTCTAGTCCTACCACTGTCCGTAACTTCACTATGCTGTTATAGTATACTCTAGTCCTACCACTGTCAGTAACTTCACTATGCTGTTATAGTATACTCTAGTCCTACCACTGTCAGTAACTTCACTATGCTGTTATAGTATACTCTAGCCCTACCACTGTCAGTAACGTCACTATGCTGTCGCAGTATACTCTAGTCCTACCACTGTCAGTAACTTCACTATGCTGTCGCAGTATACTCTAGTCCTACCACTGTCAGTAACTTCACTATGCTGTCGCAGTATACTCTAGTCCTACCACTGTCAGTAACTTCACTATGCTGTCGCAGTATACTCTAGTGCTACCACTGTCAGTAACTTCACTATGCTGTCGCAGTATACTCTAGTCCTACCACTGTCAGTAACTTCACTATGCTTTCGCAGTATACTCTAGTCCTACCACTGTCAGTAACTTCACTATGCTGTCGCAGTATACTCTAGTCCTACCACTGTCAGTAACTTCACTATGCTGTCGCAGTATACTCTAGTCCTACCAATGTCAGTAACTTCACTATGCTGTCGCAGTATACTCTAGTGCTACCACTGTCAGTAACTTCACTATGCTGTCGCAGTATACTCTAGTCCTACCACTGTCAGTAACTTCACTATGCTGTCGCAGTATACTCTAGTCCTACCACTGTCAGTAACTTCACTATGCTGTTATAGTATACTCTAGTCCTACCACTGTCAGTAACTTCACTATGCTGTTATAGTATACTCTAGTCCTACCACTGTCAGTAACTTCACTATGCTGTTATAGTATACTCTAGTCCTACCACTGTCAGTAACTTCACTATGCTGTTATAGTATACTCTAGTCCTACCACTGTCAGTAACTTCACTATGCTGTTATAGTATACTCTAGTCCTACCACTGTCAGTAACTTCACTATGCTGTTATAGTATACTCTAGTCCTACCACTGTCAGTAACTTCACTATGCTGTTATAGTATACTCTAATCCTACCACTGTCAGTAACTTCACTATGCTGTTATAGTATACTCTAGCCCTACCACTGTTAGTAACTTCACTATGCTGTTATAGTATACTCTAGTCCTACCACTGTCAGTAACTTCACTATGCTGTTATAGTATACTCTAGTCCTACCACTGTCAGTAACTTCACTATGCTGTTATAGTATACTCTAGTCCTACCACTGTCAGTAACTTCACTATGCTGTTTTAGTATACTCTAGTCCTACCACTGTCAGTAACTTCACTATGCTGTTATAGTATACTCTAGTCCTACCACTGTCAGTAACTTCACTATGCTGTTATAGTATACTCTAGCCCTACCACTGTCAGTAACTTCACTATGCTGTTATAGTATACTCTAGTCCTACCACTGTCAGTAACTTCACTATGCTGTTATAGTATACTCTAGTCCTACCACTGTCAGTAACTTCACTATGCTGTTATAGTATACTCTAGTCCTACCACTGTCAGTAACTTCACTATGCTGTTATAGTATACTCTAGTCCTACCACTGTCAGTAACTTCAATATGCTGTTATAGTATACTCTAGTCCTACCACTGTCAGTAACTTCACTATGCTGTTATAGTATACTCTAGTCCTACCACTGTCAGTAACTTCACTATGCTGTTATAGTTTACTCTAGCCCTACCACTGTCAGTAACTTCACTATGCTGTTATAGTATACTCTAGTCCTACCACTGTCAGTAACTTCACTATGCTGTTATAGTATACTCTAGTCCTACCACTGTCAGTAACTTCACTATGCTGTTATAGTATACTCTAGTCCTACCACTGTCAGTAACTTCACTATGCTGTTATAGTATACTCTAGTCCTACCACTGTCAGTAACTTCACTATGCTGTTATAGTATAATCTAGTCCTACCACTGTCAGTAACTTCAATATGCTGTTATAGTATACTCTAGTCCTACCACTGTCAGTAACTTCACTATGCTGTTATAGTATACTCTAGTCCTACCACTGTCAGTAACTTCACTATGCTGTTATAGTATACTCTAGTCCTACCACTGTCAGTAACTTCACTATGCTGTTATAGTATACTCTAGCCCTACCAGTCAGTAACTTCACTATGCTGTTATAGTATACTCTAGTCCTACCACTGTCAGTAACTTCACTATGCTGTTATAGTATACTCTAGTCCTACCACTGTCAGTAACTTCACTATGCTGTCGCAGTATACTCTAGTCCAACCACTGTCAGTAACTTCACTATGCTGTTATAGTATACTCTAGTCCTACCACTGTCAGTAACTTCACTATGCTGTTATAGTATACTCTAGTCCAACCACTGTCAGCAACTTCACTATGCTGTTATAGTATACTCTAGTCCAACCACTGTCAGCAACTTCACTATGCTGTTATAGTATACTCTAGTCCTACCACTGTCAGTAACTTCACTATGCTGTTATAGTATACTCTAGTCCTACCACTGTCAGTAACTTCAATATGCTGTTATAGTATACTCTAGTCCTACCACTGTCAGTAACTTCACTATGCTGTTATAGTATACTCTAGTCCTACCACTGTCAGTAACTTCACTATGCTGTTATAGTATACTCTAGCCCTACCAGTCAGTAACTTCACTATGCTGTTATAGTATACTCTAGTCCTACCACTGTCAGTAACTTCACTATGCTGTTATAGTATATTCTAGTCCTACCACTGTCAGTAACTTCACTATGCTGTTTTAGTATACTCTAGTCCAACCACTGTCAGCAACTTCACTATGCTGTTATAGTATACTCTAGTCCAACCAATGTCAGCAACTTCACTATGCTGTTATAGTATACTCTAGTCCTACCACTGTCAGTAACTTCACTATGCTGTTATAGTATACTCTAGTCCTACCACTGTCAGTAACTTCACTATGCTGTTATAGTATACTCTAGTCCTACCACTGTCAGTAACTTCACTATGCTGTCGCAGTATACTCTATTCCTACCACTGTCAGTAACTTCACTATGCTGTCGCAGTATACTCTAGTCCAACCACTGTCAGTAACTTCACTATGCTGTTATAGTATACTCTAGTCCTACCACTGTCAGTAACTTCACTATGCTGTTATAGTATACTCTAGTCCAACCACTGTCAGCAACTTCACTATGCTGTTATAGTATACTCTAGTCCAACCACTGTTAGCAACTTCACTATGCTGTTATAGTATACTCTAGTCCTACCACTGTCAGTAACTTCACTATGCTGTTATAGTATACTCTAGTCCTACCACTGTCAGTAACTTCAATATGCTGTTATAGTATACTCTAGTTCTACCACTGTCAGTAACTTCACTATGCTGTTATAGTATACTCTAGTCCTACCACTGTCAGTAACTTCACTATGCTGTTATAGTATACTCTAGTCCTACCACTGTCAGTAACTTCACTATGCCGATATAGTATACTCTAGTCCTACCACTGTCAATAACTTCACTATGCTGTTATAGTATACTCTAGTCCTACCACTGTCAGTAACTTCACTATGCTGTCGCAGTATACTCTATTCCTACCACTGTCAGTAACTTCACTATGCTGTCGCAGTATACTCTAGTCCAACCACTGTCAGTAACTTCACTATGCCGATATAGTATACTCTAGTCCTACCACTGTCAGTAACTTCACTATGCTGTTATGGTATACTCTAGTCCTACCACTGTCAGTAACTTCACTATGCTGTTATAGTATACTCTAGTCCTACCACTGTCAGTAACTTCACTATGCTGTTATAGTATACTCTAGTCTTACCACTGTCAGTAACTTCACTATGCTGTTATAGTATACTCTAGTCCTACCACTGTCAGTAACTTCACTATGCTGTTATAGTATACTCTAGTCCTACCACTGTCAGTAACTTCACTATGCTGTTATAGTATACTCTAGTCCTACCACTGTCAGTAATTTCAATATGCTGTTATAGTATACTCTAGTCCTACCACTGTCAGTAACTTCACTATGCTGTTATAGTATACTCTAGTCCTACCACTGTCAGTAACTTCACTATGCTGTTATAGTATACTCTAGCCCTACCAGTCAGTAACTTCACTATGCTGTCGCAGTATACTCTAGTCCTACCACTGTCAGTAACTTCACTATGCTGTCGCAGTATACTCTAGTCCTACCAATGTCAGTAACTTCACTATGCTGTCGCAGTATACTCTAGTGCTACCACTGTCAGTAACTTCACTATGCTGTCGCAGTATACTCTAGTCCTACCACTGTCAGTAACTTCACTATGCTGTCGCAGTATACTCTAGTCCTACCACTGTCAGTAACTTCACTATGCTGTTATAGTATACTCTAGTCCTACCACTGTCAGTAACTTCACTATGCTGTTATAGTATACTCTAGTCCTACCACTGTCAGTAACTTCACTATGCTGTTATAGTATACTCTAGTCCTACCACTGTCAGTAACTTCACTATGCTGTTATAGTATACTCTAGTCCTACCACTGTCAGTAACTTCACTATGCTGTTATAGTATACTCTAGTCCTACCACTGTCAGTAACTTCACTATGCTGTTATAGTATACTCTAGTCCTACCACTGTCAGTAACTTCACTATGCTGTTATAGTATACTCTAATCCTACCACTGTCAGTAACTTCACTATGCTGTTATAGTATACTCTAGCCCTACCACTGTTAGTAACTTCACTATGCTGTTATAGTATACTCTAGTCCTACCACTGTCAGTAACTTCACTATGCTGTTATAGTATACTCTAGTCCTACCACTGTCAGTAACTTCACTATGCTGTTATAGTATACTCTAGTCCTACCACTGTCAGTAACTTCACTATGCTGTTTTAGTATACTCTAGTCCTACCACTGTCAGTAACTTCACTATGCTGTTATAGTATACTCTAGTCCTACCACTGTCAGTAACTTCACTATGCTGTTATAGTATACTCTAGCCCTACCACTGTCAGTAACTTCACTATGCTGTTATAGTATACTCTAGTCCTACCACTGTCAGTAACTTCACTATGCTGTTATAGTATACTCTAGTCCTACCACTGTCAGTAACTTCACTATGCTGTTATAGTATACTCTAGTCCTACCACTGTCAGTAACTTCACTATGCTGTTATAGTATACTCTAGTCCTACCACTGTCAGTAACTTCAATATGCTGTTATAGTATACTCTAGTCCTACCACTGTCAGTAACTTCACTATGCTGTTATAGTATACTCTAGTCCTACCACTGTCAGTAACTTCACTATGCTGTTATAGTTTACTCTAGCCCTACCACTGTCAGTAACTTCACTATGCTGTTATAGTATACTCTAGTCCTACCACTGTCAGTAACTTCACTATGCTGTTATAGTATACTCTAGTCCTACCACTGTCAGTAACTTCACTATGCTGTTATAGTATACTCTAGTCCTACCACTGTCAGTAACTTCACTATGCTGTTATAGTATACTCTAGTCCTACCACTGTCAGTAACTTCACTATGCTGTTATAGTATAATCTAGTCCTACCACTGTCAGTAACTTCAATATGCTGTTATAGTATACTCTAGTCCTACCACTGTCAGTAACTTCACTATGCTGTTATAGTATACTCTAGTCCTACCACTGTCAGTAACTTCACTATGCTGTTATAGTATACTCTAGTCCTACCACTGTCAGTAACTTCACTATGCTGTTATAGTATACTCTAGCCCTACCAGTCAGTAACTTCACTATGCTGTTATAGTATACTCTAGTCCTACCACTGTCAGTAACTTCACTATGCTGTTATAGTATACTCTAGTCCTACCACTGTCAGTAACTTCACTATGCTGTCGCAGTATACTCTAGTCCAACCACTGTCAGTAACTTCACTATGCTGTTATAGTATACTCTAGTCCTACCACTGTCAGTAACTTCACTATGCTGTTATAGTATACTCTAGTCCAACCACTGTCAGCAACTTCACTATGCTGTTATAGTATACTCTAGTCCAACCACTGTCAGCAACTTCACTATGCTGTTATAGTATACTCTAGTCCTACCACTGTCAGTAACTTCACTATGCTGTTATAGTATACTCTAGTCCTACCACTGTCAGTAACTTCAATATGCTGTTATAGTATACTCTAGTCCTACCACTGTCAGTAACTTCACTATGCTGTTATAGTATACTCTAGTCCTACCACTGTCAGTAACTTCACTATGCTGTTATAGTATACTCTAGCCCTACCAGTCAGTAACTTCACTATGCTGTTATAGTATACTCTAGTCCTACCACTGTCAGTAACTTCACTATGCTGTTATAGTATATTCTAGTCCTACCACTGTCAGTAACTTCACTATGCTGTTTTAGTATACTCTAGTCCAACCACTGTCAGCAACTTCACTATGCTGTTATAGTATACTCTAGTCCAACCAATGTCAGCAACTTCACTATGCTGTTATAGTATACTCTAGTCCTACCACTGTCAGTAACTTCACTATGCTGTTATAGTATACTCTAGTCCTACCACTGTCAGTAACTTCACTATGCTGTTATAGTATACTCTAGTCCTACCACTGTCAGTAACTTCACTATGCTGTCGCAGTATACTCTATTCCTACCACTGTCAGTAACTTCACTATGCTGTCGCAGTATACTCTAGTCCAACCACTGTCAGTAACTTCACTATGCTGTTATAGTATACTCTAGTCCTACCACTGTCAGTAACTTCACTATGCTGTTATAGTATACTCTAGTCCAACCACTGTCAGCAACTTCACTATGCTGTTATAGTATACTCTAGTCCAACCACTGTTAGCAACTTCACTATGCTGTTATAGTATACTCTAGTCCTACCACTGTCAGTAACTTCACTATGCTGTTATAGTATACTCTAGTCCTACCACTGTCAGTAACTTCAATATGCTGTTATAGTATACTCTAGTTCTACCACTGTCAGTAACTTCACTATGCTGTTATAGTATACTCTAGTCCTACCACTGTCAGTAACTTCACTATGCTGTTATAGTATACTCTAGTCCTACCACTGTCAGTAACTTCACTATGCCGATATAGTATACTCTAGTCCTACCACTGTCAATAACTTCACTATGCTGTTATAGTATACTCTAGTCCTACCACTGTCAGTAACTTCACTATGCTGTCGCAGTATACTCTATTCCTACCACTGTCAGTAACTTCACTATGCTGTCGCAGTATACTCTAGTCCAACCACTGTCAGTAACTTCACTATGCCGATATAGTATACTCTAGTCCTACCACTGTCAGTAACTTCACTATGCTGTTATGGTATACTCTAGTCCAACCACTGTCAGTAACTTCACTATGCTGTTATAGTATACTCTAGTCCTACCACTGTCAGTAACTTCACTATGCTGTTATAGTATACTCTAGTCTTACCACTGTCAGTAACTTCACTATGCTGTTATAGTATACTCTAGTCCTACCACTGTCAGTAACTTCACTATGCTGTTATAGTATACTCTAGTCTTACCACTGTCAGTAACTTCACTATGCTGTTATAGTATACTCTAGTCCTACCACTGTCAGTAACTTCACTATGCTGTTATAGTATACTCTAGTCCTACCACTGTCAGTAACTTCACTATGCTGTTATAGTATACTCTAGTCCTACCACTGTCAGTAATTTCAATATGCTGTTATAGTATACTCTAGTCCTACCACTGTCAGTAACTTCACTATGCTGTTATAGTATACTCTAGTCCTACCACTGTCAGTAACTTCACTATGCTGTTATAGTATACTCTAGCCCTACCAGTCAGTAACTTCACTATGCTGTCGCAGTATACTCTAGTCCTACCACTGTCAGTAACTTCACTATGCTGTCGCAGTATACTCTATTCCTACCACTGTCAGTAACTTCACTATGCTGTCGCAGTATACTCTAGTCCTACCACTGTCAGCAACTTTACTATGCTGTCGCAGTCTACATATTAATTTCAGCTGTTGATGGTGTTTTTATTGATGGTGTGTTACAGTGACTCCTAATGCATACTGGAGAGTACTTGAGACAGTCAGCCTAGGTTTTAATGACCGTAGTGTAATATGCGACTCCACAATTCGTTTGCCACTATAAAATTGTCGACCCCAACTTCATTCGCTAGACATCTAAGCAAGTCATTGACAAATTAATATGAGAGTGATCATGTATAACTTATACTAGTCTTTGCTGTATGGCACAGAAACACGGACAATGATCAAACGAATGGAGAAGATGTCTTTTACACGTAGGTTGATATATACAAGAATAAAGCGCATCTTTTACAAAGAAAAGACAACAAATAAAGAAGTTTTTGAGAAATGAAGAGAGGAATAAGAATTGTTGAAAGAAATCAAAGTGCGACAATGGAGTTTGTTTGGTCACAAAGAAAGAGATAAGGTCTTGCTTTAAAAAAATGCTGAACGGAAAGGAGAACGGAAAACGTGCTAGAGGTAAACATCGCTATATGTGGGGAAGGGGGGGGGGGTGAGGGGGAGATACTATTAAATGGTGGGCAGAGACAAGACGAGCAGATTATACCATCAACAAATAATAATAGTTGTCCATCACAAGCGAACATTGCAACAGCGTCATACATGTGCGTTCAGATATGGCTGTATATGATGATGTAATAATCTGATCTGATTGAGACAAACTCTATAGCACGGGGTGTATACGTGGACGACGTTTGTAATTTGGCATTATGTCCCTTCCACTAGTTCGCTTTTTCTGCGCCTTGGTAAGGGTTATCTTCTCATCGATGCGAGTATCATGTGTGATGCCAGTGAACCAGTCTAAGCGGTTCAGAGCAAGCAGCTCACAAGACGTTACATCAGTGGAGAAACTGTTCATAGAAACTCTCAGAGGGTCTTTGCTTCCTTTCCTCTTTTCACCCTCCCTCTCCCCCAACCCATAAGAGGAGTGTGCCTGCCTTGAGCTCACCGTACACAAGTTGCTCAGAGCAGGTGCAAATCGGACTTGTGAATATGTCTAGTCCATCTGACGTATGCTCTTTGCAGCAGTGTATTTATGTCAGAGAGTCTCGCTTTAATAAGGATTACAGAGTGTGCAGTCTATACTGCCAATCGATCTTGTGCACCTTGCGGATACATCTCACGTGGAAACGGCTCCTGACATGCCATCAAGGCAAGAGCCAGAGGACGTTGGAGATCAATTGCAGTGGACATGCCACAAGAACTGAGCTGCACACTCCTACCATCGTCATAACAAAATAGCATTTGACTTGTCATTGTCTCCCTTCTTCTACACTGAAGAAGATATCTTTATCGTTTTCTTGTTGCCAGTGATTTAGATATATAATGGAATTGTCAGCCCAGCGTCCAAAACTCATTAATCGACTTTTACAATATGACTGACAGGCTGCTGTGAAGCATTTTTTTTCTATAGAGTATATCTGGACATAGGGGCAGTGGTTAGTGCACTGGCTTCCAAGTCAATCGATCAGGGTTCAATCCCCAGCTGGTTAGGGATTTGGTTTCTTCCGAACTCAAACCGGCTCAAACCCAGCCACAAAAACTGGGTACCAGAAAAAATCTTGGAAGTAAAGGTCACCAAATAATGTGGGCCTAACAGCAAACTTTCTATACTACACATGACCTCAAATCGGATCATTGCTTTTACTTTCATATTTCGACGCGATGGATAGTATGAACAAAGTACTTGCACAAAATCAGGTAGAAATTGTTTATTTCTTGAAAAATACCAGCATAATTAAAATGAGGTGGAGTAAAAGAAGGACGATGCAGTGTCTCCTCATTGCAGCTATTCTTTTCTAATTACTTTTCTACGTAAAGAAAAAAAAAGATTTGAACGCTGTTTGCTCTACCTTAGAAAACCAAGCACTGTTGCACACACCAAACAATGGATCCATTGTTCTGCCCCGCTTAAAAAAAAGTACACCCCTGGGGACACTAAACTGTAGCCCCCGCCTTAAGTATGACTCAGCGTTTTTCAAATCGACGAAAACACCTGTGTAACGTAGGATCATTTTGTAGTTATCCAGGCTACGGGATCATTGAACTTATCACTCCGGAATATGTTTCCCACCACATACGTTAATTTCTGCAATTTAATACGACCAGTAGAAAGTACAGACAAACACACACACACATAGACACACATACATACGAGGAGTGTTCAAATGAAACCGGACCTAACTACACCAAGTGAACATACGTACTATGCGAATGATGATGTCAATTCCGATATCAACAGAAAATACAGACCGTCAAGTTCGCAAAATTTAATTATCTTCCAACTCATAGTTTGCTCAGCATACCGTTGAAAACATGGCGAGCGTGATACGGAATCCGGCCAGAGTTGATCAGCGAACGGTGATTCGGTTTCTAACAGCTGAAAGATGTCGATCAGTTGACATTCATCGCAGAACGCAGGCAGTGTATGGTGACCTGAAATGCAACATCAATTTTGGTAATGGCACCTCCTGACAATGTGCGCCTGATCTGGTCTCGGAAGATCTTTCGCTCTCCAGTTCTTTGCTGTTGTCTTCGACACACTTTTGTCCACATACACTGCCTGTATTCTGCAATGAATGTCAACTGGTCGACATCCGACAGCTCGCTGATGAACTTTTGACGGATTCCTTATCACACCCGCCATATATATATATATATATATATATATATATATATATATATATATATATATATATATATAGAGAGAGAGAGAGAGAGAGAGAGAGAACAACTAGTTATGAAGTAACTTATATGTCGTATATGTACTTGTATGATGACCTTTCTATAAGTCAGTATATCGGCTATTTGGCTTTGTAAGAAATTTTTGTGAGCAGATACATCAGCCAAAGAGAGTTCATCAGTTAACATCATGACGATGCAAAAAGTAAGTCAAAGAAATTGGTAGACAGCACTAGTAAGAAGCGTCAAGAAGTACAATAGTCGGGATGAATTATACTCGTACACAAAATAATTATCACTACACCCAAAAGCAATTACAGCTTTTTTACACCAAAAACTATTATTCTTCTCTAATGCACAAACTAAGATTGCTGCTTATTTCCCATAGCAGCTCGTTCAAAATTTAAAACTATGTAAGCAATCTTCACAATCTATTACTGGATCCTTGCCTGTGCTACGGAGTTCGTGTATTGTGCTGAGATTAAGAACAGAGCACATGGGTAAAGATATGCCCAATGATGTTGATTCTGTGACTAAATTAACATTACCATAACAATTATTATTATATAGTAAAGTAACCCATAGCGTTACTGCCGTAGTGGAGTGAGGTGTTAGCGATCTCACATTTCAAAGGCTCGGCTATATGAGGGCGGTAGCCATCTCCTTTCCCTCGCCGCTTTTACTTCCTGGACTGAACCGGTACCCTTTTAAGAATGGGTCGACCCGGAGTCATTGCGGTCTGAAAAACATTACCGCCTATACTGGGAAATGAACCCAGTACCACTCAGATGCGATGCCAGCGTGCTAACGACTGCGCTACACGGCTCATTATTATATAGTTAGCCAAACATCTTTTTTGATTTTATCCTTAAAATGATTAATTCTTCCTGTATTCACAAATTAGTATTGTTATTTACCCCACAAATAATTGTTACACTGTATCCCGCCAAAATTATAAATGCTTTGTTACCTCAAAAATTATTACTGCTTGTTTATCCTTGAAATAACTATTGCCACTGTGCATCTAACACGAGAATTTCTTCTTTACATCAAACACTAGCATTTCATCTTTTACATCAAACACTAACATTTCATCTGGGAGCTAAACAATTTCCTCTTTACATCAAACACTAGCATTTCATCTGGGAGCTAAACAATTTCCTCTTTACATCAAATACTAGCATTTCATCTGGGAGCTAAACAATTTCCTCTTTACATCAAACACTAGCATTTCATCTGGGAGCTAAACAATTTCCTCTTTACCTCAAACACTAGCATTTCATCTGGGAGCTAAACAATTTCCTCTTTACATCAAACACTAGCATTTCATCTGGGAGCTAAACAATTTCCTTTTTACATCAAACACTAGCATTTCATCTGGGAGCTAAACAATTTCCTCTTTACATCAAACACTAGCATTTCATCTGGGAGCTAAACAATTTCCTCTTTACATCAAACACTAGCATTTCATCTTTTACATCAAACACTAGCATTTCATCTTTTACATCAAACACTAGCATTTCATCTGGGAGCTAAACAATTTCCTCTTTACATCAAACACTAGCATTTCATCTGGGAGCTAAACAATTTCCTCTTTACATCAAACACTAGCATTTCATCTGGGAGCTAAACAATTTCCTCTTTACATCAAACACTAGCATTTCATCTGGGAGCTAAACAATTTCCTCTTTACATCAAACACTAGCATTTCATCTTTTACATCAAACACTAGCATTTCATCTGGGAGCTAAACAATTTCCTCTTTACATCAAACACAAGGATTTCTTCTGTGCGTTAAACGATTTCCTCTTTACATCAAACACTAGCATTTCTTATGTGCGTTAAACGAGTTCCTCTTTACATCCAACACTAGCATTTCTTATTTGCGTTAAACGAGTTCCTCTTTACATCAAACACTAGCATTTCTGCTGTGCGTAAACGATTTCCTCTTTATATCAAACACGAGAATTTCATCTTTACATCAAACACTAGCATTTCTTTTCTGCGTTAAACAATTTCTTTCCATCAAACACGAGTATTTTCTTTATACATCATACACAAGAAATTCATCTTTCCATCAAACACTAGCATTTCTTCTGTGCGTTAAGCAATTTCTTATTTACATCAAACACGTGTATTTCTACTTTACGAAATATAATATTTTCTCCTACGCCCAGGCTGCATTATTGCTTCTTTACACCAAAATTAATATTGCCTATTAACTACAAAAATGTTTATGGCTTGTTTGTCCTTCATATCTCTCCTCCAACCCAACCTCTCGTCATACCCCCCCCCCCCCCCCCCCCGCCCCTTCTGAAAAATAATGATTGACTAGTTACATTAAACACGAACATTTCTTAATTGCTTCAAACATAAATATTTTACACTTATCTAGCATTTAAATATTGTGATTGTGTATATCGCAGTTCAATTTCATAGTTCGTCTCTCTGTGCGTCGGTTTCAAATCGGCTAACTAGGAATTAATATCAACATTCTAGGCCCTCATTATCATATACAAAACATCTTGGTCTGATACGATTCGTGACCTATTACATCCCCTCTTCTCCCGCTCTCCAAAAAAAATGGTGTCGTTCTATATATAGCTTCTGACTCTCGAGAATAGTTGACCTTTGACACCAACAAGTGTTTTCCCTCTTAGGCTCAAAAACAATTTAGGAACGTTAATAATAAGAGCAGGTCATATCACTAACAAGAGGCTTCGTTAAGGCGTACAAAAGTATAACTGCTATCATTTGTGCATACAACTACAACTTTAACATTTGTTACTACAACTGCAGCACACACAGAAAGGCTGCAACACCAGCTACAACAGTTTCCATATGTGTCACAGTTACAACAACTAAATTAGCGGTACCAGCTACAACAGTTTCCATATGTGTCACAGTTACAACAACTAAATTAGCGGTACCAGCTACAACAGTTTCCATATGTGTCACAGTTACAACAACTAAATTAGCGGTACCAGCTACAACAGTTTCCATATGTGTCACAGTTACAACAACTAAATTAGCGGTACCAGCTACAACAGTTTCCATATGTGTCACAGTTACAACAACTAAATTAGCGGTACCAGCTACAACAGTTTCCATATGTGTCACAGTTACAACAACTAAATTAGCGGTACCAGCTACAACAGTTTCCATATGTGTCACAGTTACAACAACTAAATTAGCGGTACCAGCTACAACAGTTTCCATATGTGTCACAGTTACAACAACTAAATTAGCGGTACCAGCTACAACAGTTTCCATATGTGTCACAGTTACAACAACTAAATTAGCGGTACCAGCTACAACAGTTTCCATATGTGTCACAGTTACAACAACTAAATTAGCGGTACCAGCTACAACAATGACAACTACTACAACTGCTACCACATATACAATTACAATGGCTAAAATAGCTACAACAACAACAAAAGCTACAAACAACTTGCACAACTATAATAACTACAGTAGCTACTACGACTACATAAGCTGCAGCAAATACATAGAATTCAATAACTATAATAACTACAACTGCAATAACTACAATAGCAAATTAAAGTAACAACGACAACTAAAATAACATATATTCCTAAAATAGCTACAACAGCTACAATAACCGCAACGGCTAGAACAACTACAATAAATGTAATCACTTAATTAGCTACTTCAATCACAATAGCCACAATAAATGCAACAACAACAGCAGCTACACCGGTTGCAACACCAACAACAGATACAATAACTGCATCAACTACAATTGCTACAGTATCAACAACAACTACAACTGCTACAGTATCAACAACAACTACAATTGCTACATTATCAACATCAACTACAATTGCTACAGTATCAACAACAACTACAACTGCTACAGTATCAACAACAACTACAACTGCTACAGTATCAACAACAACTACAATTGCTACAGTATCAACAACAACTACAACTGCTACAGTATCAACAACAACTACAATTGCTACAGTATCAACAACAACTACAACTGCTACAGTATCAACAACAACTACAATTGCTACAGTATCAACAACAACTACAACTGCTACAGTATCAACAACAACTACAACTGCTACAGTATCAACAACAACTACAATTGCTACAGTATCAACAACAACTACAACTGCTACAGTATCAACAACAACTACAACTGCTACAGTATCAACAACAACTACAATTGCTACAGTATCAACAACAACTACAATTGCTACAGTATCAACAACAACTACAATTGCTACATTATCAACAACAACTACAAATGCTACAGTATCAACAACAACTACAACTGCTACAGTATCAACAATAACTACAATTGCTACAGTATCAACAACAACTACAACTGCTACAGTATCAACATCAACTACAACTGCTACAGTATCAACAACAACTACAATTGCTACAGTATCAACAACAACTACAATTGCTACAGTATCAACAACAACTACAATTGCTACAGTATCAACAACAACTACAACTGCTACAGTATCAACAACAACTACAACTGCTACAGTATCAACATCAACTACAACTGCTACAGTATCAACATCAACTACAACTGCTACAGTCTCAACATCAACTACAACTGCTACAATAGTTGTCACAAGTGATGAAGACCACTCTCTTTGTTCAGCCGTGTGGACAGTCGTATCTCTTGCTGTGTCCGCTGAAATGGGTGACTTGCGCGGTGATTTGGATTAAAGTGAGGAAGAAACTGCGCCTTTTGTCAACCTCACTCACAGAGCCTAAGCTACCTTTTGCCAGTGGCAAGACATTCATCGAGACGACTGGAGATAGCATAGGATGCAGATTTTGCCTCAGGGTTACCACCGAAGCTTGTCCGTAAACATGTAACCCGCAGGGTAGAAAGGTGGGATGGCATCTAACGCAGTTTGTCGTGCCTTTTCGATAACCACAAGCGGTCGTATGGACAACACTCAGCGTGTGAGTGGGTCTGGCATCTCTCCCCAGCTGTATTCAGCTCATCATAGTAGCATCTAAAATTCCCACACGCCAAATTCGTGAAGGTGAACCGGCAGAACTAACCCGTGAAATACGACACAGGTATAAGCGAAGTGCCATTCAGCCGGCGTCCAGACCAGGATAAACGGATGGAAGAAATCACAAAAAAAGAACGAAATAACAAGTCCAGACGGAAAACAACACCACGTTTCCGTGAACACTATTGAAGTCGTCGATTTGTGTGAATTCCAGGCAAATCCGAGGTCTGGCGGCATCCAAAATGATCCAAAACAGTAGAGAAATGAAGACTCGCAGCCAGTTATGGCGCCATCTTTGCCAGATTTTTTAAATTGCTACACAAAGACAGCAACAACATATACAGTAGCTATAAAAACAACAACAACTACAATAGCTGTAACAACTACAATAGCTGTAACAACTACAATAGCTGCAACAACTACAATAGCTGTAACAACTACAATAGCTGTAACAACTACAATAGCTGTAACAACTACAATAGCTGTAACAACTACAATAGCTGTAACAACTACACTAGCTGTAACAACTACACTAGCTGTAACAACTACACTAGCTGTAACAATTACAATAGCTGTAACAACTACAATAGCTGCAACAACTACAATAGCTGTAACAACTACAATAGCTGTAACAACTACACTAGCTGTAACAACTATACTAGCTGTAACAACTACGATAGCTGTAACAATTACAATAGCTGTAACAACTACAATAGCTGCAACAACTACAATAGCTGCAACAACTACAATAGCTGTAACAACTACAATACTGTAAAAACTACAATAGCTGTAACAACTACACTAGCTGTAACAACTACAATAGCTGTAACAACTACAATAGCTGTAAAAACTACAATAGCTGTAACAACTACACTAGCTGTAACAACTACAATAGCTGCAACAACTACAATATATATCATAGAATCAGTAGTTAGAAAAGTTTCAACTACAACAGCTGCAATGATAAATTAAGCTAATGGAAACTATTACATACAGGGAATCAGGCAGATAAACTTGAAAGCAGTCATGCAGTTAGACACACATACAGAGAAACATACAGTAAGAGAGGCAGATAACTGGGCATTCAGACACACATACACACACGCGAAAACACTAACATCGTAGAGGCAGAAAAAACAAAGGCGGACGAACAGATTGAAGGAAACCGATGATACAGCCCACGGAATGAGCTGACAGCAGCCAGCGACTCATAGCTACAACATTGGACATCAGGTGCAGCGCCCAAGACTAAAGTCAAGACACAGTTTCTTACGGTAAACCGAGCACCTACAGACTAGTCCAGGAAATCGACGCATCGAAAGTTGGAAACAGCTGACACAGGTCCCCTCAATGGAATTACTGGAGGAACCTGCGCCTGGACATCTCCTGCCCTACGCAACATGGACGCCACTAAATAGACTTCGAACTGGTGTTTCCTGATGCAGGAAAAACCTAAAAAGATGGGGATACAGGGATGATGAAACATGCGAATGTGGAGTAACAGAAGACCAGGACCATCTGATATACTGCCCAAACCTCCCTGAGACTTGTAGCATGGATGACCTGCTGAGTGCCAGTTACAGGGCAATCCACGTGGCTGAATACTGGGAGAATGATGTGGGACGCAGTGCCTAGGACACGGAAAGTTAGTAAGTATATCTACAGCACAGTGAATGAGATGAATGCAGCCAGCGATTCATAGCCACAGCACAGTGAATGAGATGACAGCAGGCAGCGACTCATAGCTACAGCACAGTGAATGAACTGAGATCAGCCAGCAACTCATAGCTACAGCACAGTGAATGAACTGACAGCAGTCAGCGACTCATAGCTACCGTACAGTGAATGAGCTGACCATCAGCCAGCGACTCTTAGCTACCGTACAGTGAATGAACTGACAGCAGTCAGCGACTCATAGCTACCGTACAGTGAATGAGCTGACATCAGCCAGTGACTCATAGCTACTGTACAGTGAATGAACTGACAGCAGTCAGCGACTCATAGATGGCTGCTTACATCAGGGTCAACGAACCAGAGAGGACAAAGGCTAAAAGAATAGGGATCGCAGTGGGAAGGCAAACATGTTATTAAAAAACCCAGCTGAGATCGGATGCATTGGACAAAAACGAGCAGATATGGCAGTTCGCTGTAAAATACCAGTCAACGCCACAATGTCCTTTCAAGGACGAAAGAAGAGAGAGAAGAATACGACGACAGAAAAGAAGAAAATAAAAAAGAAAGAAAAAGGGAAACAGGAAGCGCAAGAACAAGAAAAAGGAGAAGAGACTGGAATATACAATTAAAGTGGAAGACAGACAAATAGGCAGGCAGAAACGCACGTGGACAGATGCGCGCTGTGCACGCAGACAGACAAGCAGGCAGATATACTGACATATTAAGGAGATAGAGACAGAGAGAGAGAGAGAGAGAGGAAGAGAGAGAGGAAGAGAGTGAGGAAGAGAGAGAGACAGAGACAGAGAGAGAGAGGAAGAGAAAGAGGAAGAGAGAGAGAGAGAGAGAGAGAGAGAGAGAGAGTGCATGTTTGTTGTAATTGTTTGAAGCTACATTTGTTGAGTTAACTCTTGAAGACGTTCCTTTTATAGTAGGTTCCAGTGCCTTTTCTGCATCCCCTGACATACTTGAGAAGGTGGTCGTGGCTTCTCCTAGCTGTAGTTCAGTTCAAGCCTCCGCAGGAAGCTCCCCAGTGTGGAGATTACAGAATCGATTTCCATCTCGCTGGCCAGACTTCTGTGGCACCGGCTATCCATGAGAAGAAACGAGGATGTGAGGGCAAGGGGAGGGAGAGGGAAGGACAGCATATTTTCCTTGATTCAGACACTCTTCGCTCACACCATGACTAGCATGTTTCACCTGATCCTGACCAATCTTTGCTCAATCCGTTTTCAGGAAGTTTCGCCTGACCCTGACCACTCTTTGCTCACTCTTTGATGAGTAAGTTTCACCTGAGCCTGATTACTCTTCGTCCCTACCTTGATGAGTAAATTGCATCTGACCCTGATCACTCTTTGCTAACACTATGTTGAGTATGTTTCGCCTGCCCCTGATCACTCTTTGCTCCTACCTTGATGAGTAAGTTTCACCTGCCCCTGATCACTCTTTGCTCCTACCTTGATGAGTAAGTTTCACCTGACCCTGATCACTCTTTGCTCCTACCTTATTGAGTAAGTTTCACCTGACCCTGATCACTCTTTGCTCCTATCCTGAGTACATTTCACCTGAACCTGATCACTCTTTGCTCCTATCTTGATGAGTTAGTTTCACCTGACCCTGATCACTCTTCGCTCCTATCTTGAGTAGGTTTCACCTGAACCTGATCACTCTTTGCTCCTATCTTGATGAGTAAGTTTCACCTGAAACTGATTACTCTTTGCACCTATCTTGATGAGTAAGTTTCACCTGAATCTGATCACTCTTTGCACCTACCTTGATGAGTAAGTTTCACCTGACCCTAATCACTCTTTGCTCCTATCTTGAGTTAGTTTCACCTGAACCTGTTCACTCTTTGCTCACACCATGAACAGTATGGTTGACCTGACTCTGATCCCTCTTCGTTCATATCTTGTTGAGTAAGTTTCACCTGACTCTGATCACTCTTTGCTCCTACCTTGTTGAGTAAGTTTCACCTGACTCTGATCACTCTTTGCTCCTACCTTGTTGAGTAAGTTTCACCTGACTCTGATCACTCTTTGCTCCTACCTTGTTGAGTAAGTTCCACCTGACTCTGATCACTCTTTGCTCCTACCATGTTGAGTAAGTTTCACCTGCCTCTGATCACTCTTTGCTCATACCTTGTTGAGTAAGTTTCACCTGAATCTGATCACTCTTTGCTCCTTCCTACCTTGTTGAGTAAGTTTCACCTGACTCTGATCACTCTTTGCTCCTACCTTGTTGAGTAAGTTTCACCTGACTGATCACTCTTCGTTCCTATCTTGTTGAGTAAGTTTCACCTGACTCTGATCACTCTTTGCTCCCACCTTGATCAGTACTTTTCACCTGAACCTGATTACTCTCTCCCGTTACCTTGATCAGTATGTTTCATCTAACCTGGTTACTGTTCGCACAGAAAAACAAACCATACAATAAAGACATAACTTTATGTTATACTCTCATTCATTCAACAACTTATCTATATGTTAGTATAAACCTCTCTATAGTTGAAGACTCTCCAGGTCACATTCATTCTCTCGAACAACATTCCCACATCTAACAAATATATTATTTGGAGGCTGTGTGAATAAAGGATAAAACTCGCTCGGTTTTTCCGCAATCCCAGCGGTGCGGGTTGGATTCCCATCGTGTCCAGTTTGGCAGACACTTGTTTTTTTTTTTAGAGGGATTGCTCCTCCACGTACAGGAAGTAATGGCAACTTACCGTACTGCACACCTGCCAAGAAACTTATAACAGCTAAATAGATGGCGGTTGTAAGAAGCGACGTTCTGTTAAATTTATGTATAAGGGTCTCGGAGAACAAGAAGCTCACTGTTAAAACAAAAACACTTGTTGACCAGGCCTGTGTCCTCAGCACCCATCTTTATGGCAGTGAGACATGGTCTAGATACATGCACCAGGAGAGTGGGGAAACAGCTAGCACATGAGGTGCCTACACACAAACCTGGGGGTTGGGTGGCAAGACAAGATCACCAACGCAGAGATGTTGAAGAGAACAGACACTGTCACAATCTTTTCCATGCTTAGTCTTCGAAGGCTCCGATGGCTGGGACACATTCGAAGGATGGATGACGGCAGAATACCAATATATCCTCTATATGGGGAATTACAGTTGGAGAAAAGGTATCGGGGACGGCCACTATTTCGGTACAAGGATGTATTTAAGCAGGATATGAATAATGCAGACATCAATTTGGAATCACCGGAAGAGGGCACTATGTATCGTGCTATATTAAGGGGCAGGATTAAGCACGGAATACTTATCTTTACGTCTTTATACTGGTTTAGAAAACTCTGCAGAGTCTGTATACAATCATTTTCATTAACAATACCTTGATCTAACAGCTATGCACATCCAATCTCTTATTAAATGCATTAATTGTCTCTTATTTCACTACTTCCTGTAGCAATGCATTCCAATAGTCTAATTCATCAATTCCTCTGATCCTCTTATAAAACTGAATTAAGTCACCTCAAATTCTTCTCTCTTCTAGACATTGTATGCCGGTTTTTCGGAGTCTTTCCTCATAACTGTAATTCTGGAATCCGACTATAAGCTTTGTCGCTCTTTTTTGTATCCTTTCCAGCATGTTTATATCTCCTCTATGATAATGACTCCACACATGTACACAGTACTCCAATCTAGGTCTAACTAGTGCTTTATACAGTTTGACTATCACTTCCTTGCTCCCATGTTTAATATTTATTTCTATCATACCTAACATTGCATTTGCATTTTTCACTGCTACCTGGACCTGCTCACTCACCTTACCTGTATGATCTATTATAACCCCTAGGTCCTTTTCCTTATCTATCTTTCTAATATTGTGTAATTATGTTCCATATTGGATCTACCCATTTATCTACTTTAAACTACATTTGCCAGCTTACAGACTCTTCTCGAATTTTATCTAAATCCGACTTCAATATATCCACGTCTGCTTTAGATGAGACACTACTGCATATATTTGTGTCATCAGCGAATTTTGCAACCATGAATCCCATATATATGTCCAAATCGTTTAAATATATCAAGAACAAAATTGGACCCAAAACCGAGCCCTGTGGTACTCCACTTTTTACTTCATATCACTCAGAGTACTTCTTATGTATGCCAACTCTCTGGCTTCTTCCTGTTAACCAAATTCTAATCCAATTAGCTACTTTTCCACCTATTCCATGTGATTTTAACTTTCAAAAAAATCTTTGATGAGATACTCTAACAAAGGCCTTTGCAAAATCTAGATAAATAACATCTGCTGGCTCCCTTTTATCTATCATTTTAGTAACCTCCTCCATGAATTCAAATTGATTTGTTAAGCATGATCTCCCTTTAGTAAAACCATACTGACTATCTGACTATTTTCAGTTTTATCAGAATATTGTCAGTTATGCACCAAAAGGTTTTAACTTTACAGACAAAGGAGATACTGATAGACTTAAGACTCAGCGTTTGAGGAGACACGCCACACTATTCGATGCCGCTAGCGGTCCTGACTTTCCTTGCACACGCTATGGAAGGCGTTTCTCTGCCCGGATTGGTCTTACGAGTTACATTCGTTACCGTCATGGACTGTAGCTGCATACCTTTTTTTTCAAAGCACAGTTAGTCCCCTTAACACGTACCTCAAGAATGCCGTGTCTACGAAGAGCTAAAATGCCAGAGCTGGCCAGATGGAGCAGAATTGAAACACAAACTTAGAACATTATGCCAGAGCAAACCACATTGATGTCCCTACAGACAGGCATACAGGCATTAGTGAAGAACAAAAGAGCCACAACAACATCAAGATAGCACCAGAGGAGCACATGATGGCAAAACTAACAATGAATGAAATGGATGAGGCCATGAGAACTTTAAAGAAAAAGAAATCGCTCGGAAAAGATGGGGTAACAAACGAAATGCTGATGGGGTTGGGCCAAACAGCAAAGAGAAAGTTACTTTCAGTCCTGAACCAAAGCTGGAAAAGGGGAATTGTACCGCAGGCATGGAAAGATGATGTACTTATACCAGTACCAAAGAAAGAAAAAGATCAAACAAATCCAAATGGATACAGGCCCATCAGTCTACTGAGCTGTGTAGGAAAACTGATGGAGCGTATGATAAACACCAGACTGATGTGGCACCTGGAAGAAAAACGCATACTAATTCCGCAGCAAGCAGGATTTAGACAACACAGATCCACTGAGGACCAGATCACTCTCAAATCACAGGAAATAGAGGATGCTTACCAAGAGAAAAAGAACAGTAGCGGTCTAAGTGGATCTAGAGAAGGCATTTGACAAGGTGTGGAAAGGGGGACTTAAAGTCAAGCTACGAAGAAGTGAAGTATGTAGGAAAAGGTACAGATGGATCGGCCACTACCTCGAAAACAGAACAGCCAGAGTTCAAGTACAAGGGCAGATGAGCAAAAAGGTGACACTGGAGCAAGGAGTACCCCAAGGGGGGAGGTGGGTGGGGGGTAACTGTCACCCACACTTTTCCTGGTGTATATAATCAACATCACAGAGAATATACCAAGAAGAGTTCACAGCTCCATGTTTGCAGACGATCTGGCTATGTGGGCCTCTGAAAAAATCTCACCGTAGCAAGCAATCGGGTGCAGCAGACCCTAACATCGTTGGAGGAGTGGGCTAACTCATGGCTGGTCAAAATAAACGAGGAAAAAACCACATGTACGATATTCTCGCTTTCAAATAAACCACAGAACACCAAAATAAGTCTTAACGGCAAATACCTGCGGCCAAACGACAACCCAAACTACTTGGGAGTCACATTTGATCGGCGCATGACATGGAAAAGTCAGATCGAGAGAAACCGAATGAGAGCCAGACAAAGAATGGCAATCATGAGGAAACTTGCTAACACAAGCTTGGGAGCAGACGAGAGAATACTAAGGAAACTGTACACTGGAAGAGTGAGACCAGTTCTCGAGTTTGGCATTGCGTCATGGACAACAGCAGCAAAGGCGAACTTTGATAAAATTAGCAAACTTCAAAACCAAACAAAGAGAGTTATAACAGGAGGCATGAAGTCAACGCCAGTTGTAGAACTTGAAAAGATTACAAATCTGCAATCCATGACCGACAGAAGAGACTGCAGAGCCCAGCAGCAAGCAGAGAAACTCAGAAGACTTGACTGACCATCCAATGTATCAGAGACTAAATTGATTTGGAAATGGGAAGCTAAAGCGGAAAAACTTTGTAGAAATAACCAAAGCAAAGTTGAGCGAAGACCCTATGAACACTGTAATAATACCAAAACCCATCTTTACTGTACGCAAACCCACCTGGAAGAAGCATTTCATTCTGGAGGTGGTAGAAAATATACCAGGTATTGGAAACAAGAACAGCAAGATTGAAAAAAAAAGAAGAGACATAACCCTGAGGTACATAACGGAAAACTACCCAATCATGGACTGGACCCATGCATACATCGACAGTTCTGTAACAAACACAACGCAGAACGGAGGGGCAGGGGTATTCCTGAGCCTACCAAATGGTAGAAAAATAACACTGTCAGTGGCAACTGGAAAATTCTCAAGCAATTTCAGAGCGGAGGCAGAGGCACTGAGGGCTGCAGTAGAAGCAATGCTCACAGACGAAAGAAATGAAAGCCAGATAGTCCTGTTTACAGATGCCCTGGCCGTAGTCACAGCACTAGAAAGCCAGAAAAATACTGAACTTAATTATTTAAGAGCAGTACTCTGTCAACTATGCCAGCAGTCCGCACCAAAAAGAGTAGTGGTACAGTGGGTTTCATCCAAGGCAACGAAGAGGCAGACAGACTGGCAAAAAAAAGGTGCAAGATTACCACAACCAGATTATAGTGTGACCTATGAAGAGTCAAAAAGGCTTATCAGGGCCAGATATATGGCCAAATGGGAAACATAACATACTGGCTTCACAAATGATGCCTATTACCAGTTAACAGAAGAGAGCAGGTCGTGGTCTTCAGATGCAGCCAGGGACACAACAGACTGAGGTACCACCTATTTAATAAACTGAAGATAGGTGGCACTGGCGAATGCACATGTGGTACCGGGAAAATGACCGCTGAACATCTGCTGCAAAACTGCCCGATATACGAGGACCAGAGAAAGCACACGTGGCCATCACCAGTGGCAACACTAGATAAGCTCTATGGCAGTGTCGACAGCACAAATTCAGGTTGACGTTTGACAGCGTAAGAAGAAGAAGAAGAAGAAGAAGAAGAAACAAAAACTATGGGGCCATCGCTCAGACGCGGAAAGGACCATGGACTTCGTCCTGGAGATTGAACTCAAGAGTTAACATGATTAGAAAAAATTGAACGCAGAAGATGAACTGTCGTCTGACAAGACGGAGAGAGTCAATGATATATATATATATATATATATATATATATATATATATATATATATATATATATATATATATATATATATATATGTACATACAAATATATATATATATGTACATACAAATATATATGTACTTACATATATATATATATAACTACATACATACATATATATATATATATATATATATATATATATATTTATATATTTGGTTGGTATAGCTGTTTAAAATTATTATAGTTCTCTTTGTGAACACAATGGCTACATGATAAATATTGTCATTATAGTCAAGAAGTATAGTCACGAAATGATAGCGAAACGGTGTAGTTTCGGAGGTCACAAGTTTTAAGCGTGCCCTGGTCTTAAGAGAGTGGAGCCAGCGTATAGTCATTTTGGAGATGACATAAAAACTCGGAAAACCCGTCTATGCAGTTGAAATCGGTAAGAGTAGGGATTTAGCCGATGTCTTTAATAAATGTTAAATATAATGAAATTCCTACTCAATACGCAACCTCCCTTCCCCCCAGGTCTAGTAAGCCCCGGGAAGTCAAAATGCAAGAAAAACCTAAGAACGTATTTCGGATGTTCTTCGGCTATCTGGCAGAAGAATACCAGGAATCCATGGATTGTATGTTCCAAAGTATAGATGCATCTATATTGTTAATAAGTTAGAAACATCTAAATGTAATTTACAAATCTATAATACTTATCATATGTCTATAAGACTTCTAACTAAATACACTGCATAAAAGTAGTCTCTCTTGATCTAGATCTTTATGACCCGTTCATCAGGGTAATTGCGAGTCACAACTTCGTCTCCAGCGTACCCTGCCAGAAGGTGGTAAGCACTCCTCCAACGGCGTTTCGGGTTCTGTCGCGTGCAGATAGGGAGTCTGACCAACGCATTGGAGGCCATCCCCAATCAAGGTAAAAGTAAATAGTAGTCAGATGAAGTTTACTGATCCAGGTAGGAGCGAAGAGTGATCAGGGTCAGGTGAAACTTACTGATCCAGGTAGGAGCGAAGAGTGATCAGGGGCAGGTGAAACTTACTGATCCAGGTAAAAGCGAAGAGTGATCAGTGTTAAGTGAAACTTACTGATCGAGGTAGGAGCGAAGAGTGATCAGGGTCAGGTGAAACTTTCTCATCAAGGTGGGAGCAAAGAGTGATAAGGGTCAGGTGAAACTTGCTGATCAAGGTAGGAGCTAATTGTGATCAGGGTCATGTGAAACTTGCTCATCAAGGTAGGAGCAAAGAGTGATCAGGGTCAGGTGAAACTTACTCATCAAGGTAGTAATCAAAGTAAATTATATGAGCTTTAAACAATGTCCTACTTGAAAATATTTGTCACATTGATAGAAACCGATATGAGTGCGAGAACAATGTAACTAACAGCCTCCGTGTTGCCTGGAACTGTGGTGTGTGTATGTGTGTACGTGTGTGTGGATGTATGTCTGCGTGTACATCTTTGTAAATAACATGTACAAATATATTTAGATATGCAGTTCATTGTTTTTTTGATCTGGTTGCATTTTGCATAAAATCTCATTGCAAGATCAGGACACATGCAAAATGCGCCATTGAAGCGGAAAATAAAAACCTTAAAATCTAACAGCACAGTCCAGGCAGAAACAGTTGTCCACAGAATGAAAGGTACCCTTGATAACACGTCATACTAATAGGATTGGGTCTAAGAGTTCTTGGTTGTTGCATAAGACCAATACTTTCAAACGGAAGTGAATTATGGATAGCAATAATAACACGACCAAGCCACTGTTAGCTGCATATATGTTTTACATAAGAGTGAAAATCAGATGGACAGCCAAAAAGATGAATTTGCTGAGAAATTCTGATGCACGAATACAACTTGTTACATTTATCATGAGAATGCGATAATCTTGTTTGGGGGCATATATTGAGAAGAGATGTTTGAATGACACCATAACAACAGACCTACGTGAAGGAAAAAATATAGAAAACGACAACAGAAGAACATCCTGGGTAGCTTAACATCGAAGAACAGGACGCTGTCAATGTCATAGGAGATAGATGGAACACGGGACAGGGATTATTTAAGATTCGTTATCGACTAAGAGAGTCGGCAAGACACATACTGATGCTAATAAAAATGAAGACTAAAGTCTATGTTTATATACATAATTTTCATAGTCGTGTGATAGTAATCGTTAATAGTGACAAACAATACGTAGATGGCACATCTTACGGGGGCATAAATACAATAACAGCCTTCTGTTGTCATACTCACTGTGTGGGGGAACAATATCAGCATTGTAATCTGTCACCAAATGTCGTAGAAGGCAACTATGGGGGGCTGGGCATGGGGTCAGCTAACCTATCCTGTAGAAACTATAATCCTCAAGAAAAATCTAGGGGACCTTTATATCCATTGTGGAAGAGAAGGGGAGAAATTCCAAAATCAACAATTAAAGTTCCGACATAAACGTCTTTATCGGAGACTAATGACAAAAAAATGAGAACAGTTAACTCTTAACTACGAAAATGGTAACTAATGGAGACATGTACTTAATTGAGCAGAACAGTATTAATCTTAGATGAACACAACAGACACTGAGTCTGACAACCAATAAATGTGCGTGTATATAGGTATATATGTGTATATATATAATCAGACGATTGCTATTGCTTATCTTTGAAAATAAAAATTGCATAACTTACTGATTTTGTTGTTTCAGAACTGATAAAGCGTCTCCAGGTAAGCGACTTTCATATAACCCGTATCCAAGGACGCACAGAGAAGGATCTATGAGGTAGTTGTTATTGTAAGTAGCCTCACCGGGTAGTCTGTCTTGTGTAACTGGCGTTCGATTAGGGTTAGAAAAGCTGGAGCCAGCGTTCGATCTTGAGTCCGAGGTAAGGAACAGCGAAAGAAGATGTTAAGTGATGTTGCCAGGTCTGGTTGAAGCGTCGCCTCCGCTGGTTCGTGTCCAGGTAGATAGATGTGTGTTGTCAGTCCTTCGCGCCCTGGGCAGACACACTCTGTATATTGTCACTGCACACAAGCTATTCACTGTTGAGCCTTCACGTGTGCTTATTCAGAGTTAGAAAGCCACGTGATTCGCTCGTTCGCCAAAACTGGGGTCTGGTCTCGGTGAGTAGTGTTACCGCGCCAGCCTGTTCCTACCACTCAACTCAATAGAAGAGTTGGAGGTGCGGGGGGAGGGGGGGTTGAGAGGGTCTACTGGGCTTTTCTGCTCGTGACAGTTGTAGTGAGGTAGAGGAGATTGGAGTACATTCGGAGAAAGAGGTTTTGTAGATGGAGTATAGAGCAGTGGGAGAACGTTTGACTTCGTTAAGTCGCGTTGGCTAATATTACTCATATCACCGTAAGGACAAGGGAGGAGGGCGCGAGAGAAGGAGAGGGGACGATGAGAGGACGGGAGAGGAGGGCAGAGGACAATGTAGCACAGAAAGATGTTTATTAAGATATAGTTGACGAGTAGGGGGATATTTTTGTGTCATTCGCCTTGTTTCCCATGACTAAGTCCGTTGTACTGTGTTTTGCGACTTACGCTCTGTGTATCCGAAACAGCACGAATGTGTTAACTTCCAATAAGTGAACGACAATCACGGCTAATGAACCGGACACAAGTTTCGGTTGTCAGCGATATCACTATCCCCTAGGTTATAGACAGACCATTGTTAAATAGTATTTGAAAGTTAATATGGACAATCGCAAAAACTTCAAGGAGGTCACCGGAAACCACAAACGACGCGTGGTGTTATAAAAGAGTATTAAGAATCGTATGGGCAACAAAGAAAAGCAGCGAGAATGTGATGAATAAAGCAACATGCAAAGACATAATTTTCAATGCATGAGAAAGAAAAAAAATATTATTTAAATACACGAAAAGAGCGATAAACAGGTGCCCGAGTGATAGGAAACAGGTCTGTGGACAATGTTGACACTGTTCGAAACTTAGTTACGGCATATTTTTTTTTCTATCGGAAAAGGGAGGGGGGATATAAATCAACCACGTACACTCCACGGCAACTACAGACAAGCGGCCTTTATTCTTCTTCCTTATAAATCTTCATATAATGGGAATACATATCGTTCTGAAAGATAATTTATAAGAAGTGCAAGATCAGAGCACAGTGTACAGTGAGAGAAAACTGTCCCGCTTAAACAAGTGACAGTAAGACAGACAAGGAAGATACTGGACTCTTGAGCGTTATGGCACAAAACACTGCTGCAGCTTGTGTGATAAACACTGTTGACGACAGTATGCTGTGGATATCAATGGTCGCCTACGCAAGCTGGCGTGGGATAGGATAATGATGCTGCTGTCGCATATATTACTGATACCACTGATGGAGGGGGAGGATTTATGAGCCGAGAAATGGATATATAGAATGGATTGGGGAGTAGTGTGGACGCTCAACATAGGAGGGTTGTATTGATTTATTTTTCTATATACCAGTGTGTGGTATGGGTGGTAAGGGGGAGAAAAGGGCAAAGAGAGAGAGAGAGAAAGGGGGAGGGGTGAAGAGAGAGAGAAATGGATGAGTGAAAAAGGTCTGTAGATGGAATTGACGATTGGAAGGATATACAATAATTTTAATTCTTCTTTGCTTGTATTACTGAAACACAACATGTGAAGTGAGGGAGAGGCTGAGAGAGAGATATGGAGACAAATAGAAGGAGAGAGATAAAGTGAGGGTATGGAGGAAGGGAGATGGAGAAAGACTGAGAGGTATGAAGAAAGAGAGTTAGGGACAGCGTTAGATGGAGAGGAATACAATGATAGAGGTAGTAATAAAGCAAGAGGGAAAGAGCTAAAAGGGAGATAGAGAGGAGTAAATAGAAAACGAAAAAGGAAACGGAGAAGGCCAAAAAAGAGAGACATATAAGAGAGAGAGATAGAGAGAGAGAGAGAGAGATAAAGAGTTGACGAAAAGGAGGATATGTAACATCGTTAGGTCACGTTGACGTATAAATACAGACATATGTGTGAGGTTTGTGTATATGTGTGTGTATGTGTGAGTGACAACAGCGAGAGAGAGTGGGAGAGAGACAGAGAGAGATAGAGAAGAGAAAAATGTATATTAGATTAAATTGATAAATATGATAATAAATAATAAGTTATGTTGCGTTGACCGATAATGCTGGTGTCAATATGAAATACGTGTGAGTGTGTTTAGAGTGTCAGTTAGAGAGATGAGGGACCGGAAAGGAGGGAATAAGTAGGTGAAGGAGTCTATAGATAGAACTGAGGAGCTGAGAGAACACGTCCACCTCAGGTCGTCACAAAGATTAGTCCAACTGCTACCACCGAGAAGATGGCGATCCGAGAAGAGCTGGCAATGTGGGGTGCATTGAGAGCTTCAGTTAAGACGCCTTTGCTGTAAATGTCATGTTGTGTGTTCCGCTGTTTTCTTTTGCAAAACATACTGGTTTCAATCATAATAAAGCCAAACAATACGTGTTTTTGTTTGTGTTTTTTTAAATTTATTTTTTCATTAGCATATAAGGAATGTGTACATTGAATGAAGTGTGTATATGTATGCGTGTGTGTGTTTTTTCTCTTCTTCTTCTTCTTTGTTCATCCTCAGATCGAGGCCCTGATTTATCTAACAAAGGACACCGTTGTTTATAAGACTGCTTGTTATCTATACAGTTTTTGTTTCTCAACTGTGTCCAGTGCTGTTCTCTATAATACTGCGTGAGCATGTAGCGTTGCAGATTGATTTTCATGGTTGTGGCATGCTCTGCAGATGTCAGCTGTCATTTGTTCCAATGCTCATTTTGTTGTAAAGATGACACGAGTTTATTTTGCCCAGTTCTCAGTCTGAAGATGAAGACTTGCTCTTCTCTACTTAAAACGTTGTAGTATCTTATTTTCGAAAGTTGACCAGCCCATTTTCCCTTGAAGTTGATTTTAACCTGTGTCTCGACCTCATTATGTGTGATGTTCAGATCTATTTGTGAGGAAACTCATACCCGTTATGTGTGATGTTCAGATCTGTTTGTGAGGAAACTCATACCCGTTATGTGTGATGCTCAGATCTGTTTGTGAGGAAACTCATGCCAATTATGTGTGATGTTCAGATCTGTTTGTGAGGAAACTCATACCCATTATGTGTGATGTTCAGATCTGTTTGTGAGGAAACTCATACCCGTTATGTGTGATGCTCAGATCTGGGGAGAGACTCATACCCATTATGTGTGATGCTCAGATCTGTGAGAAGACTTATACCCGTTATGTGTGATGCTCAGATCTATTTGTGAGGAAACTCATACCCGTTATGTGTGATGTTCAGATCTGTTTGTGAGGAAACTCATACCCGTTATGTGTGATGCTCAGATCTGTTTGTGAGGAAACTCATACCAATTATGTGTGATGTTCAGATCTGTTTGTGAGGAAACTCATACCCGTTAAGTGTGATGTTCAGATCTGTTTGTGAGGAAACTCATACCCGTTATGTGTGATGCTCAGATCTGTTTGTGAGGAAACTCATACCCGTTATGTGTGATGCTCAGATCTGGGAAGAGACTCATACCCATTATGTGTGATGCTCAGATCTGTGAGAAGACTTATACCCATTATGTGTGATGCTCAGATATGTGAGGAGACTCATACCCATTATGCGTGATGCTCAGATCTGTGAGAAGACTCATACCCATTATGCGTGATGCTCAGATCTGTGAGGAGACTCATACCCATTATGCGTGATGCTCAGATCTGTGAGAAGACTCATACCCATTATGCGTGATGCTCAGATCTGTGAGGAGACTCATACCTATTGGTATCTATTGGTATCATTTGGGTTCTATTATTTTTTCATAAGTTATTCGTTATTGCTGTGGACCACGCTCTATCCAGTATTCTAGCACTGGTCTCACGTAACCTATGTACAGTTTCTTTAGGGTCCCCGTGCCAGTTCACCATGTTGAGCCTGATATCTTTCTCATTAGGGTCATTATCTGCTTGGCTTTGTTTGTGACTTTTTGAATCTAGTTTTTCTATGTCAACCTTGGATCCATTGTTATTGCTAAATATGTTTGGCTTATGTAAAGGGGGAGAGTCTGGCCATTTACTTTGAGGATCACTTCTTGGGATTTGGGAGATAGGGAGACATCTTGGGTTAAGTGTTTTTGGTTTCGTTGATGGCGATTTGGCATTTCTTTGTCTATGTCTTTATTTCATTGAGGGTCTCTTGCAATTTGTCTTCTAGCTACACGTATATGTTGTTTAAATGTCCATAGCACTAAGTCATCTGCATATAGTACACTGAATGGGAACCCTTCCAGGGATTTCTATGATTATATCATTGTTATGTTTGAGGAACAAAATAGGTTTGAGTATTCCACCTTGCGGAACTCTTTGTTCCATTTTCATCTTTTCGCTGGGGGGTTCTTGGAGTTGCACTCTTACTGTCCTGTTATCTAGGTAACCACTGATCCATTGTTGCCTGTTGTTGGTTACATCCATTTGTAGTAGTTTGAGTTTTAACCCGTTCTTCAATATTCTATCAAAGGCTTTTTCTAGATTAATCCAAACTGCTAGCGTTCTCTTATTTTCTTGATATGCATCCTTTATTTTCCTGCAAGAAATATGTCACTTTATCTTCAGTTCATCTGTTTCTACGAAAATTTGCTTGCTGGGGGATAAGTGAATCAGTGGATTCTATATACCAGGTTATTATAGTGTTAATGATTCGTTCCATTAGTTTCCACACACAGCTGAGTAGACTAATAGGTCTGTAACTGCCTCGCTTCATATTGTCCTTCCCATATTTAAGGATGGGGATAGTCCTTACCTTCTTTCACACTGTGGAGACAGTTCCTTGTATCCAGCTTGGGTTAAAGATGTGTAACAGTTTATTTTTTGCTACTTCTCCCATGTTAGAGAGCATTTCATTAGTGATGCCATCCTTTCCTGTGGTTTTTCTCTTCTTGCATTTAAAAATGGCTCCAGTTCTGTCTTGGTGATAAGTATTATCAGATGTTTATCAGATACGCCCATTGAGTGATCATTGTGGTTTATTTCTTTCTTTCTATACCTTTTTAAGTCTATGTGGTTTCTTGTTTCTGTCAAATTTCGGATTACAACATATGTTGCTTTCTTTCCGGTTGGTGCCTTTCCTTCATTTCCAATCGCAATTGTTCGCTTGCAGCTTTTGTTGTTACGTAAGACCTTTATTAGCTTTCAGATAGAGGTTGCTGTCGGCCTCCCATTTCTCTAGTTCATGTCCCCTTTGCTAGGTCCTTGCGTAGCCCCAGCCTCTGACTGGCTGTTAAAATCTCCTACCACTATGGTTGTCAGGTTCATAACATTAATGGTTCATAGGGCCAGTTTTTTTGTTTCCGAGGAGTATATATTGGATTTTCTTACTGTATCATACGCTAAGGTCAAGTCCACTTCTAACGTTTCAGCTTCTCCAACTTGAATAGATTTATATTTTACAGAGAATAAGCACGCCACCCCTATGTCCATCCCTAGGCAGACGATATGAATTCCTTCGTCTTATGGGCTCTATGTGGAGGTTATACTTTGACACAATCAGCCTGTAATCAGTCCAGCCGTCTGTCCCACACATAGACCTTATGACCCGTGTACCAGGTACGATGATACTTATGGTGATAACATAGTGGATAAGGTACCCCTATTTAGGACGAAGATACATTCAGGAAGTTTTTTGACGAGAGGGCAGGCAATCCATCTGTAATCTATTGGACTTATCAATAATCTATTGACTATTGACCTCCTCAGTAGCTCATTGATCTCTATAGTGATCCAACTATCCCCCCTAGTCTATTGACCTACTTAACACGTGAATGACCACCTCAATAGTATATTAACTCGCTCAGTAGTCTATTGATCTCTCAAATGAATATTACTTTCCACAGCAGTCAATATATCCCTTAACAGTCTATTTGACTTCCTCATTAGTCTATTAATCTCCAGTAGTCTATAGATCCCCTCAGTAGTTCCCCTCCCCCTCTCCAACCACACATGTAGTATATCAACACCGTCTTTAGTCCGTTGATCCTCTCAGTAGTGTACTGACTGGTTGATAAGTAGTGAATTCTTCCCGTTAGTAGTGTATTGACTGGAACTTTAGTAGTAAATTGATGCCTTCAGTAGTGTATTGACTGGAATCTTAATAGTAAATTCATCCTCTCTGTAGTGTATTGACTGGTACATAAGTAGTATATCGATCCCCTCAGTAGTTCATTAATCTTGTTAATGTGACTGTTATCCATCAACAACAAAAATCGAAAATGTGTCGGTAATGACGGTGACAGTCAATAGTCATAAGCGGCCCGATTCTCAACAAGGTAGTTAATCTTATACAGGTTCTAACCATGTCTGAAGTTGTGTAGTTTTGTTACAAAGTGACCGGTGTACGATTGGATTGGTCCTGTCCACTGAAGTCGCCCTCACGCGGTCATGTCGGCGCTGTAGAGGTCTGGGGTTGGTATTGGTCATCTCTTTCCTCATCGTGGACCAGGCTTGAGCAGGGCAGTTGGTTTCTCTGTTTTAGTCTGACTGCTGCTCCGCTCCCTGTACGGAAGGTCAAAAGCTAAAAAGATACATATATAAATATAACTCAGTTACCGCACTGGGAGAGAAAGAAAACGAATCCCACGTTACGACCAAAAGGTCTTGTTCGAGACAAAGAACAAATGAAAGCACTTAATACATCCCAATATCAACAATTAGAAATGACTCAACATTGATATTATACGACATTGATACGATACGACATTGATACGATACGACATTGATATGATACGACATTGATACTATACGACACTGTTATGATACGACATTGACCGGATACGACATTGATACGATACGACATTGATATGATACGACATTGATACGATACGACATTGATACGATACGATATTGATACGATACGACATTGATATGATACGACATTGATATAATACGACATTGAATACGATACGATACGAGCCATCCATTAGCAAGAGAGTGACCAAGAATGTCATTTATTATGTTGATGTGATCTTACGGGTGTTTTCGTTTGTTCTGTCTCTGACAATGGCCGCCTGGTCGTACCCAATATTTCATTTTTGTTTTACCGTAAATGTTTTTATCGGCTGTTATTTATTCTTGTATCCCTGTCACTGGTGGGCCTGGTCGTACCCAATATTTCATTTTTGTTTTACCGTAAATGTTTTTATCGGCTGTTATTTATTCTTGTATCCCTGTCAACAGTTACGTTAACCCTAGTCAAAGTACCAGTTCTCTAACCAGATAAACAGCTTACAATGGAACAGTCACCAGTGATACAATGAAATAGCTACCAAAAGATGTGAAGCGACGTGTTAGCCTATGCCAGGCGACATGAAAACTTGAAAGAGGCCAGAATCCTAACACGGGCACGGTTCGATCAATGAGACAGAACAAAGACAATGCTAAATCTCACTGGGAGCGATGCTTCAGACAACCCATTCTCCCCTGCCACGATAATCAAGTCAGCCCAGACGGCTTTCCCTATACACCACAGGTAACAGCTGCCTTGCACGCACCGTACTATGGATAAGGGGAGTTAGGGAGGCGGGGTGGGTTAATGTCGATTTGTAGATAATTCTCTATCAATAGTTTTTTTTTTAATGTTATGAGTCCTAAATGGGAACACTGCCATATATGGGAAATTACACCCTATGAATGACTTTCGGTTACAACAATGTCAAACTCTGAATGAGCTTTCGATATAATAACGCAAACCCCTAAATGAGTTTTAGTTATACTAGTGCCAACCCCATAATGAGTTTTAGTTATACTAGTACCAACCCCTGAATGCATGTTAGTTATACTAGTGCCAACCCCTGAATGAGTTTTAGTTATACTAGTGCCAACCCCTGAATGAGTTTTAGTTATACTAGTGCCAACCCCTGAATGAGTTTTAGTTATACTAGTGCTAATCCCTGAATGAGTTTTAGTTATACTAGTGCCAATCCCTGAATGAGTTTCAGTTATAATACTCCAAGTTTCTGTTTGCGAATAGTTATCTGTGGTTAAAGGGGAATTCTAGAAAGAATATGCATTAAACACTAAGACCTGTTAAACGATACAGAAATAACAGGTTAAATAACTCGTTTTCTCTAGAATCAGAAGAAGACGTAGAGAAAAAAGGAAATAAGGAAATAAAGAGGAAGAGAAATAAGAATATTTGCAAGAAAATAAGCAAAAAGATGAAGAGACAATGAAGAAAACAAAACAGGAAAAGAAACCAGAAAAGATACAAGAAGAACAGGAAAAAGAGGACAAAATAAGAATGGAAAGAAGAGATACAAGATTGGAGAGGAAAAATAGGAAAATAAAAATAAGAAGAAATTAGTAGAAATTAGAAGAGAGAAAGACACAAAATTAAAAAAAAATGTGGAAAGAATATGAAAAACAGGCAAACAAAGAAGATCAGAAATCGGAGAATGAACAAGACAAACAAGAGAAGCAAAAAGAGAAAACGCATAAAGAAGAAGAAACATAACAGAAAGAAAAATATAGAAGAAAAATAGCAACAATTAAAGAAATAGGAAATCCATAATAAGATAGGTAAGAAGAGAAGGAAAAAGAGAACAACATCAATAAAGGAAGAAAGAAAACTAGAGAAACCAAAACAAAACGAGAAAAGAAACATGAGTAAAAAAAAAAGTAGGGTGGAAGCAAGAAGAGAAAAAAAATTTTTTTTAATGAAAAAAGGATAAAGAAGAGGAAGATGAGGAACAAAAAGAGAAACAGTAAGATAAAGAGCAACAGCAAGATGAAAACTATGAAGACAACAGAGAAGTGAAAGAGGAAAAACAAATTCAAAAACAGATTAAAGATGGAGAGAAAAAAGAGAAAGAGTAAGATACAGATTTTTCAGAAGGAAAGTAAGAAAGATAAGAAGACGATAAAAAGACAAAAAATAAAAGAAAGTGAAAAGAAAAAGAGAAACAAGAAGAAAGCGATGGAAAAGATGATAAGAAAAAGAAGAGAAACAAAGATGAAAAAAGAAAGAGCAGAAAGAAGTGGTGCAACAAGAAAAGAAACATGTACAGAACAAATAGATAAATACAAAAATAGAACAGATTAAAAAAAAGAAGAGACATTAGAAAATAAAGAAAAATAGAGAAAATTACCAAAAAAAAAGATGAGAAACAAAAAAGAAGAAGAGATACAAGAAAAGAAACAATAAGAAAGTGAGAAATAGATTAGAAAGCAGACATTATGAGAAAAAATAAAAGATGCAAAAAGAAAAGAACAAAAGAAACAAGAAGAGCTAAAAACAGAGAAATAGGAGAAAGAAAAAGAGAACAAGAAGAGATTCAAAAAAAGAAATTGAAGATAGAAAAAGAAAAACAAGGAGATATTCAGAGAAATATGAGATATAAATAGAGAAACAAGAGATGCAAACAGAGAAAATGGAGAAAGAAAAAGAGAAACAAGAATAAAAATTCAAAAATTTAACGTGAAAGTTGTAAAAAAAAGCAATAAATGTAGAGAAACAGGATGAGTAAGTAGATTTTAATATTCCTTTTTTTCATGTTTTAAGAAACGGGAAATGCTAATTCCAAAAACTGGTATTTTTTAATCATCGTTTCTCTCAAATAGTGAAATATATTTCCATTATAAAATATGGTTTGTCCTTTAGAACTTTTCATTTCATATCAGTTTATTCATACAAACGATGTACAAAGACCATGTTGTCACTTTTCCTCTGCGTGGATCCCACAGACGCGAAGTGCCAGCTGTAATGTACTGTACTCATGGACCAGTTTGTAATCTTTTGAACATATATTAGGTATAAATGTCTTTTAAAAGTTTTAATTAAATTTGACATGCCCGTCAGTTTGGGTGGACTTCTACGAAGTAGCTTCAAAAAGTTTCCGGAATAGTTGACTCGTTTTTGAATGAAAGATGATGTTATGGAGGATTTATTTTATAAATTGGTAGTGACCTTGCCAAAATGGCATGCATACATTGCCTCCACATATACTCTCGAACAGAAGCTACATAATTTTGTTTCTTTTTTTGTGCTCTTTGCATCGTCGGAGTTGAAATTGTCCTTGATTGAACAACGTGACAACGATACAAACATTGCTTAATAAAGCATTTGTGAATACCGCAATGAAGAAATCGCAAGTATTTGAGTGGCACAAGCGTTCCGTGAAGGTCGTGTAAGTGTCGAGGATGATGCACGTAGTGGACGACTGTCAACCTCGATCAACAATGACAAGATTGATCATATTGGAAACGTTCCGTGTGCTGACAGAGGAATTAGTGTCGAGAAAATAACCTTGGAATTTGTGTGTGCTGACAGAGGAATTAGTGTCGAGAAAATAACTCTAGAAGTTGGAATATCAGTTGGAAGTTGTGTGGGCTCACAGAGGAATTAGTGTCGAGAAAATAACTCTAGAAGTTGGAATATCAGTTGGAAGTTGTGTGGGCTCACAGAGGAATTAGTGTCGAGAAAATAACCTTGGAAGTTGTGTGTGCTGACAGAGGAATTAGTGTCGAGAAAATAACCTTAGAAGTTGGAATATCAGTTGAAAGTTGTCACAGTATTCTCCACAATGAACTGCACATGCAGCGTGTTTGACAACATGTGGTTCCCTAAATGTTATCTCCGGAATAGAATGAAACGAGATTGACCCTGGCTGGAGACCTTTTCACAATGGCTGATCAGGATAACAATTGTATCAACAACATAATCACAGGAGATGAGACCCGGTGTTTTTTGTACGATCCTCAGACAAAACGCCAGTGCCCTGAATGGACGTCTCTCGCATATTCCTGAACACAGAAACTTAGTTTGGACAAGAGCAAAGGAAAAGTTATGTTAGTAGTGTTTTTTTTTAATCCCAGGGTATTGTCTATCATGATTTCATTTCTGATGGCCGAACGGCTAGCAAGGAAATGTACGTTGATAATCCCCGTCCTCTAAGAGATGTAATCCGAAGAAAACGACCAGAAAAATGGAGAACAAACAGTTGGATTAAGCTGCATGACAATGCGCCAGCACAATGGGGAAGCAGAGTACCTCGCAAAGCACAATGTGATTACCTAGGAACATCCTCCATATTCTCCTGACCTGGCACCGGTTGATTATGTCTTGTTCCCTCGACTGAAAATTCAAGGATTCTGTGGACGTTATAACAAATTTGACAAAGAGCTGAGAGAGGTGTCAAAGAATTGGTTCCACGAATGTTTCCAGCAGCTGTATGCACGTTGGCAAAAGTGTGTAGTTGTTGAAGGGAATTACTTTAAAGAAAATGTGCAGTAAATATTTCTATTACAAATTATTTCTAAACAATCCACTAATTCCGGGACCTTTTTGAAGCTACTTCGCATTTATATTTGAACCAACTCCCTCATAACATACAGAACTGAAATTTGTGTCCACAAGTTGCCTTGTTAATCTTTTAAATTTTGACGGAGCCTCGAATGATCCACCAAAGCGCCAGTTCATCAATTCACACTCAAAATAAACCAAACAATGTAATAGAAATTGCACTCCTGTAATCCCCAAAAACCAAAAATAAGTCTTAGCATAAATAAATTGCTGTTCCGAGAAACTTGTATTTCTGAGACCATCGTTCCTTTAGTCGCTGGAGATATGAAGCTTTGTGATTTCATTGTAGAAGACTTAACCATAGATTCCGGTTATTTCAATTCTCTATGCCTTTTCCACTCTAATTCAACAATGTCACTTGCCAATTTTAATTCGGGTGAGCTGGAGAGTAACGCGACCGGGGAATGTACTTCGTGCAGACATCAGTCTCACCTTCTTCTCTCGATTATGAAGATCGGTCTGCCAATTCAGTTGGTATCAATTCAGCAAACCTGTGTCAAAGTATATCTTTGCTCATTTCTGTCTCACTTCAAGTTATTGTTTGAGGTTGGTGCGACCAAGATCCACCTCACAACAAGATTGGGTGAAACATACTGACTAAGACCTACAGCTCACGACATGGTCAGATGAAACATATTGGCTAAGACCTCCAGCTCACGACATGGTCAGTTGAAACATATTGGCTAAGACCTCCAGCTCACGACATGGTCAGATGAAAAATATTGGCTAAGACCTCCAGCTCATGACATGGTCAGATGAAACATACTGACTAAGACCTCCAGCTCACGACGTGGTCAGGAGAAACATACTGACTAAGACCTCCAGTTTACGACATGGTCAGATGAAACATATTGGCTTAGACCTCCAGCTCACGACATGGTCAGATGAAACATATTGACTAAGATCTCCAGCTCACGACGTGGTCAGATGAAACATATTGACTAAGACCTCCAGCTCACGACATGGTCAGATGAAACATATTGGCTAAGACATCCAGCTCACGACATGGTCAGATGAAACATACTGAAGAAGACCTCCAGCTCACAACATGGTCAGATGAAACATACTGACTAAGACCTCCAGCTCACGACGTGGCCAGATGAAACATACTGACTAAGACCTCCAGCTCACGGCATGGCCAGATGAAACATATTGGCTAAGACCTCCAGCTCACGACATGGTCAGATGAAACATACTGACTAAGACCTCCAGCTCACGACATGGTCAGATGAAACATACTGACTAAGACCTCCAGCTCACGACATGGTCAGATGAAACATACTGACTAAGACCTCCAGCTCACGACGTGGTCAGATGAAACATATTGGCTAAAACCTCCAGCTCACGACATGGTCAGATGAAATATACTGACTAAGACCTCCAGCTCACGGCGTGGTCAGATGAAACATATTGGCTAAGACCTCCAGCTCACGACATGGTCAGATGAAACATATTGGCTAAGACCTCCAGCTCACGACATGGTCAGATGAAACATACTGACTAAGACCTCCAGCTCACGACATGGTCAGGTGAAACATACTGACTAAGACCTCCAGCTCACGACATGGTCAGATTAAACATACTGACTAAGACCTCCAGCTCACGACATGGTCAGATGAAACATACTGACTAAGACCTCCATCTAACGACAGGGTAGGGGAAACGTACACACGGACTAAAACCCACATCACGACATGGTTTGGTGAAACTTACTAAGACCCAACTCACGCCAGGGTCATGTGAAGCTTTCTAAGACTCGCCTCGTGAAAGGGTCAGGTGAAACTTTCTAAGTCCCACCTTACGGCAGTCAGGTGCAGCTTTCTAAGACCCACCTTACGACAGTCAGGTGCAACTTTCTAAGACCCACCTCCCGCCAGTCAGGTGAAACTTACTAAGTGCTAAGACCCACCTCACTAATAGAATCTGGTGGAACGTACTAGCTAAAACCAATCTCACGACAGGGTCAGGTGAAACTTTCTAAGACCCACCACACGACATGGTCAGGTGAAATGTACTGTACTCGAAAACACCCTATATTATAGCAGCCTGGCCAACAAGGTTGAAATCGACACTATGCTCCAAATTCTTGTGAGCCTGCTGAGAAGTCTTGCATTTCACTACAGCGAGGAAGACTCAGGTTAATTGCTTCAGTGCGCTCTGGGATGTAAGAAGAACCACTACAGTTTGGCTACCAGAAAAATGCGTCAAGAATACAAGCCTCAGGTAACGGTAGTTTCTAAAACTAGAAGATGTTATGAGATGGCTAGCCTTGCCCATGAGCACAGCTTACTGCTGGGACCGAGTCTGCGATATCTGCACTTTTCCGCTTCACACATCTAATTCAACTGGATTTTGTGGGTAACGGGCTTACATTCCCATTTCAATCCCTATTCTCTTAGTCAGACAACATTAGTGCAGTCTGTTTCCAGGGTCGCAGCTTGTAGGCGGAATATAGTCTTGGTCAGCTGTAGTTTCCTGACCCTAATGCAAGCAGTCAGCTAAGAGTCTCTGGCTCCTACCAACTCTTTCTCTGAGCTGTATCTTCTACCCTACACGTTTAGTGATCAATAATAACATTCACCACTGACTAATAGAAGAATGGCAGAGGTGTAGGCGACAATGAATAGATATTGTGAATTATCTAAATCAATTGTAGTAAAGAATTGACTTTATAGGCTGTCTTTGAATTCATGAACAAGGTCCGAAGCAATTTTCTACTAAATTGAATGTCAGATCCAAATGATCTTTTGCATGCAGCCTTAGCATATCCATGGCGCTAGAACATTGATATTTTTAGCCCATAGATATTAAGACATTTGCATATTAGCGAATTCTTTTAATCTTTAAGGACCATTGCAAAGAAATGACATTAAAGTTAAGATTTTAAAGTACTCAGTTAAATTTCTCAGCATTTTGTTTATAGGCGTATCTCCTTAATGTCTTGATAGATCAATTGATTGTTTGCGTTGGCTTTGTGTACAATGGTCAAAATGGCACCCTTCGGTCACCCTTAGACCCCCAATGTTGTATCAACTGCACAGCTAATTTTATGTTGTGTAACGTATTTGAAAATTGCAATGTATCTGTCGCTATTGTATGTACACCTAATTGTTTTGATAAACATACTCTAATTCATCCACGCCTGCTAATCAGTATGTCACAAATTATGATATTAATCATTCAAATCTGTCGATTCAAGGATCTGCACCCTAAGCCATCACTTTTGCTTTTTTGTGCGCTTGTCTCCAACTACCCTATCTTTCCTAAACATTGTATCACCCTCTATTTAAAGTTCACTATCTGCAATGTCCTCACATGTCCTTGATTCTGTTAACCCTATTACATCTGGCTTTTCTTCTTCTATATACAGTTCCAATTCTTCTCTTTTATTTACTGTGCTTCTCACATTTGCATAAAAACATTTTAGTTTGTAATTTTTTTTTTCTACCATTTGTTTTTGAATAATCATTTTAATTTGTGCTTTTCCACTAGTTCTTTCACACTTCCCTGGTCGCAACGCGTTGTTCAGCTGGTTGTTTTGTTTATATGGTTATGTGTACCTCTCTAGTTTTATCTATGTTTTTGCTGTTTTTTTTGTACTGTTGTATATCTCTCTCATGTAGCATGTTCTTTGTAGAACGTTGCTTCCATCACAGTCTGTCTGAAAGAAACTCGTTCCCTTGCCAAAACTCCAGCTTCCGCCACTGTCATACTCAGGCACTCCTAGATATCTTGGTGCCATCGTCTTCTTGGTCTACCCCTTCCTCTTTTGCCTGGCACCATACCTTCCATCACCGTCCTCACAAGACCGTTGTGTCTCTTGATGTGACCAAAGTATTTGCATTTTCTAGCCAAAATGGAATTGATAAACCAGTTCTCCTCTATGCTCAACTCTTGCCGAATGTCTACATTTGTTCTTTTCTCTGTCCAGGGTATTCTGAGGATCTTTCTGTAACATTTTGACTCGAAGGATTCGAGTTTTGGTAATTGTCCATTTTTCACAGCCATAAGCTGCCACAGGAAAAACACAGGCTCTCAAGTCTTTTACTTTTATCGTTTTGTTGGTGCCCTGCCATAATTTTTTCAGGCTGTTCAGTCTCTACATGGCCATAGCTAGTCTTCTTCTGATTTCTTTTGAGAAGTCACCATTTTTGTCGATTCTGGAGCCCAGAATATAATGTTGTATATATGAAAAGAAAATGTAATTTACATTTGGTCCGATATATTATAATACAAAATGATATGTATTATCTTTCAGGTATAAAACAAAATAATTTGATATTTATGATCTATCAGATATCAAACTAAGTTGATATTTATGATCTATCAGATATAATGCAAAATAAGTTGATATTTATGATCTATCAGATATAATGCAAAATAAGTTGATATTTATGATCTATCAGATATAATGCAAAATAAGTTGATATTTATGATCTATCAGATATAAAACTAAGTTGATATTTATGATCTATCGGATATAATGCAAAATAAGTTGATATTTATGATCTATCAGTAATAAAACTAAGTTGATATTTATGATATATCAGATGTGATACAGAAGAATATGAAACTTATGTAATATAATTCAGTCCTTTTCAAGGTCAAACAAAGCCGGTCACCACATAACCATGATAATAAGCCTGCCAAGATATAATTGGCTCGGTCTATGGTTGAAAGAAGCTTTCCTCACCAAAATCTGCTAGAAGTACACATTTAATAATACACAAGATGTCCACAATAGCTGTGTTTCTGCAAAACACTGACTCGACGCTGAATACACAGGAATCCGTCAATGGTTCTAGCTCAAGGTAGACAAAAGTGAGAGTAAGATGTGGACAAAGATCTGTGTATGTTTTATAAACAACAGCTCATTGACCCAGATCCGGGGTCGGCAATCTGCGGACCTTGTCTCGAATTAGGCCCACGATCCACAGATATTTGACCCACAATGCCAAAATTAAATGTATACATTTACACATGTGTCTGTTATGCTAATATAACTATATGTGTGTCTCTTGGTGTATATATACGAGGACAGTCATTAAGTAATATCAACTTTATAATAAAGGGCATGGAAGAGTATGCACAACGGAAAATCTTATTTCGGGACACAAAATAACTCTTTAGCAATACTTTATATACGATTGTAACAATCTAACAATTTGCGCATGCGCAATATAACGTACAACATGGTACCGTGGATGAACAACGTTATTCGTTTGTTTTGTTTTTTGTGTTTGTTTTTTTTGTTTTTGTAGTCAGAGAGTGTGAAATCTTATTAAATCTACAGCAGAATAAATGTTAAGTATGAAGACAGTTGTTATAGTCAGAGAAGAGTTTATGAACGAGTAGAAGGATTTCAAAACGGAAGAGAAAACGTCATTAATGAACCGCGGCGTGGGAGACCAGCAAGCGTGGCAACTGATACAGTAAAACAGCAGATCGACCAGCTAGTCCGTAGCAACAGGCTACTCACTATTTGCTAAAATAACTCTAAATTTCAACATGGGTGACGGTAATGCGCACATAATTGTTCATGACGACCTCGGTTATCGGAAATTGTGTGGCAGATGGGTTCCAAGGCAGCTGACGAGGTATGGAGGCTGTGAAAAATTGATTAAAGGTCGCACTAAAATACTTTTCTTTATAGGCCATCCTTCTTCTTCTTCTTCGTTCGTTCTCAATCTCCCACTACCAAACCCTGAAAGGGTAATTGGCAGAATGTAGTCCAGAGAATGGAATGCGTTATGTTGTAGTTTACAGCTTGGCTGCGATATTTGGACCTTTCGGTCCAACACATCCGACTTCAGCAAGCATTTTTTGAATACCGGGTTAGCATTCGTCTTCGATCCCTTCTCCTTAGCCAGTCTGCCCTATTGCAGCCTGTTATCCAGGATCACCGCGTGGAGGTGTAGAAGGGTCTTGGCAGCTATGGTTCGCTGGCCTTGACGGTAGCAGTCAGCTATGGGTCGCTGACTACTGCAGCTCATGCGCTGCTCAGCATCTTGATCCCTATAGGCAATCCAAAAGCTAATGGACAGGTGAACAAAGTGCTATGTCTAAAAAAAAGGACAAAAATGATGTCTGGTTCGCACTCTAGAAACACTGTTATTAATGATTGTGCGCGCGAGAGCAGAATGTCGACTTGTGAAATGAAGTGCTTGAAGAAAGTCATCGGTGTTACCAGAAGGGACAGAATGCGAAACGACGACATTCGTAGTATGGTTGGCACTACGTCTTGTTTCGAATACATTTCCAGTCAGAAAATAAGTTGGTTTGGTTATCTCATTAGAATGCACCCTCATTAACTTCCACTGATGGCTTACAGCGCTGGTAGATCTGGCTACAGGGCAGGGGGGCGGTCGCGGGGTAGGTGGATAGATGATATTAGCGTGATTTTTCAGCGACAAGGGCTTACATTGACCGACGCAGCGCACTTGGCGCAGGATAGACGACTTAAGCTTCCCACTGCGCTTAACGGCACAAGTGGACAGAAAACTAACTAGAAAACTAACTAGAAAACTAACTTCACATTGGAGAGAAGGGAGAGTAATCGCAACAGTTGGGAGGCAAGACTTCGTGGACAGGGACCAATTGTATTTGAAGCCTATATTTCACATTGGAGAATTTACCGATGAATGGGAAAATTATTCACAAAACTGAACAAACAAAAATCCAACGTCAATGTGAGAATGAGAGCGACAAAATGAGCACACCCTTCTCCATAGAGGAATTAAATAAGGCAATTAACCAAATGAAAAACAATAAAGCTGCTGGTACCAATGAACTGAGGACCATATAAATTTTAAAATTCGGACCAGACACAACCAAGTGACTGTTGAAGCTCATGAACACACGCAATAACAAAATGTAAATTCCAAAAATCTGGAGAAAATCTCATGTGGTTGCGCTGATAAAACCAGGAAAACCACCCACAGTAGCTAAGAATTTCTATCCAGTGTTGTTTCTATGTCACATGTTTAAGATTACCGAAAGGCTGACCCTGAATCGCATTTCTTTGATAGACAAGAAACTGATCAAGAAAGAAATTGGTTTCAGACAAGGAAGATCTTGCATCCGTCAAATCCTTAACCTAACACAATTAATACAGGATGGGTACGAACGCAAACAGGTCTCAGGAGTGGTCTATGTTGACCTAATTGCAGCATATGACACTATAAGCCATCGGAGACTACTAACAAGGTTATACAACATGACAAAAGACTGGCGTCTGATTAATATCATCAAATGCCGCCTGCAGAACAGACGATTCTATCTCACTATTGGGGGTGGGGGGAGGGGGGGAAGAGACAGCAGATGGGGAAACCAAAACAACAACCTGTGACAAGAAAGTGTCCTATCACCCAAGATATATAACATATACTAATGATCAGCGCATGGACACAGACACAAGGAAATTCATATATGCTGACGACACAACAGTTGCTGTCGAAGGTAAAGTGTTTGAGGAGGTTGAAAAGAAACTGCCAAGTTCTCTCAATACCCTTGCAGAATACTACCACAAGGATCACCTTAAAAAAAATCCTAGTAAAACCCAGTTATGTGCCTACCAACTCAGAAACAGAGAGGCAGCAAGAAAACTTCCGATTAGGTGGCAAGGACAGGAGTTTGAACGCAGCGCGGCTCCCAAATATCTAGATGTAAAGTTGGACCACACATTGTCCTACATGACGCACTGTCAGGAAACAAAACGTAAGATACACGCAAGAAATAATATCACCCGAAAACTTAATGGCACAACATAGGGGCACAGCCATCAGTTCTTCGGATTCCTGCACTTGCCTTTCGTTTTTCCGTAGCTGAATACGCTGCACAAGTCTGGAAAAACTCTGCCCATGCAAAACTAGTTGATACAGCAATAAATGAGGCGGGTCGGATTGTATCAGGGTGCCTAAAACCCACACTCATTGATAAAAGATACCCCATAATTGGCATAGCACCACCCGAGATTCAAAGAAGCTTCGCAGCAGAAGTCGAATGAGAAAAACAGGAGCCCGACCAAGGGCACCCAATGTTTGAACATCAGGTACAGAGCACAAGACCCAAATCCAGACATAGCTTCCTAAAATCAACACATCCCATACTGACAAACCCTGAAAGTCGTCGTATCGAGAGATGACACGAATTGATGCAGACCTCAGAGATTGAATTTCGGGAGAAGCCTGCCCCCTGATATCATCAATCATACACAACATGGAAGTCGCTGAACAGACTCCGAACTGGTGTTTCAAGGTGCAAGAGGAATATGAAACGATTGAGATACGCAGATGATGACACATGTGAGTGACGCAATACAGGACCCAGACCAACCGATGACGTGCCCCAACCTCCAGGAAACATGCAATAGGTGCGACATGCTTTATACAAATGGCAAGGCAATTCATGTCGCTTAATACTGGATGCGTACTGTATAACGTGGTGCTTGGACATAGCAAGTAAGTAAGTAATGGAGAAAAGTGAGAGTCAATGCAAGCACTGGTAGACAGACTTCATGTACATTGACCAGATACAATTGTGACACATGCTTCTAACTTGGATCAATCCAGGGGTATCCACGAGGACAGACACACTTACGTTTGAGCTATCGCCAAGGTCAGAGGTAGGAGTCTTCTTAGACTCGCTCAGGTCGATAATGCTGGCCTGGGTGGGGGTGACAGCCTCGTCCACATCCTGGCAAGGCTCGAAAAGGACACAGTTATCCTGGAGAACAACAAAGATCAAGGACATAGAAGTGTCACGTGATGTTCATGCTGTGCTGCTGATTTACAGGGAATATCGTTGGAATAACGTTACAAATTGTTTATAATGTAACATCTATTAGGGAATCCTTCTTGTGCAGTAAAAATAGGATCACTTCTCCCTAGTTGGCAAACAAAAAAAAAGCTTAGGATTGTTGTGAATAGAACTGGTTGCTCCATTATGTAAAATAAAATGTTTTACTTTATATTTATTAAATAATGAGCAAAATGAAAACACAAGGCTTTGTCCAGGGTGCAAACAATGCACTAGTAATCTCCATTGATGATGAGGATATCGAGATAGTAGATCACTGTATATAGCTGAGATCCTCGGTCAATAATAGAGTTTCCCTGGATCAAGAGATCGATATCAGGTTAGGCAAGGCAGCAACAACAATGAAACAATGAGTAGATTAACAAAAAGAGTCTGGGAGAGCAAATAGCTTACTATTAAAACAAAAACAGTTGTTTACCAGGCCTGTATCCTTAACACCATCCTTTATGGAAGTGAGACATGGTCTACCTTCATGCAGCAGGAGAGACGACTAAACAGATATCACATGAGGTGCCTGCAAAGTATCCTGGGGGTTGGGTGGCATGACAAGATCACCAACGCAAAGGTATTGGAGATAACAGACACTGTTACAATCTTTGCTATGCTTAGTCTTCGATGGCTCCAATGGCTAGGACATACTCGGAAAAGAAAGGATGGCAGAATGCCAAAATATCTCCTCTATGTGGAATTACAGTTGGGCAAAGGTCTCGGGCCGGCCACTACTTAGGTACAAGGAAGTGTGCAAGCGGGATATGAATTATGCGGGCACCGGTTTGGAATCATTTTAACATGACGCCATAGATCGTGTTACATGGAAGGACAGGATTAAGCATGGAAAACAGACAAAGGAGATACTAATTGAGATAGGCTAAGGACTCAGCGTTTGAGAAGACATGCACACCATGCGATGCCGTAAATGGTCCTGACGTTCCTTGCACACTGTGGAAGACGCTTCTCTACTCGGATTGGTCTTACGAGTCACATGAACTGTAGCTATATCCCTTTTTTCAAGGTATAATTTCTATCGTCTGACAAGACAGAAAGAGCCAATAATGTATACACACCTTTGTGTATGTACTTGTTATGGGTACTGTTGTTTTATTCTTACTTCCACAGTAACGGTACAGGTATCCACTCGAGTACATTTCACTTAAATACCCTCCCTCCCCCCACCTCTTTTCCAATTAGAGTAATTTACCTGAGTGAGGTCACTTTGATCCTCGGTCAATGACAAATTATTGTTGAATTCGACCGACAGGTGCATCCGTTTTTGACAGTCTATGCATGACATCAAGAAGCGAGTGACGGCCTCTCTAGGAAGGAAGGAGAACATCTCAGCAATCTGTGATTGGAGGGAGTGATGGAGGGGATAGTGACAATTTGTATTATCTTTCGTGAGGTAGTTAAGGACTTGCATTGAAAACATGAAGTAACTAGGTAAGAATTTAACCAAAGATTACGAAAAAAAGATTTGTTTTAAACTGTTTAGCAAAATAAGGAATATAATAACACTCGATCAAGGTAATAAGGTAAGCCTGTTAAGAATCTATGTAAAGTCAGTTCTATATGATTTGGAAACATGATAAGTTATTAGTAATCAGAAACATATGTCTCATATTTTTGATTTGAGAATGGAGCCAGCATAGTTAACATATGACATGGAAATAATCAAGATCATATTTTGGATAAGAGTCATAATATGTAAGATATGAGATGAGAGTAATTATATGTAAGATATGAGATGAGAGTAATTATATGTAAGATATGAGATGAGAGTAAGTATATGTAAGATATGAGATGAGAGTAATTATATGTAGGATATGAGATGAGAGTAATTATATGTAGGATATGAGATGAGAGTAATTATATGTAAGATATGAGATGAGAGTAATTATATGTAGGATATGAGATGAGAGTAATTATATGTAGGATATGTGATGTAAGCAATTATATGTAGGATATGTGATGTAAGCAATTATATGTAAGCTATGAGATGAGAGTAATTATATGTAAGATATGAGATGAGAGTAAGTATATGTAAGATATGAGATGAGAGTAAGTATATGTAGGAAATAACTTAACCTAACTTAACATTTTTATACTTGTTTAGAAGACTCTGCGGAGTCTGTATACAACCAGTTGTATTTACATTTACTTGCTCTAAAATCTATGCGCACCTAATCTATATTAAATGCATTAATTGTCCATGCCTCCAGAACTTCCTTTGACAATGCAGTCCAAGCACACAGCACTTTCTTTCAAAACAAATATTTCCTACCTAATATCTAATCTGGACCTTTCTTTAGTTAATTTTTAGCCATGCCCTCTTGTTCTTGTAGGTAGTTGTATTTGGGAAAAAAACTTGTTATGTGCTTAGATGTTCGTTCCTTTGACTTTCTTGTGACCTGTATTAAGTCACCTTGAATTCTTCTCTATTCTAGACACTATAGGCCGGTATTTCCTAAAGAGTCTTTCCTCATAACTGTAATTCTGGAATCCCACTATCAGTTTTGTCGCTCTTCTTTGTATCCTTTCCAGCATGTTTATATCTCCTCTATGATAAGGACTTCACATCTGTACACATACTCCAATCTAGGTCTAACTAATACTTTATACATTTTGAATACCACTTCCTTCTTCCCATGTTTAATATTTATTTTTATCATATCTAACATTGCATTTGCCTTTTTCACTGCTACCTAGACTTGCTCCTTCACTTTACCTGTATGATTTATTATAACCCCTAGGTCCCTTTCCTTTTCTATCTGTCTAATATTGATATCGTCCATTCTGTAATTATGTTCCGAATTGGATCTACCAATATGGATGGCTGTACATTTGTCTACATCAAACTCCATTTGCCAGCTTGCGGACTATTCTCGAATTTGATCTAAATCCTACCTCAATATATCCACTTCTGATTTAGAAGAGACATTACTGCATAGTTTTGTGCGAATTTTGCAATCATGAATCCGATATAAATGTCCAATTCGTTTATATATATCAAGAACAAAATTGGTCCTAAAACCGAGCCATGTGGCACTCCACTTTTTACTTCACACCACTCAGAGTACTCCTTATTCATGAGATGACAGTAATTGTATGTAAGATATGAGATGAGAGTAATTATACACAAGATATGAAATGAAAGTAATTATAGATCAGATATGAAATGAAAGTAATTATAGATCAGGTATGAGATGAAAGTAATTATAGATCAGATATGAGACGTGAGTAATTATATATTAGAAATAGCAGATCAGATATAAGATGACTAACGTGAAGAGATCGAAGAGGGAAGTTAACCCAGTACCAAAAAATCCATGCAGAAGTCGAATGTGTCGGGCCGAAAGGTGCAGAATTAGCAGGCAAGCTATGAACTACAACACGACGCATTTCGTTCTCTTGACTACACCCTGTTACTTGCAAAGAACTTTTCAGGACTCGGTAAGGGGAGTTTGAGAACGAAGAAGAAGAAGAAGAAAAAAAACAGAAGAAGAAGAAGAAACAGAATAAGAAAATGACGAAAAGCATAGATAAAATAGTCAACAGATATCACATATAAGATTAGAGTCAAAAGATATATACATACAATTAGAGTAAATATATATCAGATATGACATGAGAGTCAACATAGATCATATTTGAGATAAGGGTCATTATAGATCAGATTTGACATGTCAACACAGATTATATGTGATATCTGTAATCTGTAGTCTATCTTCAGTCCACTTATGTCATTAGACGTCGTGGAGTGGTGTGACCTCCTTTGTTTCATATTTTTTGGCAGGCGAAAATCTGCTGTTGACTTACCAAGTCCATCCTAGAATATGTTAGCAACTGTTATGTTGGTAGCCCTTAAATGTACGATCGACTATTTTTGAGACTGGTGATGGTGGAAGCGTAAATTATAGCAAAGTAGACCTACAGCTAGTCAGGCGCCATCTATGCCTCTCCGCTAGCCATATAACCAGGATCTGATGTTGCAACCACACAGTCCCCTTTTTTTTGCGACATATACTCTGCGGGGCGGAAGTCACTAAAATAATTATTAGAGTAGATTTGTAACTTAAGGTTTGCACGAACATTGGCCGTTTGCCTTTTCTTTTCGATTTCCAACTGCCAATTGATTTTAACGTGTGCGCCACTGTACACGGGTGTCTGATCTCACTATTCAGAGATCAAGAGAAACATTTACCGGATGATCCACGTGACACAATCTTGGTCTCCACCGTGATTTGAACCCGCGATCTCCAGCACCCAAGGCAAACACCTTACCTGGGTCCTCCCAGTGGTTCCTGTAATACTGGTGTTAAATCAGGCCTAACATGACTAACAAGTGTTTGATGATGTCATGTAGCCACATGTTGTTGACACCCAATTCGCTCCTCTGCATGGAAGTACCGAGATTGATGGACTAAGGTATCTACTCAAACAATCGCATCATCTGATTGGCAGACAACGAATGGACGCTTTAAGATGCAAGGTCACTACGGCGTTACGTTTCGTATTCATCTGTTGTCAGGCAAGCGTATCAATGGTCCGGCCCATCTTAACAACGATTTGAGATAAGCTTTCATTCAGAAAAGGCAAACTCCTGATTAGTGGATAAACAGAAGTAACATTTATTTTATTTTCTGCAAAATGTTACCATGATTTTGACGAGGCGCGAAACTATATATCCACAGTTCTGGTTATAGTGAAAGTGCATTGATAAGGACCGCGTCTGTGCTTGCACGACTCCACTTCGATATACGAAGCTGGCTTAACTAAAGAACAACAAAGCAAACACAAATAATTTAACTCTACATCGTCACTGTGTATCCAAAAATATTTGTGTCACGTTTGTCGAAATATTGTCATGAATATCATTCATCATTTGTGCTCCAATGGGAAGTATATACCAGTACTGTAACTGGTCCCTTTCAGAATAAACATGTTTTCTAGAATTCTCAGAAATTCTAGAATCCCTTTTAGCTACAATCGGTTTCAACTGTAGGTACAAGAAAACAATCTAAGATTTCACAGCGATTGATCATAATGGCTATGTGAGGTTACTAGCCCAATGCACAATTCTCTTCAGTAAATTTGATGAAATACTTGGCATGTGTCAATGGACCTTATATCGCGGCGTGTAGTGGCATATTCTTGTTCTTGTGACGTATCATTTCTTCAGGAGAGGTGTAGTCGACCTTATGGCTACCCCTCTTTAATCGCGTCAAGCTACGTACCTGACAGTCTGCAATGAAAAACATCTTTATTCCCCACTCAGGCTCCGGCACCACTGGAAGTTATTAGAGGTTATTTGTATCGGAATGGGGATCACCCTTCAAACAGTTTGTGTTCGACTATTTCAGACAAAACAGCATACAGAGGAAACTGCATCAAGGGGAACTAACCGTATAAATAATTGGGTTGAAAGATAAATTCTTGAGTTATTCATTTATATTCATTTACCAAAACCATTTCTGCATTTATTTCCGATGCGTCCGATTTCTTATAAAATAGTTATTACTTCACAATGAAATAAACTTGTAAATATAATTGTGTACATAAGTAATTTGTGTGATTACCGGCCAAAAATGGAGTAAAGAAATTGAATGTACTCTGTCAGTATAACGTTCCAAATCATTGAAGACATAAATGATCAGATTTCCTTTGTATTCTGTACTGTTATGTTTTGTGACTAAGTCTGTTGTACAAGTTTGAGTTGTTCTTGTTTGTTTAGTCCTGTTTTCTCAACCTGTGAATAGTAGAACTATGGGGATACATGGACCATCTCTTAGGGTTCCGAGAATTGTCTATAAGGGTACCGTAGAAGTATCTTTCTGTTCCACAACTGGTCTCTTTGGGTATTGTAAATTATCTCTTAGGGCTCCGCAAATTATCTCTTAGGGTTCCGCAAATGATTTATCGGGGTTCCGCAAATGGTTTCTTAGGGTTCCGCGAATGGTCTCTTAGGGTTCCGCAAATGGTCTCTTAGGGTTCCGCGAATGGTCTCTTAGGGTTCCGCGAATGGTCTCTTAGGGTTCCGCGAATGGTCTCTTAGGGTTCCGCGAATGGTCTCTTAGGGTTCCGCAAATGGTCTCTTAGGGTTCTGCAAATGGTCTCTTAGTCTTCCGCGAATGGTCTCTTAGGGTTCTGCAAATGGTCTCTTAGTCTTCCGCGAATGGTCTCTTAGGGTTCCGCAAATGGTCTCTTAGGGTTCTGCAAATGGTCTCTTAGTCTTCCGCGAATGGTCTCTTAGGGTTCTGCAAATGGTCTCTTAGGGTTCTGCGAATGGTCTCTTAGGGTTCCGCAAATGATCTCTTTTGGTTCCGCAAATGGTCTCTTAGGGTTCCGTGAATGATCTCTTTTGGTTCCGCAAATGATCTCTTTTGGTTCCGCAAATGGTCTCTTAGGGTTCCGTGAATGATCTCTTTTGGTTCCGCAAATGATCTGTTCTGGTTCCGCAAATGGTATCTTGGTCTCTTGTGGAGGTGTGGGGGGGGGGGGGGGGGGTCTATGACAAGTCTCTTGGGTTCCATCAAATGATCTCTTTGAAATCTGTAACCAATCTTTTATGTCACTGCAAAGGGTCTTCTGGGTTTCTCAGAACCAGTTCTTGGAGTTCCAAATAGTTTCTTGGTGTTCTGGGAATAGTCACCTGGGCTCCATCAACAATCTCTAGTTCTATGATCGCTTTCTTGAGGCTTCGTTAACTGTCTATTGGTGTTTCGTTACTAGTCTCTTTGGGTACAATGAACTGTCTCTCCAGGTCTATGAGGTTTTGCGAAAACTCACTTGTGGTTTTGTCAAATGGAGTCCTCGGGTTCCACAAATAGAGTCTTCGGGTTCCACAAATCGAGTTTTAGTGTTCCACAACTAGAATATTGGACGTTCCCTAAATAAAATCACGGCGGTTCTACAAATTTGTGTATTTGGATTCCACTAATGGAGTCACGAGGTTCCGCAAATGGATTTTGGAGATGCCACAAATGTAATCTTTGGGGTTTCAGGAATGAAGCGCTGGATTCAGTAAATAGAGTCTTGGGGGTTTCATAAATGTAGTTTTGTGGATTCCACCAACAGAATCTTCGGGGTTCCACAAATGAAGTCCGCCGGTTTCACAAATGGAGCATTGTAGTTCCACAAATTGGTTTCAGTGGTTGCGCAAATGGCTACCAAATAAACCTCGTTAACTGCAAACGCAACTCAACACGAGAAGCTTCGAACCACAACAACAACAGGGTAGCTTGATCTTCCGATATAATCCTGTCTAAATGTAAAGTATTTGTCATTGTATTATTTCAATTGATATTTCTCATTATTCCAAGTTAATTTCAGATGCTCGTCCATTGAGCAAACGAGAAATCAATTTGTGTCATGATTAGCATCGTTTATCGGAAGCAATATTCCATCCAAATCAAATGATTGAATAATTGCCTCCAGTCAGCTTCGACCGTGTCTCGATCACCGTATCCCGGGCTACTGTATATAAAATATAAATACTTTAATTATTGACTAATGTTTAATTATCTTTCACTTATGAAAATTATGGAGATTGCGCGGTTAAGCGGTGAAGCGTCCGTTTCACAATTCCAACTCACCCGGCTCGAATCACGCTCGTGTCCAGTTTGACAGACCTGGGTTTTTTTTCACTCCTTCACGTCCGAAAAGTAATGGCAACCTACCCTACTGAACACTTGCCAAGAAACTTATAACACCCAAATATGTTGGCGGTTGTAAGTAGCGGCGTTCTGAAAAGGACAGCATGGACAACTTCCTTTTATAATAATAATTATGCAAATCTACTAGAATTTGATGACAATAATTCCTTTAAAAGACAGTCATAAACAGTTTTCTGGTAAATGCGCAGTATTAACTTCTCTAGCACGATGTTAACTGCTATATTTCCATTACTGGATTACCGTTTTTCAATGGCGGTTACACCGTTGAGTGTCCCAACTGCTCTTCAAACGGTCTCTGTCTTGGGCCACGGTGGACCAGTGGATAATGAGTCGTCCATCTGTGGCATCGTAAATGTTGTTGCGAAATGCAACGTGTTGGTGGTCGTCTTCCTAGTAGTCGTTTCTTATCTTTAGGGTACCCTATTGCTATCGCTGTGCTCCAACGATCATACCTTCTTTGCAGTAAGTGCGCAGGTTCAGGTCGTGGATGTTGTCCAGTACCCCCGCGACGCCGTATTGTCAATTCTGGGCTCGAGTAGTCCTGCATGGTTAGCAGGCGCCCAAGGTAGATGTACTCGTCCACGTCATCGAGGCACTCTCCATATGGGAAAACTGGGTCGCGTTAAACGAATCGATTGAGCATGACTTTCGCCTTGGACGTGTTCATTTGGAGTCCCGCTTTCTTTCCGTCTTGGTGGAGCGCTGCTAACATTTCATTGACTATATCTCTATAGTTTTAACAATTGCTATATTTGTTATGAAGTAAAATTAGTTTTCTTTATTTTTTTTAAATTTTCGCTTGTGTCCTGCTTTGTCTTCTAGAGTCAGGATATGGAGAGGTTTTTTGACAATGCTTTAGTATGTGATTTGTATACGGGGATCTTTACTGCTTCTGTCATTTCTGCTATCCATCTTTTGCTTTGTGGGCCATTGGCTTTGTATTCATTGTTTCTGTATAGCATTGCTTTCTGTGGGATACTATCTGGTATTTGTCATATTCGTAGCTGAACTATTTGGTTTGCTGTGTCTTGATGAGGTCTAGCACTGGTTTGTTTCGTGCTAAGCCTGTCTCCTAATATCTTCGTGTCTGATTCTATCCATTATTGTTACTCCAAGCATCCCGTGCAGGCATTAGATCTTTGTTATTACGATGTTTCTGTGTTTGTTAATGTCTAATTCTGGCACTGATAGCACAACGTGGGTCGGAATATCGTGTTGTAAAGCGTTCGTTGTGTATCCATCGTTACGTGTTTACATTGTAATATCGGGAATATTTGTTCAATGATTTGTCATGTCTTATTACATCTGTTTTGGATTTCAGTGTCTCCTTTGCCATCTGCTAAGATTACGTTACTTAGGTAAGTGAATTTTACACCTGTTTTACTTCTTGGTTTTGCATAAATATTTGTGTTTCTATTTATTTTCTTGCAATTGTCATAACTTCGGCTTTGTTGATTTTCACACTGTAATCATTGCACAACTGATTTATATGTTTGTAATATGTTCCTGCAGCTTGTTTTTCTGATGTTGCAATTAGTGCGTGGTCATCGGTAAAAAGAAGTACAATTAAGTGATCACTTCGTTCATATAGCGTCTTTATATGTGATAAACAGTAAAGGAGACAGTATTTAACCTTGCCTTACACCGGATCTAATGTGATATTTTGTTCGAAATATCCTGCGTTTGTTCTTACTGTACGTTGGCTATTTACATAAGACATATACACAGATTGGTCAAATGTTTATTTCCTCTACACCGTTCTAATGTTGTCCACAGTTGGTATCTCTTCACTCGATCGAATCCTTCTCTTTTTCTACGAAAGCAACATGTAGTGCCTGCTCGTACTCGAGTGTTTTCTCGTTAGTTTTAATTGAGTCACCAATAGTTCTGCAGCGTATATAATCCACATTTAGTATTTCAAGTTTACTATATTACATTGCCGAAATTCAACAAATTATGTTACAGTAATGTCTCTTAAGTCTTTTGTTTTGCTTTATATTTAGCCCAAAGAGTATTTCTCACATTATTTATCTTTTACTGAACCATTGGCGGAAAAATTCACCCGGGACATTGTCTTTGTACACTCACCGGTGAACTCGTTATGTTAACACCGGGCTCTACTATCGAAAACGAGACAATTTCCGCTCAAACGGTAAACAATAACAATGGTGATTTATCTTAAGATAACTATTAAACGATTTGTGTCTGATTCACATGGATTTGTAAGGTTATTCCATTATTGATTGTAATGAAATTAATTTGTTTCAACAGGTTTATCTGACTTAGGACTGTTTTGTTTATTTATGTAGATGTTATAAATACGTTTGAAGTAGAAACTAATAGATATGCCGATCTGGTTAGGAACACCATCCAGTCTATCACTTCTATCAGTGTGTGTATGCTTGTACATGTGGATAAATGTGTATGCATGAGTATCCATGTGTGTGGGAGAATCAGTAATGTATGGAAAGGTGTATGCAGAAGTGATGGATGAATGAAGATAAATGTTTTTAGACAGAGATGCCTCCGTGTTGCCTGGAACTGTGATGTATGTGTGGATGTATGTGTGTTTGTGTATACGTGTGTACATATGAATGCGTGTATATTTTTGTAAATACCATGTAAAAATTTATTATAACATTGAGTTGATTGTATTTCTTTTGCTCTGGTTGCATTTTGTACAAAACCTCATTGCAAGAAAATGACCTTATGTAAATGCAAAATGCGCCATTGAAGCGGAAAATAAAACGCTTAAAATCTTATATCAGTGCTGTGTGGCAATTTCATGGATTTACAAGACAACCGGTGTACCCACAAATTAGTAAGTCTAAATGTTTGTGGCGTAATTTTAAAATGTGGAAACTAGAAGGCGTCAAATGTCATAAATTATGATTCTATCTCTCCATGAAAAATTGGTGGCTTTCCTTAAAGACTTAATCTTCCTAGTTATGGTTATCCTCTCATGTCTATTGAATAATAAAACCCACTTCTAACAATGGTAGCAAAAATTAGACACATGGCTTACAAATTGTGTAGACCATAAACATTTATTCAATCAATTCAAATTCTGTCGATCCATTTATTGCCCATCACATAATTTGACCTGCTCTAGCGTACTTTTGTGACTTTTGTGACTTTTGTGACAGTCTCTGCAATCATTTGCAATGTTGTCTCATAACAATGGTTTAAACATGGTGAGATCTCCAACCCCGCCTACAACCATAGTTTGTCATCCATTGCGACACGTAAGTAAGAAAACTGTGGTCTGATAAAGAATATGGGTTGTATGATGCCATATTTATGCAACCTACCCACATTTCTCCTCACGTTTCGTCACCTCTCCCCTCCCCCTCTTAACATTAACCACCCCAGCCCCTCCCACCATCCAACCCCGTTCCCCCATCATCCTTTCTGCGTGACGTCGTACGTTAACGACCCCCCCCCCCCCCACGTTAAGTTCGCATATATTTTTAGCTTTTTCTGTGCAGTTAGCGTGCCCTAGACTACATAGAAGGGAGATGATCACTTCGCTCTGCACATACGAAAACTCAGTACAATCCCCTGTGGCAGTAATTATGCTGGACCACATCATCTTTTAAGCCCTACATGTCACTGCCTATCACGATCATTCCACGCCCGTCTTGATACTATATTCACAAATATTGATATAACAGGTACAAGTAATCCCATAGCAGACAATGCTGTTGGGGATGAGGTGTTGGGACAGCTTTTCACAATATTTGTATCCATGAGAAACCATAAATATAATTATCAGGTCACATGAAGATTTAGGGGCCTAGAGGTGAATTCATGAAAAACATGGAAAAAACTGGAGGGAACTAGAGAAAATAGTACAGGACAGGTCAGCTTAGAAGCGGTAGGTTGATGGTGTAGGTGATACGGGATAAGAAGAAGACGAAGAAGAGGAAGAAGAAACGTAAAAGAAGAACAAGAAGAAGAGGAGGAAAAAGAGGAAGAAGAAACACAAAAGAAGGAGAATGAGAAGAAGAAGCAGAAGAGCAAGAAGAAGAAGAAGAAGAAGAAGAAAAAGAAGAAGAAAAATAAAAGAAGAAGAAAAAGAAGAAAAATAGAAGAAGAAAAATAAGAAGAAACAAAAATAAAAGAAGAAGAAGAAGAAGGGACACCTTACATATAAACCATTATACCAACAGCTGACAATACCGTTAGCATGATGATTTCGTTGTTGTTGTGGTTGTTGTTGTTGTTGTTGCTGTTGTTTACGAATGCCCACAATGAGCAGGATTACTCTTTCGTGCGCCCTGAAAAGGACGTTAAGTGGCGGGTTGCAGTAGCTTTTTCACATCCCGAGCGTGCTGATAAAGGTGGATCGGGGGCTGTTTTGGCGGAGTTGCTATGCTTGGCCACATGTGCGTGAACTCACTACTACAGGGATCACGTCGATCCCTCACCTCGTTAGCCAAGCTACCATGAAAACAGACCGTTTTCAGATAGGACTACTAGGAAGCCGAGGTGATGGTCTTGTCCAGTTTGTTTTGCCTGACCAGTGGCGGAGGAAGGTGCACATACTTGGGAGACCCGTGCGAGAATGCACTTCCGCATTTGTCATGTTGTCTCTTCATGAAATGTCAAGTATGGATCTCATGCGCGATTGGTGAAAGGTATTGAGCCTATACTCTTGCTTGGCATTTGTTGTCCACGTTTCGCTGCAATATAGAAGCGTATTGACGACACATGCATTGTAGACTATGGCGTTGGTCTTGGCTAAAAGTTTGGAGTTTTGCCAGACACGTGTTGTAAGACAACTATGGTAGCAGCTCTGTCAATGCGATTGCCCAATTCAGAGTCTAAAGAGAGCGCATCTCGATTAGAGACTCCATAATTGATTAGAGACTCCATCATTGATTAGAGACTCCATCATTGATTAGAGACCCCATCATTGATTAGAGAATTCATCATTGATTAGCGACCCCATCATTGATTAGAGACCCCATCATTGATTAGAGACCCCATCATTGATTAGAGACCCCATCATTGATTAGAGACTCCATCATTGATTAGAGACTCCATCATTGATTAGAGACTCCATCATTGATTAGCGACCCCATCATTGATTAGAGACCCCATCATTGATTAGAGACCCCATCATTGATTAGAGACCCCATCATTGATTAGAGACTCCATCATTGATTAGAGACTTCATCATTGATTAGCGACCACATCATTGATTAGAGACTTCATCATTGATTAGAGACTTCATCATTGATTAGAGACTGCATCATTGATTAGAGACTCCATCATTGATTAGAGACTCCATCATTGATTAGAGATTCCATCATTGATTAGAGACTCCATCATTGATTAGAGACTCCATCACGATTAGAGACTCCATCATTGATTAGAGACTCCATCACTGATTAGAAACTCATCATTGATTAGAGACCCCAGGTAAGTGAACTGGTCCACAGCTGCCAGTTCATCGTTATCGATAGTGATGGTTGGTTTGTTATCTACGTATTGTTCCGAACATTTATTTTATTCAGGCTCGTGAGGCCGAAATCGTTGCACGCCTATGAGAAGCGATCTATCAATCTCTGAAGTTCATGCCCACTGTGAGTGACAATTGCAGCGTCATCAGCAAATAACAAGTCTCTGACAGTAACTTCCCTGATCTTGGTTTCAGCTTTGAGTGTCGCAAGATTAAACATACGGCCTTCTGATCTAGTGTGAAGGCAAATCCCTTCTGTTGCATTACAAAATGCGTGCTTCAGTAGTAGCGCAAAGAAGATTCCAAATATTGTTGAAGCCAGGACGCAGCCTTATGTAACAACAAATTGAATATTAAATAAAGATGATGTATTACCGTTGAATACTCTTGTCATAACCTCATACAATGACACTGTAAGTTCGAGCAGTTTTTTATGACAACCTATTTTTGAAAGGATTTTGAAAAGTCCTGCCCTGTTAACTAATAGACAACTATTTACTGGCATACGTAGCCTACAATTACTTACTGACGTACAAGGCCCACAATTACTTTGCTGACAAACAAGGCTCACAATTATTTACTAACATATAAGGCCCACAATTTCTTGCTGATATGCAGGGGCTAAAACTGGGACCTGGCATGAAGGACTGGTGAGTTTCTGCCCATAGAAACGATATGTGACCTGAAATGAAGGACTGATGTGTCTCCGCCCATAGAAGGGAAACGCGTTTTTACTTCCAAAATGAATTTTATTTCATTGAATCATGATATCTAAAGAGACCCTTCGTGAAATGCTAAAGATTGAGAACCGTGTTTTAGAGCTACCATTGCACCAACCTTCACCTCTGTTAAAGACATCACCATTTTAACCTTCACCTCTGTTAAAGACATTACCATTTTAACCTTCACCTCTGTTAAAGACATCAATGCACCAACCTTATCAGTGTTAGAGAAAAGGTTACACTAGCCCTCACCTGTGATAGAGACAAAGTTACACTAGCCCTCACCTGTGTTAGAGAAAAGGTTACACTAGCCCTCACCTGTATTAGATACAAAGTTACACTAGCCCTCACCTGTGTTAGATAAAAAGTTACATATCCCTCACCTGTGTTAGATACCAAGTTACACTAGCCCTCACCTGTGTTAGAGACAACGTTACACTAGCCCTCACCTGTGTTAGAGACAAAGTTACACTAGCCCTCACCTGTGTTAAAGACAACGTTACACTAGCCCTCACCTGTGTTAGAGACAACGTTACACTAGCCCTCACCTGTGTTAGAGGCAACGTTACACTAGCCCTCACCTGTGTTTGAGACAACGTTACACTAGCCCTCACCTGTGTTTGATACAAAGTTACACTAGCCCTCACCTGTGTTTGATACAAAGTTACACTAGCCCTCACCTGTGTTAGAGACAACGTTACACTAGCCCTCACCTGTGTTAGAGACAAAGTTACACTAGCCCTCACATGTGTTAGAGACAAAGTTACACTAGTCCCCACCTGTGTCATGGACATCTTTATCCTAGCCGTCACCTGTGTTGAAGACATCTTTGAATTCCGTTTCAAGAGGTTAAATGAAAAGCCTTCACTGCACATTGTGCGATAACTGCTTCAGCAATCAACCTTTATTCCTCGACCATATAAGTCACCAAGACATGGTAAAAACGCCGTATCCAATGTTTATTACCCCCATTTCTGTTCTGCGTGTATGTCTGCTTGGAGTTGCATTACTGTGTCTCACTCTCTAATTTGATAAATGAGTATATACATATGTATATATATGTATATTCTACCATTCTTGGTAGAATGCGCTCGATGGTCTGGGCACGTCGTGGCATCAGCGTCAAGACCAAACTCAAAGTCTACCGTGCAACCATCATTCCAACCCTACTATACGCTTGCGAAAGCTGAACTGTATACTCTGGACATGCAAGGAGATTAAACCACTTCCACACAGGTTGCCTGAGGCGAATATGCCACATCCGATGGCAAGATCGTGTCACTGACATCGAGGTTCTCTCGAGGGCTAACATGCCCAGCATCCATGCACTGCTAGAAAAAGCACGACTAGGATGGGCCGGACACCTCGTCCGTATGTCAGACGAGCGGCTCCCAAAGAAGCTTCTCTACGGCGAGCTGAGAGAAAGCGCCCAAAGAAACGTTTTAAAGACGGTCTGAAGGACTCACTAAAAAGTTGCCAGATAGACATCGACACCTGGGAATGTCTTGCGCAAAACAGATCTGACTGGAGAAGCGCAGTCAAATCGGGTGTAGCTGCCGGTGAAGATGACCGTGTTGTGAAAGCCCAGAACAGACGAGAGACGCGGAAATCCCGAGCAGCGGGAACACCATCCCCTTCAACAAACCTCGTGTGCCCGATATGTAGCAGATATTTTCGTGCTCGCATTGGCCTGTTCAGCCACATGCGCACCCACACCCAACAGGGAAATCTGTGACAAGGATGATGTCGGCGGTCCTCATCGACAACGATGGACAGCTATTATTATATGTATATATATATCACTCTCTGTCTCCTTATCTATCTCATACTCTATACATACGCACAAGCAACATGTTGTTGTTTTTTTAAACAAATAATAAGTTACGAGACGTGTTCACATGAAACCTGACCTAACTGCACAAAGTGAATATACGTACTGTGCGCATGATGACGTCACTTATGGTGTAAACAGCACATACCAACCGTCAAGTTTGCAAAAATTTGTTATCCTCCGACTCATAGTTTGCTCAGCAGACCGTTGAAAACATGGCGGGTGTGATACTGAATCCGCCCAGTGTTGATAAGCGAGCGGTGATTCGGTTTCTAACAGTTGAAGGATGTCGACCAGTTGACATTCATCGCAGAATCCAGACAGTGTATGGTGACAAAAGTGTGCCAAAGACAATAGTGAGGAGCTGGACAATGATGTATAAAGAAGGACGTGAGTTAACGAATTAACGAAAGATCTTCCGAGACCAGGTCAGGCGCATATTGTTCCGTCAGTAGATGACATCGCCAAAATTGATGCAGAAATTTTTCACTTTCACTATCTGCATTCTGCGATGAATAAAATCCGTCAGCTGCTAGAAATCGAATCACCGCTCGCTGATCAACTCTGGAATTATTCCATATCACACACGCCATGTTTTCAACGGTCTGCTGAGGAAACTAGGAGTCGAAGGATAATGAAATATTGCAAACTTGACGGTTGGTGTGTGCTGTTTACACCATAAGTGACGTCATCATGCGCATCGTACGTATGTTCACTTGGTGCAGTTAGGTCAGCTTTCAATTAAACACGCCTCGTACATACAGCTCTCATACAATTTCTCTCTCATCTACTCTTTCCTACACACTAGTATACCATCCACTACACAATGCCCACACTGACACACTACAAGCTTTACAATATCACACATATACAAATATTGCATCTCCACATAACCTTTCTATTATAATATGTGTATGTGTACCCCCAGGTCTAAGATAAAACCTTCGACCCTCACCAAACCCAAACCTTCATCCCTTTCTCTCAACCAGCAAGGCTTCGCCAGATTAATCAGACCCCAAAATTGTCAGGGCTGCGTTCCCGATCCTTTCATTACCAGATTTCATGCTAAGGTTTCCCAGTTTGATTACTCCTGATTGTGTTTACGTTTCTTCCTGAACGTTCTACCCCACACCAGAATAGATCGAAGGAGGAGCATGGGGGTCAACATAAACAAGAGGACACATTTTATCAATGTAATATCGCTTATTTCCATATAATCGTGTTCCTAACTCTACGTGTTGGGACGATGAGGCTAACGTCTGTTCAGGTAGAACACACTGATCAGACAATGGTTAGTGAAATTCAAGACACCTTGCAGGCGATCTCAAAGTGGTGTGGAGACTCCAGTGCACAGATTAATCCAAACAAGGCCGGTGTTATGTGGTATTCATTGAACAACTGCATTGTCAAAGACAACATCTCTGGCTTCACATTTAATGGCTGTGTCATAGACAGAAGTGACAGGTTGGAATATCTCGGAATAACATTTGACCGCAACCTGTCGTACAAGTACCACGTCGACCAAACTATACAAAGATGCAAGAGAGGACTGGGTGCACTCAAGACAATGGTAGCTGCCAACTTGGAATAACGGCTGCTATTCATACTCTATCGCCAGTTGATTCTCTCGGTCATTGATTATGGATTGGGTTAACTCACCCTATCAAGATCACAGTGTAAACGGCTGGAACGAATCCAAAATTAAGGAATGCGGCTCGTGTTGGGTTGCACCAGAGATACCCCGATAATACAGATGACGTACAAGCTGGGACTGCCGTCAATAACATCCAGGCATAAAGTGGGACATGCTACAGCTTATATGCGAGTCATAGCGGACAACAGGCACCCGCTGTACAATAACACTGCGGACATCAAGGGAACTAGAATCAACAGAGGGACGTCATGGATGGCACAGGCAGAACGTACTATAGGGGAGGTGACTGCAGTCCAGACGATGGTCAAGGGAGAGGAATGGGTCCATACTGGGGATACACTAACAGAGTATCACACGGTCATCATAACCATGGGCAGTGAATGTAGGAAGGGGCGAAATAGCCAGAGAAAGCTCGAAGTCAACCGGCCAAAAAGGCGCCAACACGCATGAAAGTGATACCATCATATACACTGATGGGTCGGTGCAAAGTAGTGGAACATCAGGCTGGGGTTTCTCGGCTAGAATAAGAGACCAGATCGTTGCTGAACGAAGTTGCGCATACGAGACTGCCACATCAAGTATGAGAATGGAGATGGAGGCGGTGACTGAAGCTCTTAGGTGGCTGTCTGAGACATCTTCAACAGGTGCAGTCATCGTGTCAGACTCCCAAACACTACTTCGGAAGGGGCAGAATGAGTGGCTACGACATGAGTGGATAGCAGCGCTGGAGACCTCAAAACTCCAGGGGCTGGTGTGGATCTACTGTCCTGGTCATGCTGGGGTTCTCGGCAACGAGCGAATTGAGTTTTTGGCGTCACACGCACCCATAACAGGCACAGCGGACATGGATAAAGGTGACATAGTGAAGGTTATCAAGGACCACCTGCTAGAGAACGATACTGCTTTGAATGAGTCTGCAAGGCACAGGCTGCGGCACTTTGGAATCAAATTAAGATTCAGTGGATCAGAGAATCTGAGAGGACGAAACAGGAAGGTGTACCACCAACAGGCTACAGGCACCATCAGCATCTACACTTTGCGCCATCTGCTGAGAGAGACTGAGCATCTATGGGTATGCCAGGAGTGCAGTGAAGTCGACTCCTAGTACAGAACAGGTAAAACACACTAATCAGACAATGTTAGCCAGGGTCAGGAGAAATATACTGGTCAAGACTATCACCTGACCTCCTTGTTGGTCGTCCTGGAAACGGGCTGTTTTCGAGAACAACAGTCTGGCTAACAATGTGAGGTTTGACGTGATCTCCGTAGTAGTGAGTGATACTGAGATGAAGCTAAGCATTGCACAACCGCCTGAAGAACCCCGGTACACTTCATCAGCACGCTAAGGATGTCAGGAAAGCTACTGCATTTTGCCACAAGTTCCGTGGTTACCAACCCATTGTGGGCATTAGAAACCACCCAATCAATCAACTCTACGTGTAAATTATGTTTGAAATTTAAACTTTCAAATTACAAAAAAATTAATCAGTATTTCGTTGTGAATGTATATTGTTAATGGTTGCGCCGTAATTTGTAATGAATATAATGACTACACCTGATTCTATATTTAAAATAATGACTGTGTCTTAACTTTTATTAAAATAACGACTACGTTCTAATTTATTTTGAAAATAATGACTATGTTCTAATTTATATTGAAAATAATGACTACATTCTAATTTATATTGAAAATAATGACTATGTTCTAATCTATATTGAAAATAATGACTACGTTCTAATTTATATTGAAAATAATGACTATGTTCTAATTTATATTGAAAATAATGACTACGTTCTAATTTATATTGAAAATAATGACTATGTTCTAATTTATATTGAAAATAATGACTGTTCTAATTTATATTGAAAATAATGACTATGTTCTAATTTATATTGAAAATAATGACTATGTTCTAATTTATATTGAAAATAATGACTATCTTCTAATTTATATTGAAAATAATGACTATGTTCTAATTTATATTGAAAATAATGACTACGTTCTAATTTATAATGAAAATAATGACTATGTTCTAATTTATATTGAAAATAATGACTACGTTCTAATTTATATTGAAAATAATGACTATGTTCTAATTTATATTGAAAATAATGACTACGTTGTAATTTATATTGAAAATAATGACTATGTTCTAATTTATATTGAAAATAATGACTATGTTCTAATTTATATTGATAATAATGACTATGTTCTAATTTATATTGAAAATAATGACTATGTTCTAATTTATATTGAAAATAATGACTGTCTCCTAATTTGAATTGACAATAATCGTTATATCCTAATCTTTATTGAAAATAAAAAAAGATATTCAGCCAACTGAGGTACTGTTTGGCTTTGGTTTCAGAAATTGAAGCTTCCAATAAGTGGAGTAATATAAATATCATCGGATGCTGTTTGTGCGTCCTTTGCGTTCAGCTCAGTAATATTCGAGCGCGTCTTTGCCATTATTCGGGAGGATCATGGCATTACACTTCGGCAGTTGGCAATAAATCTTGCAAGCAGTAAAAAGACTGCACATTATACTTTTCTACAATATTGAATTTTCGAAGATATGCACAATTGGGGTCATCAAAGTCCCACAACTGACAATAAACGTCTTATACATGCAAACCACGGTATCCCAATACATTATCATCGGCTTCAGTCCGGCAGATGTGCCGTAAATGAGGTTCAGCTCAGTTCAGTTCATCCCGTAACCAATTAGGTCGTTGGGGCACACATGAAGACACTCCCAAAATCCAACGCCATCCCTCTCTGTCTGTCGCCGCCTGTCGTATCTCACCGGGACGAAGGTCTGACCAATCAGTGATGCTGTAAATGAGGAAGCCAACAATATTATGTTTGCGTCCCGATCTTTCGCAGTGTGTACCAGTGCGGGCATGGGTCTTTGGTTAATCCATCTCGCCTCGTCATCGCATAATTGGGCCACCCCGTAGACGTGTACAGGCATATGACCACCAACACGTTGTTCTAGGTGTCCATCTGTTGTCAGGCATGCGTACCACATGTCCAGTTCAACGATGGTGATATCGCTGCTTCCACAACGTCCCGAAACAAGGTTTGACGTCGAATTCTCCCGTATAGAAATGTTTAGTACGCGCCGTTCCTTTGCACTCTCAGTGACTCTGAGCTTTTCGGCATCTGTTTGACGCCAAGTTCATCACTTCGCATCCGTAAACCATTGCTGGAATGACCTTGGCATTGGAAGTGTGTACTCTCGCCGTGTTGTCTTTCATCTCTTGGAGTATTGGTTTAATGGTAGTTCAAGGAATACCAAGCTGCTTTTCTAGAGATTTCGTGGTGGATTTTCTAGAGATTTCGTGGTCGATTTTGTGGTTGGTATTTATCTCATGGTCTAGGTAGATACAGGAGTTGTCATCGTCGATGGTTTTCTCTCCTATCTTGATGTCCTGCTTTGGGTAGTAAGGGTTTCTGTCTGAGGCATTGTGTTACACATACACACGCATACACACATATACACACCCACCCACACACACACACACACACACGAATATATATATATATAAACACATACATACATATGTTCAGTACACAGAGGGTGAGTGCGAAAAGTTATCAAAACTTGATGTTACCTTAAGATGAGCTCTGTGCTCGATATTCGGTGAGTTAATCAATCAAATCTGAACTGGGCTAAACTATAATTTAAGACATCACTTGCTAAACCGGTTTCCACCCAAAGCAAACATACCATAGTAAGGAATAGTTCAAGGATAAATGTATTACAAAACTTGAGATTTAACAGAACCAGTTTCATGTTAATTGACGTCACAGATACTGCATTATTAGGAAAATATAGTTCGGCGAGACATTTCGTGGGCATGTCTGACAAATATAAACACGAAAAGTAACGTCCTGGTGACCCAACAGCTTTCAGCGCCCACTTGGACGTCCAACATTCAGATGGGCAAATGGACTGAGTAAAGTCTTTGGCCCAAAATGGTACTATTGGCTAAAAGAGCGTCTCGAGTTTACACAACATTTGGCTTCCTGACTTCATGCACTTCCCTTATTTGATTCTTCTTCGTCTACGTCGTACCCTTTCAGAGGTCAGTTTGAATATCTATAAAGAAAGCAGTGGCCGGTGTGATGTTTATTAGTACCTGCAGAGAGCTTGTCGCTGAAAGAAATGGGAGACGGCCATATGTGCCTACTCTGTATCGTGTATGTTGGACTCTTCTGCAGCAACTGTTCAGCAGCCATTTTATCAGGCCCGCGGACACATTGATCGGTATGTCCTACTGCTAGATTGTTGAATAGATGGTATCATTCTGTTGTGGCCTGTGCGGCCCTGTTAAGCTTGTAGTAAGCGCCATGTTATTGTTGTCCTGGAGGCTGCGCTAACCAAGTGTTCTTTTATATGCGTCTAATAAACCCTCCGGTCTCTTCATTATACAAATATTAGGTTGAGACAACCAGTCTCTTAGCCTCCTGATTTCTAAGTAAGTTGCCGTGAGATGGAATCGACTGAATCACCACTCTCTTGAATCGGTAACAAAGTTTAG